>JAXBDG010000015.1:1200000-1606139 GCA_036320915.1 Linnemannia elongata
CATCCCCAGCACGTGTGAGAGTGCGCCTCGATCGAGGGAAGGGGAGCGGGGGGAGGCCATAGCACTTGGTTGATTGGAGGAAGCAGAGGAGAGAAGAAAAAAAGACTATAAGGAAATGAGCGGGGTGGAGGAAGGTGGAGGAGAGGGAGGAAAGAAAGGAAGGAGAAAAAAGAGGGTTGAAGGGAAAAATACAAAAAGGTATAAGGGAAGGCCAAAAAAAAAAAAAAAAAAAAAAAAAAGGAGGGAAAAGGACACAGAGGCAGAGGCAGAGGGGGAAAGGAAAGGAAAGGAAAAATAATAAAAAGATGGGCGGGTTGACTGCATGTGGAATAGAAGAAAGAAAACGAGCCAAGGAAAAAAATCATGTCTGAACAACAAGACTTCTTCATGACAGCAAACTCTCCGTTCCAATATTCACACCCATTATTCGCATTCGCACTCACAACTCTTTGTTGGCCTTCTCACTTTCAAGACTGACCACCTTGCATCGAGAAAAAAAAGTAGCATCACCTTGAAAGAACATGAACAGGAAAAACATATCGACAAGATGAAAAAGAAAAGAGCTAAAACGCACCCCAATGCTTTGTTCCTTTCCCATTCATGCGGGGGTAAGGAGATAGTGTCCCCCTGTTTGCGTCTACAAATACACATACAAATCCACACCGCCCTTTCGTGTCGAAGTAGCATGTTTTCCTGTCCTTTTTTCCCATCTTCCTTTTTCACTCCTCTCTCCTCGCTGCTTTCCAGTCCCCTGTCATTTTAAAATATGATAGGGTGCTGTCAGTGTGAATGTGTCTGTCTGTCGTGTTG
Source organism: Linnemannia elongata (assembly GCA_036320915.1). Lineage (NCBI taxonomy): Eukaryota > Fungi > Mortierellomycota > Mortierellomycetes > Mortierellales > Mortierellaceae > Linnemannia > Linnemannia elongata. Next base: position 1,200,811 of record JAXBDG010000015.1, read on the forward strand.
GTGAGAGCATGAGTGTGAGCGTGCACATGCCTTATTCCTGTGGATACAAGGATTGATCCTGTTACTGTGTTTTCTTCTGCTGTTCCTCCTTGTTCGTTGTAGGTGTCCGTCCTGGAAGCCAGCTGTGCAATACACAGACAACAAAAGAAAGCTTGTTTTACATATACACATTTTGGTGGCAAATGCAATCTCATTCACTACCTCTTTGCCCCAACACAAAGAACCCTGTTTTGCCACCTCTTTTTTTTTGTATTGAAGTCATACGCACGCTCATTCCTTCACAAACTCACACCACCCGCCTCCTAGCCAACCAAGCCTACTCACCTTCAATTTGATCGCGCATTGAGCACACGCCCTTGCTAGTCCGTGTGTGATCCCATTCTATGAAGTCGACGAAAGCCAACGTCCTCCTCGTCATTGTGACTGCTCCTGCACTTCTTCTCCTCTTCCTCATCCCTGTTCCTCGTGCACGCAGGTCGTTTTGTCCATAAAAAACCTATCCTCTTCTTTTATTCCCCATCAACTTCTTCTCCCTTCGTCCTCTGTCCTTTGTCCTTTTTACTTATCTCCCTTTTGTCAACGGTATGTTCTCTCCCTTGTCGGTTGTTTGTTCTCTCATTCAGACTCGTTTCAGCTGCAAAGAACATGACAAAAGAGAATGAATTCTACACACACTAACAAATTCACGCTTACTCTTTGTTCTTTGTTCATTGTCTTTGCTTCTTGGATACGTACCCAACTACCTCCTGGCTGCTCTATCCCCGTTCGTCATCATCACCCATCATTATCCCGTCCCCGTCTTCTTTTACTCATATCAATGCTCCTCTCCTTTGTGTGTTTCGAATGTGCCTCAACATAAACTAACTAACAACCCATTTTGGGCGTTGCTGTTTGTTGCTGCTGCTGCTGCTGCTGTTGAACCAAACTGCCTCGTCTTAAACCATTCCTGCCATTCTTTCTTTACTGCTCTCGTCTCTTCCAAACTCAGCCCTTTTTGTCTTTTTACTTTTCGTCTTCTTTTTGTCCAGTTCGTTATTCCCTCACGCCCACACATACACTCTCTTCTCACTTCAGCCAGAAAACTATTATCCTAACTTCTCCCGCACAAAAGCAAATCAACTTTCAACGCACCACTTCCAAAGAAAAAAAAAACAAAAACAACATGCTCATCAAACTCTCCGCTGTTGCCCTCTTCGTCGCTTCGACTGCGGTCGCATTCCCTTCCTGGGGCAACACTGACAACCTCGCCCCCGTCATTTCTTCATCCAACGCCGATGTCGTCCCCGACTCGTACATCGTCGTCTTCAAGGATGGTGTCCGTGCCAACGACCACTCTGCCTGGGCTGCTAGCCTTCACAAGCGTGACTTGACGGCCAACGGTATCTGGGACAACATCGCCAGCGGTGTTAAGCACGTCTACGATATGGGTTCCTTCCAGGGTCTCGCCGGTCGCTTCCGTCCTGACGTCCTTGATGAGATTCGCAAGCACCCCGACGTAAGTTTTCTTTTGCTGCCCTTTTGTGAGTCTGTCTACGACTGAGAACAAGTGCCAAGCATTTTTGTATATGGGGCAGGACCGTATCTCGCAGGGTGCAGGATGGCATCTTTTAGTTCAGGATGACTTGGTTCGGTTGAGTCTCGTGGGTTATTCGTGGATAATGTTATTGCCCAAGGAAGGAAATGACGCAACACCGTTCCCACTCGTCGCCCGTTCTCTTTCTCCCTTCCTTACACCCCTGGGGTCTTTTTTTTCAGGTGCTTTGCCACTTTTCAATCGTTTATTACGTTGATCGTGCCAAGAAAGAAGACGAGAAGATGATCTATTTTGAACGACGCACATCAATCATCAACCATCAATCATTACATCAAATATCAAACTGGAAGGACTATGCGTTCGAGAACAGGAAAGGCAAGAATAGTACTGGCCCCAGCCTTCTGGTGATGGCCAGGGAGGAAGTGACGAGAGAAAGGAAGAGACAGAATAGAATCATGACCAGAGATGACGAAAGGGAAATAGGAGTACCTCAGTGAAGGGTGGCCAGGTGCATCGTCTTTGTCAGTTCAAGCCCATTTATGGTTGCGCAACAATAAGACAGAAGAGAGGACATGGTTCAATTTGTCGAAAAAAGATATAATTAATTTTTATGCGGGACAGGAGGACATACAGGACATGCAGGACACATCCAAACCAAACCCGTGATCACATTGCCTTGACACTAGTCTCACACCGACCAACGTATAATAAGCCAACATCACCTTGTTGTTCGTGCTAACCCACTCTTTTTTTTTTTTTTTTTTTTTTTTTTTTTCTCACGCAAAACAACATATGTTTTAGGTCGAGTATATTGAGCGCGACCAGCTTGTCTATGCTTCCGACATCAAGATCCAGACCCGCGCCCCCTGGGGTCTCGCCCGTATCTCCCACCGCAAGGCATTGACTCTTGGCACCTTCAACAAGTACGAGCACAACCCCAACGGAGGAGAGGGCGTCACCGTCTTCGTCATTGACACCGGTGTCAACATTGATCACAACGAGTTTGAAGGCAGAGCCAAGTGGGGCAAGACCGTCCCTGCTAACGACCCCGATGCAGATGACAACGGCCACGGTACTCACTGCGCCGGAACCATTGCCAGCAGAGCTTATGGTGTCTCCAAGAAGGCCAAAATTGTCGCCGTCAAGGTCTTGCGCTCCAACGGATCCGGCACCATGGCCGACGTCATTGGAGGTGTCGACTATGCCATCAAGGAGCACAAGGCTCTCGCCGAGAAGCAGGGCAAGAAGTACAAGGGTTCCGTCGCCAACATGTCCCTCGGAGGTGGCAAGTCCCGTGCCTTGGATGACAACGTTGCAGGAGCTGTTGCTGCTGGTCTTCACTTTGCCGTCGCCGCCGGTAACGACAACCGCGATGCCTGCGACTACTCCCCCGCCGGTGTTGCTGCCGCCGTCACTGTTGGTGCCTCTTCCTTGGATGACTCGCGCGCCTACTTCTCCAACGTCGGAAAGTGTGTTGATATCTTTGGACCTGGAAAGGATATCGAGTCGACCTGGATTGGCTCCAAGACTGCTAAGCGCACCATCTCAGGAACATCGATGGCTTCCCCTCACGTTGCTGGTTTGATTGCCTACTACTTGTCGCTGGCCCCCGCTTCGGATTCGTCCTTCAGCTCTGGTGCCTACACTCCTGACGAGATGAAGAAGTTGCTCATTTCCCGCGGTACCCGTGATGTCTTGAGCGATATCAAGGGCGACACCCCTAACGTCTTGATCTACAACAATGCCGCTGAGGACAAGGAGAAGTTCTGGGCTTGGTAAACAGTTCCTTCCGTCAACGTGCATAGCGAGCACATCAAGATATATTTCAAGACCCCCGACCAAGTCGACAGGCTTGACCCCTACCCCCTCCTCCCCTTCTCTCCTCTACCTTGATACATAGCACCACACATAACGACAAAAGCGAAAAAACAATAACTCTTTTTTCTTTTCTTCTTTTTACTATTACCCACCACCTGGCTGAGAAAAATACAGGAACAACGAACACTAAACAATAAACATACAGGAAACTCATATCTTGGTCATCTTTTCTGAAAGCTACTATTATTGAGAAACTACTGAGGTTATAAAACTATGATAGGTGTTTTTTCCTTCTTCTATAGTTTACAGTTTAGAGCGGGCGGTGGTGCCATGCTGGACATGGTCGCGGTTGATATCTTCAATCTTGCAGCAGCCTGCCAAGGCCATGGCCAGTTCAAACTCTTGCTGGATCAAGTTCAATGCCAAAGACACTCCCTCCTCACCCTATGTTCAATAAATAAAAAAATAAAAAAACCGTAAATTAATAATTTAGTCCACTTTCTGTAAAAAACGAAAATATACACCTCAAGAACTAACAAAAGATGGAGAATAAGAATGAAGGAAATAAAAACTTACATCGTGAGCAAGACCCCAAAGGATGGGTCGGCCCAAGAAGACGGCCTTGGCACCAAGGGCAAGGGCCTTGAGGACATCAGTGCCCTTGCGGACACCTCCATCAATATAAACCTCGACACCTCTACCCTTGACAGCCTCCAAAACCTCGGGCAACGCATCAATAGTCGCCAAGACACCATCCAGCTGACGACCGCCATGATTGCTAACCAGAATAGCCTCCACTCCAGTATCGGCGGCAAGCTTGGCATCCTCAGCCGTCAGGACTCCCTTGACAACAACGGGGAGCTTGGTGATGGAGCGGACCCAGGCAATATCGCTCCAGTTCAAGGTAGGATCGATCTGGGAGACGACATACGCGGCCAAGCTCGATTCCTGACGGACGACTTTTTTGGAGGCTCCTGTCTTCTTCTCGTAATTAGAGACGTCCTTGTTGTCGGAGGCAGAGGAAGACTCGTCTTCGTCGCTGTGGTCGAGAATAGTGGCCATGGTGACTTTAGAATCCTTATGCTCAAAGTTGGCCATCGACATGTGTCCCGGCAGCTTGAAGACGTTCCTGACATCTGCGAGACGGCGTCCCAAGAAGGGGGTGTCGACCGTAATCACCAATGCTAATTGGTAGTAGAGAATGAAGAAGGGTAGTATAACGTGTTAGTTAACGCAAATAGTTCTTGTGGAGAAGAAAAACAATGAAATATTTAACAGCTATATAATGAAGGGAAACCCCCAAAAATCATAACCAATGGTCCATCGTAGAAAGAAAGAGAAAGAAAAAAAAAAGAAGGTTGGAGCCTGGGAAAACCTGTCAACGATCGATCAGAGCCCGAACCGCCCGAAAGGCCATTCATTGTTGATACATTTATCCCTCTAGTCTCCTTCTTGTTCAAGTTCTTTTTGACCTTACTCATCCATTGACTGCGTTGGTAACACTGTTGTCAATTGCTCCCGGTTGCTTCCTTCTGTCATCTCACTCAACCATTATTCATCCACTGTCAGAGGAAATTGTGACGGACGAGCAACAAGTATTTGATCCCATGACACTTTAAGCCAAATAAACACGAGAACGACAACCACAACCATATTCTTGATCGACATTCTCCGAAACGAAAAAAAAAAAAGTAACAAAGCACGAATTGTCATCCCAAATATCCTGAATAAGGAATAGTAACTGAAAAAGGGCATAGTAAACAACCTCAATGCATTTCGCCGCCTCCTGGTCCATCTCCGAAACCAAGATATCTCATCATTTACCTTTGTAACCGGCCTTCTCGACCCGACGAATCAATTGCTCAGTGACGACACGGTCCTTGTACACATAGAGTTGGAACCAAAAAAGAGGCAAGGCGCCCGAGGCCGATTGATCCCATGGAACCTCCCGACCGGCTTCGATCGTGTCCTCAGCCGACGTAGTTGACCAAGACGACAGGATCATGCACTTTTTGGCCTTGGCTGCAGCTGGATTTCAAAAAAAATGAAAAATGTGAGAGAGAAGGCGAGAGAGAGATAAACGTTAATGCACGTCGAGGAACTATTAGTCACTGCTCTGTTAGTTTTTTTCTTTCTTGGTACATGTTTTAGATGTACACGGCAGAGCAACATTGGTTTGTTTTAGATGTACACAGCAAGGCACACATTGCGTTGTGAGATAGTAAAAGAAGTGAACCATAGAGAGATGCATGGAGACGATTACACCACCCAACAAAAAATGTAACGACATCAATTCTAATCATCCATGTTCCCTCTCTCTCAATTTCAATTTTCATCTGTTTCCTGGTCGGATGGCAGTAAAACAATACGACGAGGAAGATCTTTCACTTCTTGTCTCCATTTCTTGACGAAGAGGCGAATATGCTGCCGGAAATTTGAGCACTGTAAAGACAAAATAGCTTACCACGGGCAGTGGCCTTCTCGCCGGCATCGTTGGCAAGACGCTGCATGGCAGTGGGAGCAATGCAGATCGGGCTGCTGACCTTGTGGCCCAAAAGAGTGGTCGTGGTGTCAACCTTGGACACATCTCTCAAGATCCTTGGGCGAAGACGAAGTCTACATGTCGCCAAACAAGGAATTATCAATAGAGGCTTAGAAGGGTTCCAAAGGGCATCAGCATAGAAACCGTCTGTGGTTACTGAAGGTATGCAATGTGTGCATGCCCTAAATGCAGTTGATTATCTGCAGGTATTGAGATAGAATTACCTGCTGTAGGCGTCCTGGTTGTCTTTGAGGGTCTGCATGTCATTGGCTCCACTGCGGTAGTAGTCCAGGGCATTGATGGCCAGGGTGGTATGAGCGTTGTGCTCAAGGTCGGCGATGGAGATGGGGACAAGCTGAGGAAGGCGCGACATTGTTTTTTTTTTCTTGCTTGGTTTGGTTTGGGTAATGAGGAGGGGAGAGTGAATGACAAGGAGAGTGGAGAAGGTTGAGGCGAGGAGAGTGAAGACCAAGAAGAATACAAACACAAAAGGAAGAAAAAGGAAGAAGAGAAGGAAAAATGGAGACTTTAAAGAAAGAACAAGCTCGGTCGAGGAAACAAGCGGCGGGTTGGGATAACAACGACCAAACCCTTTCTGAAACCAAGTGGAGGGGGGGGGGAATGATAGATCGAGTCCAATCAGTGATAGGTCAAAGTCACGGGGACACGGAAAGCCTGTCTGCGGCCGAGCTAAGCTTTTACCCCGACTTGGACTGCCGTTTTCACCCATTCCTGGTAGAGAGAGGGAGGCTGAAAGAGATCAACACTCAAACCCATGCCGGTTTCACGGATCAACCCATTTCTTCCTCATTCTCTCATTCCTCTTCCTCTTACACCCCTCCTTCATTGCCATTGACACTTATCATTCAAAAACAGCGCACACCTGACAACAACAACCAAACAAAACAAAAACACATACCAATACACTACTACAACTACAATGAGTTTCGGACGTCCCCCAAGCTTCACCACCTTCTCCGCACCTCCTCCCGACCGCGGCAGTTTCCCTCTCGACCACGATGGTACTAGCTCCTTCTTGCATAAACATCTGACTCTCCTAAACATCTTTATCGTTCACACTCTCAATCGAATCTGTTCTCAAACGAAAACATCGATCCTCACAGCTCAAAACGCACAACGCGGCAACCTTGCACTAACAATCTTCAATTGGCACCTATTTTCCTTTCCATAGGCGAGTGCACTGTGTTCATGAAGGAGTACCTGAACTGCCTCAAAGAGAACCAGAACAACAACGGCAAATGCCGTCACATCTCAAAGCAGTACCTCAGCTGTCGCATGGACAAGTAAGCTTATTCTTTCTTTCCTTGATTGTGTAGATCGCTGACCTGAACTCTATCTCACCCCTTTCTTTGAATTTGCTGTGGAGGGAACCGTGGTAGAAGGTGGCATACACATGGAAAGTGGAGAGAAAAGGAAGAAAAAAAGGATGTGGAGAATGGTGAGGGGAAGGATGAGTATGGTCTAAAAAAGTGAATAGATGGTCCACTTGTCGTATGAACTATGCTCTTTTCTGATACTGTAACGCTTCTCATGCTCACCTATTCTCTAGGGGTCTCATGGGAAACGATGACTTCAAGAACTTGGGATTCCACGATAACGACACCCCCAAGACTGCCACTAATTCAGCGACGGCGGCAAAGTCTTCGCCTAACAACGACGCGTCGACTACAAAGGAATCACTTTCTCAAGGGTCTCCCTCCTCGGCAGGGAAGAGCTGAAGCTAATCTTTAAAACATTAAAACAGACTATATAAAAAAGGAAAACCGTCCAAAAGCTCGATCCAGATAACAGGGTGGGAAACAGCGCACGCATGAACATACAATAAGTTCACAAAGCAGAATAACAAATAAAACAAAGTACGGCCTCTAGTGTATGCGGCTTACATTAAAAGACAAAATATAGCAACTCTACAACGTGCATAAGGAGAATGATGGACGAGGTGGTAAGAGCGAGAGGGGGATGGTGACCTGAACGAGAGGATGTTCATACTTGCCATATGCAATAGAGGCCACAAAGCTGAACACAAAACACCTAACGCAAACACAAACACAACCACAAACACAACCACAACGTGCTTGTGGAAAAAAGAAAAGGCAAAACGAAATTATCAAAAATAAGGAAGAAGGGGACAGCAGATTCAAGCCAAGAGTTCAGGGGGTTGGAAAGGAGAAGGAGGATGTAGTTGTGAGAAGTCGATCCAATTTTTGCCTCTCTTTATGGCGAGTACTTTTTTTTTATGCACAGCGATTGGTCACGGTCACTGCTTCTTTTTTCCTCTGTGTTCTGTCCCTGAAATTTTTCTGATGTTTCCCGTTGGCGAAGATGCGAAAAGAGAGAGAGAGGCAATGACGGGTGTGAGATAGAGTTCGATCACCATTCCATGGGTGAGCAGGGGATGAGTGAACGCACACACGCACGGGAAAGTATCAGGCCCGATGTGACAGGACTTAGGAAGAATCCAGACCATCCAAGCTGAAAGTCGATGGACGAACACTCGCAGGCGGCAGTCAATTGAAGGCAGGCTGAAGACTACTAAGAAAAGAGATGCAAGCATTGTGGGAGGAAAAGAAAAGAAAAGGAAGAGAAGAGGAAGGAAAAGGCTAAAAGGCGGTCATTCCTATACTAATACAAACAGAAAGAGAGAGCAGGTAGCATGTGGTGAATGCTGTTCGCATGGTGAACGCAGTTTCACCTGGCAAGAAACGCCACCAACAGAAAACAAGTTATTCCAAACAACAACGCGCTTTGACCGACGTTTTGTTTACTCATGTTCTCTCTTTCTCTTTGGTTTTCTTTTTTGGTATTTCCTTTGTCGACAATACTCGTAATTCTGAACAGCATGCATCATAAAAAGGGGAGGTTGAGAGAGAGAGAGAGAGAGAGAGAGAGAGAGAGAGAGAGAGAGAGAGAGAGAGAAGGAGGAAAAAGAAAAAGTGAATAAAGCCTATCCTCAAAGTGTCTTGGCATTAGGTCGAAGAGCAAAATCTCCCTCGCCACCCGCCCTCTAAGACTTTCACAGGTGGCACATTGTTGTGTTTTTTTGTCTTCACCCTTTACTCGTGTTGTATTATCCTTCGAAAACTCCTCTATCTCCTTTGTTCCATCCAACGGATTTTTCTCCCATCTTCAAAAGAAGAAAACAAGTTGGACTTATCCACGAGATATATACGAGCAAAAAAAAAAAATGAGAAGAGATGAAATTGGTGAACAAAGGATGGAAGGAACGAGGGAACGTACCAGTCCTGATATTTTGTGGATTTTTTTTAGATCGCCGCGACATGCATGAATCGCGCCTTTTGTTTTTGTTCATAACTTTGCTCTCTTTCATATTCGCGCATAAACAGGTAAAAGAATGAGAAAAGAAAGAAAGACAAACAAAAGTAAGGGAGAGAGGGTTTGTCGGTTCTTTGAAAAACGCAAAGGTACCTCACCCCACCCTTTGTTCCTTCACCTTCCCTCGTCTTCTTCGTGTCTTTCAGTTACCCTGACAAGCGCGCGTGTATGTGTGCAAGTCTGTGCATGAGAGAAGAAGAGAAAAAAACCGTAACAAACAAACATAAACACCAACGCATCGAGCCCTTACCAAAACGATTTGCATGAATTCAAACAAACGGGAAAAGAAAAGAAAAATAAAAAAAAAAGATGGGAGAGAACAGAAGAAGGTTGGAGGGGAGAGATAGAATTGGGAGGAGAGCTCGAGGATAGAGGCATCGTTTTTTTTTATGGTTTCTCTTTGCGACTGAGCATTTTTGGCGGTGCTGGGAGAAGACAAAGTAAGGACGAATTACAAGTAAAAAAAAAAAAAAAAAAAAAAAAAGTAAACGGGGCGAGTAAGCAGACCATGGATATGTGGTGGCTGACCAAAACGTTGGATGATGCGTTACTAATGACACCAGTGACCCCTCCACTTTCTTAACTATCAATAGGGTCGGAAACAAATAAGTGCGATCCGTTAGGTCATTGAGCAGAGAGAGAAGAACCAAAGGAAAAAAAAGAAAATATAACTACCAAGCGGGGTTGTATACAAAGGCATCGGTTGGCATTTTTACTTTTTTCAAAACATGCCCTTGCTCAAAGAATCTATACATAATAAGTCAAAGTAACCACCATCTTTCTCAAGCCTTCGCCCTATAAGTAGACACACCTTTCTCGATTTTTCGTCCTTAAACGCAGCAACACCCCTTTTTCACCTCAAGCCCCTTCCTTGCTGTTCCCAACTACTCGTCCTTTCTATCTTCTTTCAACATTTTACCCGATTCGTCAGCGCTATAGCCACCCATTCATATCACTCTTCCACTTGAACCAAAACAGTGGTCAGCACATTCGTCACTCCCAAAAGCTAAAAGGTACATACAAACATGCACATAGTCAAAATCTTCCATCAGTTCTTCCACACGAACGAGTAAAAAACACCTTCCTTCTTTCCAGCCGTGATTCTCATGGTCGCATATCCATCGTCGCAATTCTTTTTCCCAGACACACTCAAGAATCAATGTTGCGTCAATCCCTCTTAGGCATGCTTTTCTCTGTTATACTTCAGAAATGAACACATTCCTTTGGCCGCATCTGTCGGTGGAGCGAGGCAAAGAGACGCGAGTAACAGAAGGAAGGGTTCATATTTCATTCGAGCGCAGCAAGTGTTATTGCTTATCGAGAATCGCCTTTCCCATTTTTCCTCACTCGTCGTGCATGCTTTTTTTTTTTTACCCCACCTCCGCCATTTTTTTCTTCTTGTACGTGTGTACCCAATCGTGAGAAGACAGCATCCAATGCTTCCCACGCCATCATGACCCTATTGTAGTTCTAAACTGTCCCTCTCTCTTCCCGAATTCCTTCGATTCTTCTTTTCATGTCGGCTAAGCAGCAGGGGCAGGAGCAACACAGTGGCACAAACAATACCACTTTTTCCGCCGCCACCCCTACGTATCGCTTTTCTCCTTCTCGCCCACCTTATTTTTCAGTCACCCTCCTCTTTTTGTTGTTTCTGTTTCATCACCAAAAACACGAACACGAACAAATCGCGCTCGTTCAGGGAGCAACACCTCCCTTTCGCCTCTCTCACTTTCTCTCCTCCGCGGAGAATGGAGTAGCTTATTTAACGATCACCAGAACCACTACCGTCAGCTCACAACCCAAGGACAAGGACAACACAAACCATTCCAGGGTCTCTCGAGGAAACGCGACAATGAAAAACCAGTGTATTTGCCAAGGGGCACAGGTAAATGACAAATAGATCTTGGAATGAATTAAACCCCTTTGCATATCGCTAGCAGGAGTTTCACCCACAAAGCCACACCCTGGACATGGATATTCAACTGTAGGGGAAAGCGGCAGGCAGGGCATCCCCTTCCATGCATCTATCACGCGCCCTCGAATTTTATGCACATATGAATACCACAATCCATCTACCCCAATCAGCAGAGGATGGGAGGCGGATGATGGTGTGCTCAACCATGGATGGCCCTGACCACCACATCGTCAACCTGTTCAGCACATGAATAAGTAAAGGCGTAAACCCACATGCATCTGCCAAAAAGGTAGAAAGATGCAATTTTCGTTACTCACTCAATTTCCCTTCTCCATCTCCCTATCCATGTCCCCTCACTATCCCTCTCTCTCCCTGCCTGATCGATCTGCCTCATGGCCGACGCCCGGCTTTGGAAATAAAACGCTAAGACCCCAGCAAGAGAAGGCGAGGGTGTAGCAGGACTACCCAACCTTCAAGAAGAACAGACTTTGCAGAGTCGTACGTATCACCTCACCATGCCCTCCCAGCACATTTCTTTGCAGGACACATAACTCACAAACGACCCTGGTGTTCATTTTGCCGTAAATACCTTCAAGTTCACTCCTATTGATTCGAAGTTTTCTCTGTGAACCCCCTTTTTTGGGATAGCAGCTTCTACGATCTTATTGACGCCTAGCAGTGGTAAGCCAAACAGACACATCATCAATGCCAATCGAAAAAACGCAAATAAGAGCACTACAAAGAGTCTCTTGGCTTTGGTCTGCGCACTTTTGTGTGTTCCTGACGTTTTTCTTCATCCTTACGAGAGCTATCAAGCAAGACAACAGTGAGAGAAAAGGGTGATCAACTTGGACAAGCAGGAACCTTGGTTTTGTAAATCTTTCAACTAGTGGCCACAACCCATTACCCGGTATTTTAGCATTTTTTTTTTTTTTTGGGTTTTTCTCCTCATCAAGGTTCCCGCGTGTTTTCTTTTACCTTCACTACCCTCTCGTGCTACGACTCTCACGCCTTTTTTCGATAATCAACGCGCCTTTTCATTTCTCCTTCTGCGATTAACTCCGCACAGCTAGGCGCTCCCAGGTGAACACCCCCGCTCAACTAATTCTTTTCCATACCTGACCAATAACCCTTCTACACTCCCTTTCTTCATAACACCCAATTTAGTTTCACTACCAGACGCCAACACACCATCACAAAAATCGCAACCAACGTGCTGCCCAAAGTGCTGCCCAACTTGCGCCGACCCCTCAAATCCAGACCACTACAGACATATCCCAACCCTCAACCCGGCCCTCTTCAAATTTTTAAATTACGATGTCACTCGTATATCACAAGCCTGGAATAACGAAACGGAGCAAGAGAAGCGCAATTATGAAATTCAGGCATTGCGTGAAAAGGAGGCGATGGATTTAGGTATCCCGGAATTTCGGTACACGAAATCTTCTTCGGCTTTTGGCACGACGAACGGTAGCAGCGGCGGCGGCGGCAATGATGAGGATGAGGGCTTATCGCAGGGCCTAGAAGCAGTGTCGCTTGCCGATGGGACATTGAAGAAGGGACGACCCAAGGACGACGCGTCACAACTAGCGGGATGATTTGTCCGAACAGGACTCCCGAGCCATTCAGCGCACAAAAAAAAAAAAAAATAAGTATTGTCAAGGAGGAGGAGGAAGAGGACGACAAACAGAGAGCAAACAATTGCAGATGGTCTCGATTCCACTTCATTTCCTTTTTGGCAAACCTCCCCGATGCAGAATCTCTACTGCAGAGTCAGGATGCATTTCCCCTTTTTGCCCATAACCACACACAGACACACATACGCACACTCATAGCTGACATAGCTTTAGTTGTTCCCATAGTTATAACTGACCCTCACAGAGCAATACCCCAGCTCAGTGTACGCAATAAGATATTATATCCAGTGTTTTTTTTTTTCCGAGTTATGTGTTTTTATTCCAGACACGCTGTTCTTCTTATGCAGGCAGACTTGCTTACTGCAATGATTCCAAGCTCGGGAAGGGATCCTTCTGACTGAGCACCAGGACCTTTTTCTCATGTGAAAGATATCCGCGAATGTATCCCTATTCGAATGAAATGGTTGCGTGTCAATACCACAAGACATGAGGACGTAGTGGTTATCTTTCATAGCCAATCGCGAAGAATATTGAATTTCAGTTAAAGTGTACCTTGTAGATCATGTTGGCAAGCATGCATTCGACTTCTTCATCATCCACATTGACCCCCACAAAGGCCAATGCCTTCTGGAACAGGTCAATGTTCAACTTGTTTGCCTTGTCCATTAACGTAAACCTATTATCAAAGAGGAGGAGGTTCAAGTCAGACACAGCATAGAATAAGCCCTTGTTCGTAAACAAATAAAAAAAAAAAACTCAAGGAAGACTTACACTTTCTTGAAGAGGACACGGACAGCAACACCTCGAGACCGCTCGACAGTCAGATAGGTACCCAGTCCAATCAGCCGACTTCCGCCAATCGACAAGGCCTCATCAAACAACTGCACATTTCCACTCTTGATCGCCAAGGCCAGGGGTCGGTAAAGTGCCGAAAGTTCTGGAAACTCCTCGAGGAGACGGGGCGAAGGCAACGAACCATGCAACAGGCGAGTTGGGATCAAATAGTGGAGGACTAAGCGTCGGTTGTGGTGAAATTTGGGTGGGATGTGATCAAACGCAAACTGCAGATCTGCTTCCGCCTTAATGTTTGTTTTGCATAAAAACCCAAAATTCGAGTGGAGATGGAAGTGGAAAATAAAGAATCGTCAGCAAACATCTGGTGACTAGAAAAATGCATAATCCTCGTTCTCTCCCATTTCATCTTCGCCTTCCCCCACCTTCCCCCTTCCCGTCTCTCTTTACTTTCCCACATTATCGGTGTCTCTTGGGCGAGTACATTCCATTCGAAGTCACCTTGTATTCAAAAGGCTTACCTTTTTAAAGTCATCGTTGAAGAACGAAAGGACTCCTGTATAGTAGCGGATCGTGACCTGATGCGCCATCGGGAATTGCTCCAGCTCTGGCAAATCGGCGGCTTTCACGGCACGCAGAATATTCTTGCACAAGTTATGCGACTTCAACTATCATTTGGCATAAGCAACATATGTTCCTTGTTAGCGAACATAGCATAATGTATCTTTTCTCGTTAAGGATCAAATTCATAAGTGACCTTGGTGATTCAAAGTATACCGTACCTTGAAGTAGGTCCTGAACAAGATTCCGATGACGTTGTATGTTCCCCACTTGCGCGAGATATGCAGTGGCGCTCTAATACACGTTGATATTGAGAAGAAGGAAGGGAAATGAGTTGCCCAGATCGTGTCGTTTGAACGTGTAAGATGATTTTGGTGTGATTTTCTCCATCTTCTGACCCGCTATTACAATGCCTCTGTACCTGTCTGTGATGCAAATACTGAATGCCTTGTTGATCACTCTCGCACAGTCCTCCAGCTTTGATGGCTTCTCGCCTCTCCGCTCCAATTGCTTGTCAGCCTAAACAAAGCATTGACAATGCAACAAAGTCGCGTTCACTTGTCAGCCACTTGGTAGTTTTGGTTCAGGTATATATATGTCTCTACAGTCCATAGTCCATGACGAGTCGCGTCCAATTCCTAATCAATTTACTTGGACAGCCAGACGTCCAAGATCGGCATTAAGGATGTACAAGATCTCTAAAGGCCAGTTGGTCATATTAGGGAATTCTCGCAAGAAGATTCTAATAGTAAAAAGGAGACGCGAAAAAAGGTAAGCACACATGCTGTAAAGCTAGCTTTGAATATCCGCGTTGCCTTTTCTTCCATTCCTCACTCCTGCTTGCTCGCGAGTCCCGTGAAGAAATCCTAGGGGTAAATAAATCGAGACGGAAAAAAAATGATGCACATACGTAACAGCCATGTTTTGGTCTCCATAGGCGGACACAAAGTCGACAGCCTCGACACCCTTGCAAGCCATGATGTGGTGGAACACAATCTCATTCCATGGCGACTGAAGTCTGGCGCGGCACGTGTCCTCGATCTCCCTGACCTATATGTGAGATCCAAGTAACCACTCCACGTTAATACCTCCGATGTCAAGGTTCTTACTGAACAATTCAAAAATCAACAATTTATGTTCTCTTCGATTCCTTGATTTCATCTTGACAAAGCCCTTACGTTTTCCTTGGTCTCCATAAGGAGCTTTTCGGAGTGTTTTGAAAAGACCTGGAGGAAAGCGGCGACTTTTTGGGCGTGCTCGTGGTTGATGCCCTGATTCACCTGACCGAGGTACATGGGAAGAATCATCGTGCAGGAAGTGGAATGACTCGAAGTCGGTTTTTGAAATTGTTTTAGTGGTGTTCCTGTCCGTGGGTCAGTTGAGGTTGAGTCCTTAGCTGATCCTGATGCGACAGTTCTTGTGAGGTGACAGACGTGGAGAGAAAGAAGACAAAAGGCAAAAAGAAAAAGGACGATCGCGAATCGCCTTCAAAGAAAATGTAAGTCACGTGCAGGGTTAGCCTTGGAGCCCCTTTGATTTTCGGAGTCGCGTGTAACTCCCGCATAGACCAGGTATCGTCTCTTGTCGGTCCCCGATTCACCATAGAAACACACCGTTTGTTCAATGGTGCCTGTGTTGTATCCAGACAGAGACGAACAGTGGATATAGATTCACAGTGCACCTCCCTTGCTCGCCTCACTTTACCTTCACCATTGTGCTTAGCAAGAGCTGAAGGCTATCGATTGACAGTCACTCCAATGCGACTTTGCCAAGCCCGCCTTCCAGTCCTTCGCTTCTTTCCTTTTCCTTACACAATCGCTCTCCCCCTCACACACAGACACCCTTGCGAAGCTGACTCCACCCACCCTTTGGTTCTGTCCTTGCTTCCACTCCACACACTTAGTAAAACCCAACGCACCCCCCTCTCCCTCCCTCCCTTCACTCCTTCACTCCTACTCTCTCCTCCTCTTTTTTTCTCACTTTTCCTCCTATTTTAGTCTCACCCACTTTTCAACGACTTTTTTTTCTCTTCCTTTCCTTACAACACTCACACACCTCCCAGTTCTTCCTTCCCAAAAAAAAAAAAAAAAACCATGGTGCACCCAGGAATCATAGCAGCCAGCGTCCTTGGCGTCGTGGTCACTGGCGTAGTTATCTATACCATCCTCAAGGACGAGATCAGCGATATGTTCACCTCCTTTGAGAAACAAAGTCCCGTCGGCGCCGGAGGTGGCAGTAGTCAGCGGGAGCGAAGAGGCAGTGGGAGCAAACAAGAAAACAACGACGACGACTACTACCGCGGCCAGTCGTCGTCTTCGTCTTCCATGTATGACCACCATTTCACTGATTACGAATTGCGACAACGTCGAACGAGGTCTGATGGCAACAACCATGACGAGGACGAGGACGAGAAGGACTTTGACGTAAGTGTTCATTGTTGTTTTCCTTTTTTTTTTCTTTTTCCTTTGACCCTTTTTTCCCCTTCGGTTTGCTTTCCCTTTTCTGTTATGCACTCGGGAGGCAAGGAAGGAAGGAAGGGGGTAGAGTAAGGGTAGACATCCACCGAGTTTTCTATTTTGGCTATGCACACACACACATGCATTTGATATAAGAGAGAGAGGTGTGTCGACATTGCAGGCTGCTGCATAATATTCAGAGTGACTAGTGCGACCGGGCCTTGTGACAGATTTTGGGAACGCCAAGGCAAGGATTGTGAACGAAAGAAGGAAAGCTGTACGCAACATCCTGGAAAACTAGCACCACCATCACAATCAGCAGCAACAACATGAATAACAGCAGCGACACCAGGAGGTTGACTTACTATTTTCTACTACTTGGTTTGCTACTATCCCAACCCTTTATTCCGATTGTTTTGTTTCCGTACTTTCTTGTTCCTTCAGTACTGCTGTGTTTTTTTTTGGCTTTGTCATGTCTAAGTCAGAGAGAGAGAGTTTCAGTACTTCTGCGCACTGAAATTTCTCACCGTGTCTTCTTTTTTTGGGGCGCTTGAGAGCATACTCAGAGCGAGAGAGAGAGAGAGAGAGCATGCGACAGCAACGAAGGGAGCAACAAGGGAGTAAATAGGCGAAGCTTCGACTTGACTGTCTGAATGCCACATTGAGTCTCGATTGGGCTTGGCCTCATCCTTACAATTTATTGTCCCGATTGGTGGGTGTGTCAACTGAGGAAGTGAGTGGGTGTATGTGCGACTTGGCTTGGGCGCTAGAAATTTGTGCGACCCTTTTTCAGACCCTTTTTGAAAGACAAACAAAAGCACACACGGGAAAACTTTTTTTCTATGTCTGGCATGAGTGGAGATGAAAAAAGGGGTGTTGAAGTTGGAAACGAAGTACAGCGAGAGGGCAAAAAAAAGAAAAAATAGGGGAGAGATTTTTTTCTGCTATTGTTCTTCTGACCAATGTCCATGCAAATTAGCAGACGACTTTACCCAGAAGCATCCAACCAAGCCTATGGGTGCAGCTGAACAGCTCAATTCAAAACACACGCACAAACCCTTACTAACATGCGGTATGATCCCCCATCCATCCATCTCGAATAGCATGACATGATGACAGAACGTTTCCGACGGATCAACGAGACCGAGCGCGAGATTGCAGCCAATGAAGCCCGACTTGCAGATATGGAACGGTCAATGAAGGAACGCGAAGAGGCCCTGCAAGAGTCGATTCGTCAACGGGAGGCTCGTATGGAACAGGCGATGCGTGAGGCTGAGGAGCAGTTTGCGAGACAGGACCAGGAACGTGCCGCACTCTTGAACCATCATCACCTTCAGCAACAGCAACAAGTTCTATCTGCAGAGTTGTACCAGAACCCCTTTGCCTCCAGCCATGACCTCCATCAACAGCCTACCACACCACCACCTGCCAACAACAACACTGCTGCTACCGTCGCCTCTGCCGCTGCTTCGCCTGTTGTCGCCACCGCTGCTCTGGCTGCTGCTGCTTCTTTGTCCGAGGTTGATCCCCGCCCCGCCAACGCGATCCTTCGTCACGATCTGAGCAACAACCACCAAGTGAACGTTAACCCTTTCGAGGACCCCTCTAGTCTTCTTGAGAACGCCTCCTCATCATCTCCATCCTCATCTCGCCGATCATCCATCCACGGCGCAGACGAAGACGACCACATTTTCGCAGATGCCGACGACCGTTCTGTCACCATTGGCCGTGATAGTGATGACGAGGAGTTGGATTGGACCGAGGCTGAGATTGGAAGCATTGGATCCCATGATTCTGAAGACTCTTGGAGCTCTTCTTAGAAGCTTAGCAAGTTGTTACGCCGGCCTGACGTACAGTACAGTTGATGAACCCTTTTTTTTTATGACTAGCCCCTTGCTACTGTGATGTGCGTTTCTTTTTTTTCTTTTTTTCGACAAATAAAGATGCAGAATCTTGCACAAAGAAGGCCTGCTGTGTGTGCTTTTTAAGGAGAATCTTTCCCAGGACAAGTTTATGTGCATGTGGACAAAAAAAATAAAATAAAATAAGAGTAGATCGTCTTTTTGGATACTTGAACAAGAATACCATGCCTTGCAGTTTATGTCTGTTTCTGTTTCTCACACGTCCATCCACCCCATGACCATAGCCGAATCGAGTTCAGGAACAGGAACAAAAGACATTATTTGACTCAATGGATTGCGGTTGCTTTAATGAGGTCATGCTGCCAAATTGAAAAAGAAAAAAGGTAATGATACAAAAGTAGAAGAAAGCGAAAAGATAAAGAGCGTCGGCCTGTGTTGGGCTACCTCATCAAAATTCGAGCAGAAAATAAAAAAGAAGGGGGTCAAAGAGGATAAGAAAAGAAAAGGGAAAAAGAACGGAGCAAAAAAGAGGCCGTCCCCTTGAGTGTTGATTTAGAAACCGTGGATCTTGATCTGCTTCTTGTCGATGCCACCCTCGGTGGTCAAGAGAGTCGAGACTTTGGTACGCTGATCACCTTGGAGCTGAATGACAGATCCCAACTCCTCATCCTCCACAAGAGTTCCGTTGCAAGCGAAATCCTTCTTGAAGATCTTGAGCATGCGCTTCTGGTCAAAGTTCTTGGGCAATCCCTGGATGGTGGTCAAGGTCTTGCGTCCGTTACGCTGCTGGATACGAATATCTGTTTTTCATTAGATTTGTTGGGGAGACATGGGACGGCAGGGAGGGCAAGTATGCAAAGGGGTGAAAAAGAGAATAGCACAAAAAGAGAGAACAAAAAAGAACAATTTGTTAGTCAGCCTGTTCCTTCGCCAAGATTGAGAGAGATAAAATGTAGCTCGGTGTCTCGAGTCCTGCTGATATTTTGTTCCATGGTTTTCCGTCAACAGCTGTGTCTCCTCGGTATTGCCAGGGACAAAGTAAGCCCGGTGTGTCGAACAAGAAAAACCATAAGAAAGAGAAGGAAAACATCAGTGTAACTATGACAAAAGGCGCATACCGAAGTATACTACCGACAGAGCAGGAAACAGAGCCAAAACGGCCTGTCAAGGCCCTGCTACGGGCATAAAGAGTTAACATCACTTGTTTTCCTTCTCTTTTTTGTTCTTCTGATTGTCACTTGTCGCAAGTTTTGCTGATGGTGTCGTTGTTTCGTTGTTGTTATTGGCCGAGCTGAGTTTTCCAGATGACTCCCTCCTGGAGCAGACTGTCATTTGTTTGTTTGTTGTTGCTGAGGAGGAAAAGAGATGATGACGAAGCAAAAGTGGAAAAGGGGTGTGCAAAAAGCAACAAAAGACAGAGAAGAGATGATCATCAGAGAGAAAGAAAATAAGGACGTACGGATATAACCCTGCTGCTCTCCGACAGTGTCGCCTGAGTCGCCAAGATCGGCAAAAGGATCTATTTATCACAATACCAATCGAGTGAGTAGGATTGTCAGTAAACCTTTTTTTTCAAGTGCCAATCGAGTCCATCCCACAGCACAAAGACCGACTGATGTGTGCTTCGTTCTAGAATCTGTTGCGGCTGCTCTGGTGTGCGCTGCTGTTTGGTAGATTGTTTAGGATGAGTTATTATTTACCGTAAGATTGAAGGTTTTGGATATCGGACATGCGGCGCGGTTGTATGGGTAGGGTGTTGATCCCGATGTAAAAAAGAGTGGAAAAAAGAGTGTGAGTTGAAGAGAAACAGAACACTGAAAACCAACAAATACTTAAATAGAGGAAGTTAAAGGACGCAGCCCTTAACTAATTCAGGCACGTGCCACCTCATTCCTTCAGTCCATCACAAACCACCCCTCTGGAAATCAACCAGGGCACCAACCACCAACCAGGGTTGCAAAGACTCTCCTTGTTATTTTGTTATTTGATACATCAACCACGATTGGTCCTTTACAATGAGCTATTTTCGAAAAGGATCAAACGCGGTAAGGACTGAAAGATATCCCTTTCTCACTGCCTTCAACCCCAGGCCGCAGCACTCACCCTTTTTTATTACCTCGCCGCAGTTTAGAGAACGATTACTCATCCCTTCAGCCTCCAATGCCTTACGTTATTCCTTTTTGTGAAACGAGGGTAGCAAAATACCGCATCAAAAAAAAGAGGACGTGCAGCCATTCGTTTCTTTTTTGTTAGCATAGTAAAGAGAGACAACGCGAAGAATCTACTAAAGACGCTCCTTCACCGCTCCCGCCACCATTACCACGTCCTTTTTCTTTTTTTTTTTTTCATCGCCGAAGCCACAACCAGGGCACTAGTAATAGAATTCACCTATCATTTCAAGTTTTTGTATTTTATTTTATTTTTTCCCCATTTTATTACTGTGCAGCATATAGATGGGATGATTGAGAACAGGTCGGATTTAAATGTCTGCTCATTCATGCTCTTTCGAATACTTCATTGCCGAGTGCTATTTAGCAAAGTTCAAAAAGTAATAACCGAGCGAACGGTACAAGGTACCCCCATTCCTATACACATACACAACTAAATGATCAATAGCAAGAAGCAATACAGGAGAGAAAAAAAGTACACCAAAATGTTTATTTTCGCCATGTTCGTGCCTTCTCAGCATCCACGCAAGCAAGCATCGCGTTGTTCTGAACATTTCTCAGGTGAATTGATGCATTTGTAGTAGTCACTGTTGCATGCTGATTGACAGGGGGGCGAAGCAGGAGACGGGAACCTTGGCGGTCTTGCTTCTATTGAAAACGATGCAAAGAGTATAAAAGGACGTAGAATGAAGATTGTCAACGTTGTGAGCGCCATGTTCATGAGCACTGTAGTGCATTGGTCACCATGTAAAAGACGTTAGTCCAGTATTTTACCGCAGGTACTAGAAGCAAAGGCAAGAAAGAGGACAGCGGTAAAGAAAAAGGCGACCGGCCATGACCCATTGTTGCTCTTCATTTTCTTTCGATCCTATTTTTTTTTTGCGAGGGTAAGGTAGATATGAAGAGGTATTTGATGGTATCGGTGTTTTAACGGGCGTAGAGGGCGTTGGTATTTGTGAGGGTCGTGAAATGAGAGAGAGTATGGATATTCAATAAGAGGAAGCCACAGCAGAAATGGCAGACGTGAGGGTGGAAGATGAGGATGAGGAGAGGATAGAAGATAAATGAGATAAAGAAGAATAGATTCACGAAAGGAAAATTAGTGAAAGAGAGAGAAAGTGAGCCCTTGGAACATTTTTAAAGGAAGAATAGAAGGTGAAGGGATGCACTATCAATGAGTTGGCATGATGGTTGCAAATGAGGTGGTTTTTTTCTTCTTGTTCGGTCTCGGACGAGTAGCATCAGGGGACAAAGTAGAAGGACGGGAGGGCTAGTCAGTGAAGAGCGATGGCGATAGAAAGAAGGAAGAAGAGAAACAGAACGCCGTCATCGGCCTTTGCTTCCACCCTCGATGTCATGCAAATGACAATCAGGCCCCACAAATGTCAATATCGCCCAGAAAAGATCTACCAAAAAAGATAAAGTAAAAGTAGAGGACAGTAAACATATGAACATTGGCTGCACGTCCAATATTTCGGAAACGACTTCCCTCACTTGGCTTCTTACTCTCTTCTTTGCTTATATCATTCAAATGAAACGTACAGGCGATGCTTCGTTTGCAGTTAACATTCCCTGGGTTTGCGAAGTCGCGACAAGTGTTCAAATGAGACGAAGATTCGAAATACTGCTGAGCATGGGTCGTTTCGGGATAAGATTTTTTTATTCTCGTTTTTTCCAGGTTCTCGTCTTGTCTGGCGGGCTGAGTTCAGCTTGTTGGTCATGATGAGGGAAAAGAAGATGGAAAGCTCGTGATAGTGGCCGCGGTAGTGATAGTGGTAGTGGTTGTAGAGAGAACTTATTCCAGAAATCCGGGGTGGTGGATCCGCCAACGAGTACCGAGCAAAGGGTCCTCTTGGTTCACGCGCTAGGCACAAACTTGGCATATCGGTCCTTTGTCCGTGCCTCAATGATATCCTGAATACTCTCTGGTAGCTCATCAACCAACTTTCCTGGCGATCCCTTGTAGACCGAAAATGAGGGAACTACTGAGTTGGGCGGAATTACCGTATTGTCCTCTATCCTGCAGCAATCCTTGATGATCGCAAATCGGCCCTATTCACAAAGCGAGGAGAAAACACAAGCAATGTCAAATGATGTTCTTCGTGGTGAGAAGCACCTATAACACGAGATAAATAAAGCTTACAATGACACAGTTCTTGCCAATGCTCACAAAAGATCCAATGGTGGCTGCTTGCACAATCGTTCCCTCTCCAATCGTCACATGGTCGCCAATCTTCATGGGGTAGTAACTGAACACCCTGTTATTATTTTTGACACGAGAACAACAAGTAATAAGAAAATGCGCTCTCAATAGATCAAGTCGACCATCCATGCATATGCAATACTAGAGTTCAGTTTTTTGACTTGCCCTTTGTAGGTTTTGCTAGGTGGACGGATAACGCATCCTTGTGAGAGGAAGCAGTATCGACCAACGGAAACAACAACAGCGTGCCCTACTCCTGTCCTCCTCAGATCACCGCGGATGACGCTTCCCGTCTGTAATATCGTCTATTGAATATCAATTGCTCAAAGGTGTAAGTGACTGTCTTGTGAACCCTTCTGGTCGGTCCGTCTGTCGACGATGATGATGGTAACAAATTCCTCGTTCCATGTCCTCACCTTACCACCAAGGATAATATTCTGACTGCCGCAGATAACGGACTTGCGCGACACTTTGTTACCCGTGTCCTAAATGCATCAGAGGGAAATTGGAACTCGTCGTCAGTCGTTTACCTTCGGTCATCACATTTCACGAATGTAAAACTACGCGAGAGGTTTCCTTGTTCCTGGAGGTGTAAACAAGTACCGTTTCAATGTATTCTGACTTGCTATAGTTGACGATGGGCAGGTCCATGGTGTGGAAAATGGTCGCTGTTGTTGTTTATGGTTGGTTTGAGTTGGAGAGTCGAGTGAAGTGAAGGAAGAAAGTTAAAAGAGAAGCATGGCGTGCCACGCCCAGCACGAGAACAGTTTCTCGGTCACGCTCAGGAACAGGCTTGATAAAAGCCACCGGCCTTCCTCGTGTCGGACACTCAAGTGTTATGCGTGCTCGTTCTACTTTGCCCACTTTCTTCTTTCGTTTCATTCATTCGCCTTGCCCTCCTTTCTTTCATTCGCATTCGACGAACAACTACTACAATGTCAGGACGATTGAGCAAAGCACAAGCAATAGTCCAGCACATCTTGCAACTGATGCCTTTGCCGAGACGCTGTCCTCCCGGAACGACGCGTACTTCAGGAGGACCATTATTCATCGGTATCTCTGGACCTCAAGGCATTGGTAAGAACGGCAACCTCGTGTTGGGTTCTGTTGTATACACGACATCAATCAACTATACTGTCAGCTGACTCTTTTAGCTTTCATTCTTTCTCTGGAACTGTAGGCAAGACGACTATCACACGGGAGCTGGTGTCAACTCTGACTGAAGCGCCACACAACTTACGCGTCTTCAGCTTCTCAATGGACGACCTCTACCTCCCCTTCAAGCAGCAGGAGGCGCTCAGCCAACGATACCCCGACAACAAATTGATCGAGTTCAGAGGACTTCCAGGAACGCATGACATCGCACTGGGCACCAGGACCTTCCAAGCTCTTTACGAATCAAGCCAACCTCAATCAACAGGGTCAGTGGTCCCAGTGCCCGTTTACGACAAGGCTCTCTATGCAGGTCGAGGTGACCAACTCCCTCAGGATCAGTGGCCTCGCGCTCAAGGACCATTTGACGTGATCCTCTTCGAGGGCTGGTCTCTCGGGTTCAAGTCTGTACGGGATCCAAAGCGACTGGCAGAGATCTATGCCTCGGCACCAAAATATCTCTCCCAGCACCCATTCTCTTCAATTGAGATGGTGAACCATGCATTGGAGGAGTACGAGCGTGAGTGGTACACTTATCTGGATGCGTTTGTTCACCTGTCGGCGCCCAACATATCGACTGTTTTCAAATGGAGACAAGAACAGGAGGAAGGATTATGGGCGACAAGGGGAGCTGGGATGACCAAGGACCAGGTCCAGGACTTTGTTGCCCGATTCATGCCCGCCTATGAGGTCTATCTGGAGCGGCTAAAACAGGAGAACTTTTTTAAGAATCTGCAAGGAAGCGATGAACCAGCATCATACCAAGGCCGTCATCTGAGAATAGATCTGGATGAAGACCGGGAGATGATCTCGACGTCGCTTGTTGAATCATAACTGGATGTAGGATGTATCTCAGTTACATAAATGATCATTTCTAACGAACATGGATCTTCATGACTATTATGTGAAGTATGGTATTGATCTTCACCTAGAAAGTTCAGCAAAGATAAGGACTTGGTATTGTAAGACGAATCATATAGATTGCTGAACGATGGGTGTGAAAATCAAAAGCAGGAGTAGAAGTGAGAAGAAAAAGAAGGCAAGATTCTTTGGAATCCATGATTGTTGTGTTGGCTACCGCTGGATATATTTTGAGTTTTGAGAATCCGGAGGGCTTTTATTTTTCTGCTGTCGTGATATGTTCGGTCATGAAGAGAATTTGTCTGCCCGATTTGATTTGACAGTTTATTGGATTGATTTTCCGGCGGAGCGATGACCATCCTGTTTATCCTCTTCTCTTCTTTTTTTCTTTTAATCGACACTCTCCTTCATACAACCCCTGCCATGTTCCGTTCCTTGTCCTGGACTCCCCGCATTATCCACTCCTTCAAGGCACCTTCTGTTATTTCTTCTACTACTCCTTCTCCTCTTTTCACTTCTTTCTCCTTCTCTTCTACTACCTCTTCTCATCTTCTCAATTCTTCCTCACTTTCTTCTACTTCTTTTTCGTCACACTCCTCCTTCTCCACCCTCGCCAGACTCGTCTCCCTTCCCACAACCAAGGCTCACCAACACCATCGCTCAAACGTGCTCGCCACTCTCACTCGGCCCTTCTCAACAACGTCAAACCCAGCCATGCGTATCATTCCCGTCCCAGTCCTTGAAGGTAAGACTTGTTTTTTTTGCGTATTCTTTCCCGTGGGAAGAAGGTCACACTGGCGTCATTCATACAAGGAGAAACTCACTTGGTTGTTGACACATGCATTCGCAAGGCGAGGGAGACAAACGAATGACATGAACAGCGTCGGGTTTGGCCAGTTGAGAATGACAGCAGTATAAATGGCAAAATGGAGAATAAGAATGGAGATCCTTAGCCTTTTTTTTTTGGTGGGAAAAAATACGCTGGTGTGTATGCCAGAACGATAGCGGTACCACCGAGCATCAAAACTAAGGTCTCTCAAGCGCACACATCATTATTCCCTTTAAAGACGTCCTGAAGAACCTGTCAACAGAGGATTCTCAAGGACATGTTTTACCGAAGTGAAAAAGAGATGACAAATTGACATTGATGCCTTACATATTGCGTGCTTTTAATTGTTAGATAACTACGCCTACGTCCTTCTCGACGAGAAGACCTCCGAGGCTGCTGTTATCGATCCTGTCGAGCCCCAAAAGTTGCTTCACATGGTTCAACATCTGAACGCCAAATTGACGTCAGTCCTCATCACCCACCACCACTGGGATCACTCCAACGGCAATGTCGAGTTGCTTGCCAAGAAGCCCGGTCTTGCTGTCTTTGGTGCCGATGCCAGGATTCCCGAAATCAATTATGTTGTCAAGGATAAAGAAGAGTTCAAGGTTGGGTCATTGACTGTCCAGGCTCTCTGGACTCCTTGTCACACCAAAGGCAGTGTTTGCTTCTTTATCAAGGACGGAAACGACTGCGCTGTCTTTACCGGCGATACTCTTTTCCTCAGTACGTGTTGGTGTTCTTTTTTTTTTTTTTTTTAGGCAATACCAACTATGATTTCGCAGACGGACGCGAAAAAGGAAAAAAAAAATCAACGCGCCGCGTGTCTATGTAGTAAGCTGATGAAATTATTAATCAACCACGAAAAATAATTGCTCTTCTTTTTTGTAAAAAAACATAGGTGGATGCGGGCGATTCTTCGAGGGTACCGCGGCAGATATGTACAACAGCTTGCTTCACGTCTTGGCCACATTGCCCGTCGAGACCAAGGTCTTTTGTGGACACGAGTACACCAAGGCGAACCTCAAGTTTGCCAACCATGTCGAGCCCGAGAACGCTCACGTGGCCCAAAAGTTGCAATGGGTCTCGGACGAGAGCGTCAAGTCGACCATCCCTGGAACAATTGGCGAGGAATTGCTCACCAACCCTTTCCTCCGCGTCAAGTAAGCTGCCCTTCATGCCATCGGCGACAGTCATGACGAGCACGCTTCGCTGTTTATTTATTTTACGATGCTTTACAACTGACCCTTTCTTTTTTTTTTTTTTTCTGGACTTTTAGTGAGCCATCACTCCAGGCGTTCACGGGCAAGAACGATCCTATCGATGTCATGCATGCCCTTCGCGAGCTGAAGAACAACTTCAAGTGAAATTCATTTGGGATGTGACAACTATCACTCTTCTGTCCATCTATTGTTGCAGCAGCCTGCTAGTCTCTCATTGGCGCCCACTTGTATTACTTCTGTACCTATCACACTTACATATTCAAGTAATAAAGAAAGAAAGAGAAACCAAGTGTCCCCGGCTCCCCACCTTGGCGAACTCTCCAGAACTGTTCCACTTGGCTGAAGTCTTCATCACATGACTTAATGGTGACTGCGATCGGCACTCGGCACAGAGCGAAAAAGGAATTTTTGCATGCAGGCGGATGTCATGGTTCTGGGCAGAGAGAGGGAGAGAGGGAGAGAGAAGAGCACAAGAGGTGCAGCGAGAAAAACAAACAATCACTCACCTTTTCTTTCCCTCCGTTCCCTTCTTCACACCTTCCCACACCTACTTCTCATTCACCATTCCCCTTTTCCCTAATCCTCACGCCCCCTTCCTTCCTCCCATTCACTCACTCTTAACATATCCTCCCTTCTTCCACTCATACCTATACTCGAACAATGATCTCGAGGTTGCTTGCAGAGGCCCCTGCTGTAAGCGCCGCTCTCCGCTCCAGGACACTCCTCAACCGACCCAGTCGCACACAACCCGCTCGTCTCCTCTCAACGGCTACTATCCTCAGAACTCATCCTGGAACCAATACCGTCACCAACACAACAGCAGCTCAGACTACCGTTGCTGCTGCAGGAGCCGCCAGGCGTGACCCCTTAGCCTGGACTTCTCGTTCTGCAGGAGTCCAACAACGCTTCTACAACAGCAGCTCCGTCAACAGCACAGGCCGCTTGCGCATATTCTCTGCCACTACCGGATCCCGCCTCGTCTCCAGGGCGTATTCTTCAACCGCATACCCTTCTTCGGGTCGCCACACTATCCCCGGTCGACCCTTTGCTCTCCCTCGTCGTCACTCTGCGCTCCAGTTTTACAGGACACGCCATGGAAACCTTGTTGCTAGACGTGGAATTGCTGCCACGGCTGCCCCCCGGTTCATAATGCATGCCCTCCGTTTGCCCATGGGTGCCCTCACCGCTGGCCTTGCTAGTCTTTCCTACGCTCAGTACAAAGTCACAGGTATTATACACATCCCCGGAGAAAGTCGCAGAAGCCAAGATTGCACCATACGTTCTATTCCTGTATAATAATACTAATTCACGCTGCTTGTTATCTGTGCGTTTCTTGTGATAGAACTCTCAAACAGAGGAAGTGACTGGGCTATGGGGCTGGCAGAAGACGTGAAAGGACTTGTAACGTCGGTCAAGTCTACCATGAACCAAGTCCACGTCCCTGAGCTAGCCCTTCCCGACTTTTTGGTTCCTCTTTTCCGTGGCGCGACGTTGGACGACAAGGAACAGATCGTGAGCAGTGAGGCCTCCTTCTTGGAGGCTCAGGATGGACCACGCTTCATCCGCAAGTCATCAACAACAGGAGGCAACAACAACAACGGAAACAACGATAACAACGAGGACCCTCAGCACAACCGTGAGGCAGCGGCAGCGGCAGCGGCGGCAGCAGCAGCAGCCTTGGCCAAATCAAAGTCCGACGAGCAGGATAATTCACGCCCCTCAGGAATCCCACCTCACGACGGTGACTTTATGCTGCTGACCAAGAAGCTGATCGAAGTCAGGAATGTTCTCAACTCGATCGACCACAACGATACCCTCAAGCTGCCTAGCATTGTCGTCATTGGAAGTCAGAGCTCTGGAAAGAGTTCAGTTTTGGAGGCCATTGTCGGACATGAGTTCTTGCCCAAGTATGTTTCTTTACTGTTGTTAAGTAATGGCATTCATATATTACTCGAATCGATAAGTTTCTAACCATTTGAAATGTTGCTTTCGATTATAGGGGTTCAAACATGGTGACCCGGCGACCCATTGAGCTCACTCTAATTCATACGCCCCACAGTAAGGAAGAGTACGGAGAGTTCCCCTCTCTGGGCTTAGGCAAGGTGCACGACTTTAAACGCATTCAGGAGACTCTCAAGGATCTCAACATGGCTGTTCCCGAGTCAGAATGTGTTTCTTCCAAGCCCATTGAACTTCGCATCTACTCACCCAACGTCCCGGATCTGACCATGATCGACTTGCCTGGATACATTCAAATTACATCCAAGAATCAACCCATTTCACTCAAGGAGAAGATCTCCGAGCTGTGCGAGAAGTATATTCAGGAACCCAACATTATCCTGGCTGTGTGCGCTGCGGATGTCGATCTGGCCAATTCGGAGGCCCTCAGGAGCAGTCGCAAGGTTGATCCACTGGGATTGCGGACGATCGGTGTTATTACCAAGATGGATCTGGTCGAGCCTGAGCGTGGAGTTGCCATTCTGAGAAATCAGGACTACCCTCTGCATCTCGGATATATCGGCGTCGTCTGCAGGGCACCTGGAGGATCCAGCAAAGAGAACATTACGCAGGCTGTCATCAAGACCGAGGACGCGCATTTCCGGAGCTCATACCAGTACAGTCAACGAGGCGTCTTTGTCGGTACAGGAACTTTGCGTCGCAAACTGATGGATATCCTGGAAGAGAACATGGGCTCCAACTTGGGATCGATCATCAAGGCGGTCCAAAAGGAGTTGGATGAGACGCGATACCAGTTCAAGGTCGAGTACAACGATCAAAAGATGAGCGCCGAGTCATATGTAGCCGAGTCTGTGGACAAGCTGAAACATCGTTTCAAGGACTTTTCAAGGGCATTTGGCAAGCCTCAGGTCAGGCTGGAGATCCGACATATGCTGGAGCAGCGCATGCTCGATATCTGTGCGCAACGGTACTGGTCCGACCCCAGGATCAACGAATTGCCACAGCTGGACTCGAGTTCGACTGCAGAGGAAGATCGACTCTACTGGGACTTGCAGCTTGACTTGGCTTCGTCCGCATTGACAAAATCCGGTGTAGGTCGTCAGACTACCCAGCGCGTTGTCGACATTCTTTCTAGGACGATGGAGCAGTTGGCAGAGGCGGAGCCCTTTAACCACCACCCCGACGCAGCCAACACTATCAAGGCGATGACACATGAGATTCTCAGCTCTCGTAGCCAGGCCACTGCCGATCAGGTCGAGAACACCATCAAGCCCTTTAAGTACGAGGTCGAGTGCACAGACGGTGAGTGGACTGAGGGTGTCAAGCGTGCCATTGCCCTTGTTCAGACCGAGTTGGAGATGTGCGAGGACGCATTGTCCAAGATCAAGACGACGGTCGGGACCAAGAAGTTACGCAAAGCCATCAACTTTGTGATTGAGTCGGATCGCGAGGAGGCTAGGAGAGCACAGCGTCGTGAGGCCGTTGCCAAGTTGAGAGAGTCGAATCCTCGTCAGTATTTGGAGGACCAAGTACGAGCCAGCCGGGATAGCCATTCCTCGGAATCGACTGAATCCCACGGCGAGCACAGCCAGGACGATGATACCCAAGCCCAGGAGGACAACCGATCAGTACCGGAGGACGAGGATGAGCTCGAGGCGGCGATGCGACCCCATTTCAACCCCAAGTTGTTGGTGAAGGCACGAGAGGCACTTTCGTTGCGGGACCGAGCATTGGTCCTGAAGTATCGGTTGTCAGCGCTCAAGTCCAAGACGTGCAAGAACGCAAAGAACAAGACACAGTGTCCCGAGGCGTTCTTGGCGGTTGTGGCGGAAAAATTGGCATATACGAGTGTGATGTTTATCCAGGTGGAGTTGATGAACGAGTTTGTGTTCCAGTTGCCACGTATGATTGACAGTCGTCTGGGAGTCAAGACGGGCCAGGAGGCGATGGAGAAGTTTGCGAAAGAGAACCCGCTTGTGGGTAAACACCTGGAGCTGATGGAGAAGCGGACGAAACTTGAGGAGGTGTGGGAGAAGCTGAACTACCTTGTCCGGCGACAGGAGGAGGCCAAGGCGCGCAAGTGGTAGTCGGTAGTTAGACTTTATATTGCGTTTTTCTCTTCTTAGACATTATCAATCAAAAAGCATTTTTTTATGAAAACCTTCTTATGGATGCGTTGCCCTTGTGCATAATGTGGACAAACGCGTCCTTTTTGTTTCAATCCTTCTATTGCGCCTGTGAACAACATGCGTCTTTTGTTACGGGTTATCCCATAACCTTGAATCTCTATAGGCGGCGGACCTAGTACCAGTCGTGTTTGACCAGTTGAACGAACTGCAAGGGTTCTGTGAGGTGAGCCGAGGAGTATCTACCAAGGAACATGTTTCCGGATTCGGTCGTGCTTCTCACTCGCCCACAGGGCTGTAACGCAAGTCCATTCGGGTCCACTTCATTTTTTCAGGGACGAGTTACACAAGTGAAAAAGATATGATGAAGGACAACAGTGATATGCTTTACAGCGTTTATCTGCTGCTTCCTCAGAAGTTTTATGATTCATCAAGAGGGACGAACTGACGGTTGGAGAATACATCCTACTCATCTATCGCTTCTCCCAAACATAACGACGCGTGTTCCCAACTGGAGTGTATTAGTGTCGCGTCCCAACCCCACTTAATCTACATACCACACCGCCTCCCTCCACGCTTCTGCAAAATTCAAAACAAACCAGACGCCACAAAACAGTCACTTTCTCTCACTCTCTCACTTTTTCTTTTTTTTTATGCTTCCTCTCAACATGTCCAGCGTTGTCATTTCTCATTTCAACCTCATCATTAACAACAGCAGCAACATATAATGGCAACGGACAGAAAGCGAGTTGCAGGACCTGAGTCGAGTGTGGCCCCTCTTGTCGAATACCCCATTGACCACCAACCATGGACCCCCTTCACCGAGAAGCGCCACGACTCTCATCGCCAGCCTGAGGACTTGCGTCCTATCTGTAAGTCCTAGGAAGATACCTTTTCTTGCCTAGAGAAGGCGAACGAGGACACGGATGAGCACACCATACAACATCGAGCTATGGGTGTATTTGATTACTTTGGAATAAAAGACACGCAGGAGTAGCATTGGGGCACTTTCGCGTTTTCACAAAGAAATTAATCATGGTCGTCTATTTCTAACACACTTTGCTTCCTCTTTGTTTTTGCGGTTTACTCACGCCACTCGTACCTAGATTTGAAGACAGGATTGATCTCTGAAGCTAATGGATCTGCCTACATCGAACTGGAAAAGACAAAGCTCACCTGCGGCGTGTACGTTACCTTTTCGTTAAATCTGGGAGAAAAAGGAGACACACTTCCAATTGCTACACTTATTTTACCAGCAAGCAGTTCAAACTGACCGTTCTTATATGTTACATTTCTTGTCGTAGTTACGGTCCCAGGCCTGTAAAGAGAGCTGGACAAGGATTCAGTGACAGGGGAACTCTTAATTGCGAAATCAAGTTCGCTACCTTCTCTTGCGTCAAGCGTCGCGGTACCATGCGGGTAAAGACACTACAACCAATCACTCGGCCAAAATGGAGAGGGTCTTCCAAGACCTCTCACGTACACAACTCAGACCAAATACTCACACATCACGTATTGCACTCTTCCACAAAATGGACGCAATTCTCCCTCTCCTTTCTCACCCATAGGATGCACAAGAGAAGGAGCTTTCACAGATCTTGAGCCAAGGCTTAACCCCCGCAGTGAGACTGGAACTCTTCCCTAAATCAAACGTCGATATTTATATCACCGTCTTGGAATCCGACGGCTGGGGCTCCTGTGTTGCTGCCGCTTTTACTGTCGCATCCGTCGCCCTGGCCCATGCGGGAATCGAGATGCTTGACCTCGTCGCTGGTTGCTCCGCTTCCTACGTCCCTACCTCAATACCCTCCACTACCTCCACATCATCAACATCAGAAGCACCATCAGAAGGAGCAGGATCAATAACGCCACAGATCTTCATGGACGCCGATCTGGAAGAAGAAAAGTTCCAACAGGGTTCGATCGTGTTGGCATATATGCCATCATTGAACCAGACAACACATGTCTTGCAAACGGGTAAAGCCGAGGGGGCGATTATTTCGCAGTCGGTTGAGCATTGTGTAGAGGCTTGTAACAAGATTTTTGCGGTTATGAACCATGCCCTTCTGGAGTCTATTGATCAGAAGAAGGTGTAAAGGGGAGATATCAGGAAGGACTTTTGGAGGGAGAAAGTCTATCGAGTCGGTTGCCTCTGGTCGTCAAAGCAGATGGAATAAAAAAAAAAACATCAGCAACAACAACAACAAAAATGAACAAAAATGCAAAGTTGAACTTGTTTGCAAAAGGGATGTATCTAATAGTAAACGAGGTGTATCAAATTTGAGCTACAGAGTGTTCTAATCTCTGCCCTCAAAGACTGAAAATGACCGGATTTTGGTCACCTCTCATCGACACCACGTTCCCCAGCACCAGAGCTCTCAGCATCTGTCTTTGTTACATCAGCAGATTCCACATCCTCCTCTTCCTCCTCCTCCTCCTCCTCTTCCTGACGACCCGCAGCAACAGCATCATCCCGAGTGCCGCCAATGAGGTACCGCATAATGTCCGAAAGACTGACAATGCCCTTGAGCTTATTCTCACTGTCGACAACAATCAACCGATGCACCTGCGATTTGCGGATGGTTCCAAAGATCGACGAGAGACTGTCGTTCAGAGTACACGTATGGACACCCGAAAAGTCTTCAGGTCGTCGGAGCAAAGCCTCTGCAACACACAAATCCAGATCCCTGTACACTCCTGCCTTCACCAACGTCTATTTTTTTTTGTACATGGCAAAGAATTGGTAAGTTAGACAGATGGGCCTGGCCATTTCAGCTTTTGCTTCTTTCAAGTAAGTTAAAGACAACTTACCATCACATCCACAGTCTCGTACACGTTCAACACAACACCTAATTAATAGGGTCACACAAAAAATTAGTAAGCCCATGTAGGTAAAAACCCCTCACCATGTCGGACCAAATTGTATCCTTAGCGCAAACAATAAAAAAAACCTGCTCATTACCTTCTTCATCCACAATGGGGACAGAAGAGATTTTCCGTTTGACAAACATATCAATGACCTCGATCACAGGCGTCGACAGATCCGCCACCGCCAAATCCGTATAGATTCCAATCTTGAGTTCAGACAATGGCTGGCGCAGTGTCTTTTCGTCTTGGTACTAATGCCGTTGGACAATACGATCAATCGATGTCAAAAGGGATCAGAGACTGACAAGAGAAGTAAACAAGTTCACATGATAAACAACAATCCAGCAGAACACAAAGAAGACGAGCGTTTCTACTTACATTCATGGCGATAAACTTCAGGATTCGGTACTGAGTCAACACCGAAACAATCATCTCTTCACCTGTCTCAGAGTCTACATCCACCAAGGGAAGTCGGTGAGCTCTGGACTCGACCAGGAGATGGCAAGCATCGTACAGAGATTGGAGCGGGTGCAACGAGAATAGCTCTGGAGGTGGAACGCCTATTACTTTCTCGACATCTTTGTTTTCAATCAAACGTGAAAAAAGCATAGGAAGTATGAGTTGGTCAGTGAGGCGTGGTTCCGGGGGGTTCTCACACATTTCACGTACATATTGTCTGCATTGTACATTCCCCCGAAGTCCCACCGCTACCCAGAGCCCACCCCTTCTTCAGATTGAACCTTTTTTATTTTCACTTTTCTTTACCACTGGCTCTATCGGTGGGGGCATAACCCTTTTTTTCTTCCCCACTTCATGTACAACGCCTCTCATAAAACCACATATCCTTCCTGTCCCATTTCAACAGTAAACTTTTTCACACGCACTCACCTCTCAGTTGTGAAATCTGAAAGAGTTCCATTTCCCGACTGGCGACAGAGTAGGACGAATGCGAGTAATAAAACTGGATCAGGTTGATAAAGTCGGTAGCGGTCAACATGCCAGCGAATTTGCGTTTTGTAGAATCCCAAAGTGGTGCCGACACGATCCCTATCGATCCCCCAAATGAAAGAAATGCACAATAAAAAGTGTTAGGAAAACGAACTAAAATAACTCAAAAGGTATGATTGCTCAAAGAGCAATACCAACAAAAACGTTGTCATTGCAAAAAGAAAAAAAGGCAGGTGTGTGAGCGATGGGGATAAGCAGGATATAAATTACCGTATTGCATTAGGACGGAGAGGGCTTTCTTGACCAAGAGGGTGGTATCCATGACAATCTGACGGTAGCTGACAGGGAGAACATCATATGCCGAATGTTGTTTCAGGAACGTCTCCATCATTGCCTGAGTCCCCTGAAGGGTCTCTGTATCCTTCTTCTTGCGCCAAGCCGAGTAGGACGCGACAGGATCAATGTTTTCCGTCGCCAACACATCCACTGCTCCTCCCGCTCCTGCTCCTGCAGTCGTCGGGTGGAGGTGAGTTGTTGAGTCGAGCGTGAGATTTTGGGCAAGTGCGGAGGTCAAAGACGAGACAGGTTGCAAAGGCGAGGCTGTCGAATGAGAAGCGAGCTCTGATACTGGTGGTGGTGGTACAGGTTCGGTGGTATAGGTGGCATTGCTGATAAAGTTGTTGTTGCTGTTGCTGTTGCTGTGGCGATGGTTGTGGGTGCTGTCACCCCCTTGGTTTTCAATAGCAGACGAAAAGTCCCCTTGAGTCTCAAGCGTGGAAGAGACTGGCGCCTGTTGGGCAAAGTAATCATGAGAGTGACCATTACTGTTGAGGCTTGAGCCTCCGTCTGACTGGGCGCGCTCTTGCTGCTGAGAGATTGTAGGAGGGGGGAGTGTGCCCTCTGCAGAACTGATGCCGTTTGTGTGGTGTGTGTTCATTGAAGGGTCCTGAATTGGGTCCGAGTCTGTCATGGAGGCAGTGTTGGCCAAGGAGAGTGCTCCTCTATGTAGGTTTGATGTTGGTGGATGTCAGCCCGTCGGTAATGAGCTGTTCTCTGAGCCTTTGCTTGTTCTTGAGAATGGTGGTGACAGTAAGAGTGAGAGAAGCACAAGGAGGAACAAAAAGCAGTGGCGGATTACAGAAGAAGGAGGTAAAAGGAGAAAAGAAGCGATAGGCGAAAGTCAACCTGACCGAGAATATGTATGTGACTCGGACAATTTTTTATTAGTAGGGTGGGGTCTGGATGCGAAAAATGATATGCAAATGATCGTGTTTTTGTTTATGCAAGGACGCGAAGGACAGCAAGGGCACGGGACGACTTGACTTCTGCTGCCCGCTTGGCCTCAACCTTCGCTGCCTTCGACGCCTCCTCTGCCGCCCTCTCTTCCTCCGTCAATGGAATCGTCGAGGTCTCTTCTGACTCTATGCTACCATCCTTCATATCCTGGTCCTCACTCTCCTCTGCCTTCTTGGTCTCTTCCTTCTCCTCCTCCTCGTTCTCTTCGGGCTCGGGAGCTTCCACAATCTTTTTGGCATCCGCTATCGCAGACTATTGTAAAGATAGGATCAACGGTAAGTAACATATCCATGTTATAGCTGCTCGCAAGATCATATCCAACATATCCCGAAAATTAAGAATCTTACGTTTCTAGCAGCGCCCTTCAGGTCGTGAATGTACTCCAAGAAGAGGCTCCAGTGAGAATCAGGCAACTGCTTGTCATCATACATGTGGTTGATAAGCCAGACTTGACGAAGCTTTTGGAACTTCCATGTTGCCCTGGCCTTCTTCCACTCCACCAAGTACGCCAGACCTATAATGAAATAAAAATATATTTAGTTCCTGGATTCGCCATAGTTCCATGGTTCACTGTGAATTGAGATAGACCAGTGTATCGCCTCCACTCACTTGGGTTTGCTGCGTCCGATTCAGGAAGTTGAGCATCGTCCTGCTTTGACTTTTTGGAAGAGTCGCTGGTCGATTGTTTATCTGCTTTCCGCTTCTTGGTCTTCTTCTTGTCATCATCACTGCTATCACTATCGCTGTCGCTGTCCTCGTCTCCTGATCCGTCATCACCCTTGACCTTGTAAGAGGTGTCCTTCAATTGCTCCGCGTTGTCTGCCTCGGACGAGTTCTTCAAGAACTGCTTCCATTTAGGAGTCTTGTTCTGGGCGGTAGGTTTGCGAGGACCGCTGGCAGCCTTGGAAGCATTTGCCGCGGCGGATTTTGCCAATTCAGCCTCTTTGCGAAGACGTTTACGCTCCTGCTTGGCGGCAATGTCGGCCTCGGTCTTGACTCGACGCTCCTTCTTCTTTTTGACGGCTGGGATATCGATCAAAGCCTCTTCTGGTGTTGGTGGTGTGATAGTTGCAGAGGCTGTTGTGTTTGTTGCTGGTTGAGCCTTTTTCTTTTCTGGCTTTGAGACCTTGACGCGCTTGACTGTTGAGTCTGACATGGCGGTGTGATTTGTTTGGGTGAGTGAGGGAGTGGGTATGCAATGAACAGACGACTTGAATGGACAACTGACAAAATTGTGAGAGGCCAAGAAGAAGAAAAAAAAAAAAGAAAAGAAAAAAGTGTTGTTGCAAACATTGGAGGTGGCGCCTCGTCCCTATTATTTGGGCAGTCACTTGTATGTCTTGCAGTGGGTGGACTCGACGACACAAAGGACCAGACTTGTCCATAATTATCATTGCTGCTCAAAGTTCAAATGGCGCACAATTTGCCAGTTTGCTGACTGGTTAGAAAGGCAAGTGGGTGTCTTAATCATTGAACATGATATGTGAACAGTTGAACAGTCTGGCTGTTTTTTCTTGGGTGCACAGTTGAACAACATATGTAGGCTGCTAGAAATGGAAGCATTCATATCTTTGTTCTGCCAAGGGTGTGAAATATCAAGAAAGAGACATAGGTGTTTGTTGCACTGAGGGGGAGGGCGGCAGGAACCAATTGGGTGCATTCCACACACGCAGCCTCAGTCATGTAAAAAAGTGCGGGCGGAAGGGTGTCGACAGCGCTCACCTGTGTTCCCACCCTTCCCCCTCCTCTTGCTCCACTTCGCCATTAACGATTATTCGACAGTCGTCATAGCCCGCTGTGTCAGTTTATCTACTGCCGCCTTTTTTCTTTTTCTTCACACCCTCCATCCTTTCTCCTTTTCTTCCTTTCCTTTTACCCATTCCTCCATCCCCGCATATTATTATTATTATTATTATATCACGTCCGCCTGTCTTCCCCTCTTTCTCTCTTTCCTCTACTTCATCCTTTCTCTCTCTCTCTCTCTCCTCTCTCTCCCCCACCGATACAATAAATAGAAAGAAAAAAAAAAAAAAAAAGAGAACGAACCAACCAACGACCATCACCCCTTTCTCCATCCTTCATCTCTCACCCCTCCCCTCCTAGTCACTCTTTCCTCTACCCTCCTCTTCCCCCTTTTCAACCCTTACTCACAGCATCGCACAGTACAGACACAACTGACCCATGCCTTTCCTCAAGATCTGCGTGGCCCTCTACGACTACGAGGCAAACACCGAGGAGGAACTCACCATCAAGGAAAACGACGTCCTCTACATCCTCGAAGACGACGACCCCGAGTGGTGGAAGGCCAAACTCAAGACCGCCGACCCCAGCGAAAACCTCATCGGCCTTATACCCTGCAACTATGTCGAGCCTGTAAGCAACACAACTCTCCAAACACACGTTTTTACCTGAGGAAGGGAGCACAGATAACTGTTATCGTCGTCTGTCGTCGTCGTCTGACCAAGGGGAGATGCCCTCTGCGTGTTCCTTACTCTCACCTGAGCATCACAACTGTCAGTCAACAACCAACAACAGACACAGTTCCTTAACCGTCCTTGTCATCAACTTCACACCTCCTATTCTCTAAATTAGCATCCCGAGAGCGGCGCTGTGGTCGGTTTATACAAGTACGATGCAACAACGGAGGAGGAGCTCTCATTCGAGGAGGGCGACACGCTGACATTGTATGAGCAAGATGACCCAGACTGGTTCCTGGTCGGAAACGGCACCCATGTTGGCTTTGTGCCTGGAAACTATATCGAGGTAATAGCAAATACGGAACCTTTCATTATCCAGACTCAGCTCTGTTATGTTCGAAGCTGCTTTCACTTATTAACTCGCTCAACTTTGCTTTGCTCCAATCAATCGTATCGTACTTGGGTCATTAGACTTCTGCTGGACAGACCGGACATGAACAGGCAGAGCAACCACAAGAGCAATACGAGGAGGAATACGCAGCTGAACAGGATCACCAGCACTATGAACAGGAACAAGCAGAGCCAGTAGAGGCCGTCCCACAATCCAACGGTAGCACCTCCTCAGCAGCTGCAGCAGTCCCTGCTGAGAAGGACGACCTCAAGTTTTGGTCTGTCAATGTAAGTCGATAACTTCCCTTTATATCGCTGCTGGAAGAATCAGCCGTGAAGAAAAATGCGCGCAGTAGTTGGCTGTTTCGTTTTCTTGTTTTCTCTTTTGCTTGTCTCACGTATTCTAACCAAAGGTATATGACTTTCATCTGCGGGCTGGTTCGTTCCGATGATTAGGAGGTCGACAAGAAGAAAAAGAAAAAGAAGGGCAGTCTTGGTGTTGGCAACCTGACCATCTTCTTTGGAAGCGAGGAGGACAAGGTAAATACTTCTGCACCATGCATTCACTTAATCGCTACAGCCCATTTGTTCTCGTTTTGCTCTGATAACGTCCGTGATCTCACTACCTGTAAAGTAGTAATAGATCGCACAGAGGGAAGAAGGGAAAGAACACTAACTGGATAACATTCCCATCTTACAATTCGTTGTTAATAGTCTCCTGTGCGTCAATGGTCGATCAAGGATGTGGACAAGGTCAGACAAGAAAAGAAGCACGTCTATCTGGATCTTGGTGGCGCAACCCCTGCCTCGTTCGACTTCCAGGCTGCTTCCAAGCAGGAGGCCGAGGCCATCTTCAACAAGATTCAGGAATCCAAGCAAAAGTCACGCATCTCTTACCCAGCAGCAGCCGTTCCCACCCCACCGTCGATTCGCGACTCTGTTGTCTCCACATCCACCTACCAGACAGCTCAAGGGTCACCTGTCGTTTCGGCTGCCAGCGCAACATACCCATCAGAGCCTGCATACGAGGAGGCCCAATACGAGGAAGAACAACAACAAGAGCAGCAGCAGTACGTTGAACCTGAACCTGTTTGCGAAGGCAAGTGGGCTATCGCTCTCTATGACTTCAACGCCGAAGCAGAGGAGGAGCTCAGCATCCGCGAAAACGACGAGCTCTGGGTGTCAGACTATGTCAGCAGCGATGAATGGTGGAAGTGCCAACTTGGAGATCAAGTCGGTATTGTTCCTGCTTCTTACATCAGGGTATGTTCTTTTCATTGTGGTGCATTAACTTCATGTCCTTTGTCGAAATGAAGGGTCACTAACCAAGATTACGACATTCCTGGATAATGACCTTTCAATAGTTTGCTGACGAACCTGTCCCAGAGGAGCCTCAGCACGAAGAGGAGCATGTTCAGGTCGAGGAGGCTGCACCCGTCCAGTCACGCGCTGTTCCTGCCCGTAAGTATATCAAAATAGTGATGAGTATACATGCCAATGGAGATGTTCATACATTGTACCCTCTGACATTTGTGTCCCTTCCCTCTTTTTTACTCCAAATAGTCCCCTCAGTTCCAGTGGCAGCTCCCATTCCAAAAGCTGTCGATACCCCCAAAGCTGCATCTACATCTTCTACCTCTGCCGCTCCTTCAGAGGCAGCCATCAAGAGTAAGCTATCTAGTTTTTTTTTTTTTTTTTTTTTTTTTGGGGGGGGGGGGGGGGGGGGGGAGGGGGTAGTTGCATTTAACCTAAAAGTAACAAAAAAAATTTAACTACTCGTTACCTATCATATCATAGAGCCTCAAAACACCAGGATGTGGACAGATAGGTCAGGAAAGTACAAGGTCGAGGCAGAGTACTTGGGCTTTCATGACGGCAAGATTAGTCTTCATAAGCTGAACGGCGTCAAGATCGCAGTCCCAGTGCGCGAGATGTCCCAGGAGGATATTAACTTTGTCGAAAAAATGACAGGAATGAAGATCGGAGCTGCAGGTTTCGACTGGTACGATTTCTTTATCAAGGCTGGTATTGCAACAGAGGATGCTCTCCGGTACTCGACAGTCTTCCGCACGGAAAAGATGGATTCCAGCATTTTGCCAGAGCTGAGCAGAGACATTCTCAAAGGGCTCAATGTCAAGGAGGGAGATATTATCCGTATTCGCAAGGCCATCGACAAGACTGGATCGGGTGCTTCATCACCCGACTCTAACAGCACACCAAAGCCCAAAAAGTCTGTTAGCTTCGCCGGCGCTCACGGCGGCGGCAATGTTGACGTCATGAACGACCGCGAGATGGCTATGAAGTTGCAGGCAGACGAGGTCTCGAATGCCCGTACTTCTGGCGCATCGCTGACCGAACAGCGTCGTCAGCAAGAGTTGGCCGACGAGCAGTTTGCGCGCGAGTTGCAGGAACGCGAGAACAGCACCAACCGAACCCCTGTCTTTGGTGCCAAGAAGAACGATACCCCTCAGCGCAAGAGTAAGTTTCACGCCCCATCGTCACGTCCATAATTATGCTCACAAAGAATTATCGTTCTCGGAGTTTGGTATTTATTTTTGTTTGCATTTATTTTTTACTTTTTTATAGACACCAGACCCAAGGCTAATACCTCTGCGCCCAAGACCATCGATGCCTCAGAGTTCACCAAGATTGGTACAGCTCTCACCAACACACCCAAGTCTTCCTCTTCCGCCAGGAAGCAAAACGCATCAGCTGCATCCAAGCCAACCCCATCAGCTGCCGACCTTGCCTTTGACGACGATGCTTGGGAGGTCCGTGACCCCAAGCTCCTTGGCTTTGATTATGATAACTGGAAGGTTCAGAACCGCGACAATGAGGATGAGTGGATCGCCAAGTTTGCCTCAACAACCGCTCCAAAGGTGTTGGAGCCAGAGGAGGACGAGGAGGCGCTCAAGAAGACTAGCTCGCCCAAACCCAAGGAGTCAACCTCAACAGCCGAGTCCTCCTCTCCCGCAGGACGTCCTCGGCCCGGCGCTCCTGGACGGACTGACAGCAGCAACTCTCTCAGCGCTCTTGGTCTTTCTGCCCCCATCACACCATCATCTCCCTCTCCCACTCCCGCTCCCGCTGCTA
This sequence comes from Linnemannia elongata, assembly GCA_036320915.1. Lineage (NCBI taxonomy): Eukaryota > Fungi > Mortierellomycota > Mortierellomycetes > Mortierellales > Mortierellaceae > Linnemannia > Linnemannia elongata. The sequence continues at coordinate 1,242,815 of JAXBDG010000015.1, forward strand.
AGGCTTCGACCCCTGTTCCTGGATCCTTGGAGGCTATTGCGTTGACTCAGGCAGAGGAGGCTGAGAAGGTCAAGCAACAGATGCAAAAGATCAAGGAGAAGCAGGCATCTGATGGACTCAAGAAGGAGATTGAGCAAATGAAGCTTCAGCAGCAAATGTTACAGCAGGCTGTTGTTCAGCAGGCAACACAAAACCAACAGTTGGTGCAGACAATCCGTCGTATGGCCCCTCCTCCACCTGTCTCTTCTGGCAAATTGCCTGCTCCTTTGGTCCCTGTCAACCCCACTGGACCTCTTCGCTTCATTCCGACTCACCCTACAGGACAGCAGAGCGCACCTCCACCCCCACCTCCGTTCAGTACCGCCAGCATGGGTCTCCCTACCATGCAGCAGCAGATGATGACCGGTGTGAACCCTCAAATGACCGGTGTTGCCAGTCAGCCTACAGGCAGAGCCAACTGGGCCAACGCCAGTAAGTTGCTTGAATCCTAACAGTACGCTCTTGTTCTGCCAAGGTGGATTGAGTATTAACAATTTTATATTTATATCTTTTGCACTAGCTCCCGCCAACCCATTCGGTATTGGAGCCATCACTGTCAACCCAACTGGAGTTCCTGCTAGAGCTCCTCAGGGTATCATGGCTGCCCGATCTGCCCCTGCTGTCCCTGCACCCTTCGTCAACCGTGCTATGAGCCAAGGACCTCCACCACCCCCTCCACCAATGCAGATGAGCATGGCCACGGGCTTCAACAACAACAACAACAACATGAACTCGTTGAACAACATGAGCACCGGTATGAACCCTCAGATGACCGGCATGAACCCTCAGATGACCGGCATGAATACCCAGATGACGGGTATGAACGCCCAGATGACTGGCATGAACAATGTCAACAGCATGTCGCCCATGAATCGTGTCTCCCAGCCTATGCAGTCTGCCTCGTTCCAGAACCCTACCATGACCGGCATGAACACCAGCAGTGGACCTAGCCTAAACGCGTTGAGCACTATGAGCAGCATGAACAACATGAACAACATGAACAACATGAACAACAACAGCAGCCCACAGTTCCAGACGCCAATGATGACGGGAATGAACAACAACACCAACGTCAACAACAACATGGGCGGACTCAATAACAACATGACTGGTATGAGCAATAACAGCATGGCCGGTATGAACAACATTAGCAGCAACATGACCGGTATGAACAACCTTAGCAACAATATGACCGGTATGAACAACAACAACAACACCATGGCTAGTATGAACAGTCTGAACAGCAACATGACCGGCATGAACAACCACTCTGGTCTCGGCAGCGGATTGAACAACACTAACAACAGCAGCCTGGGTGGATTGGGATCGTTCAACAAGTCACCGTCGTTGTCGAACACGTTCAGCTCATCTCCTATGGGTCAGTCTCGGATCCTTCAGACGCCGTCGTCATCATCGAGCTTTGGTGGAAGCGGTCTTGGAAGCAGCTTCGGTCAGATGAACAACATTAACAACAACAACAGCTTGAGCTCACCATCCAACAACAACAACAGTATGACACCACTCCAGGCCCAGCCAACAGGACACCTCCCAATGGCATCGTCGTACATGCGCCCACCCACCAGCTCTGGATTGAGCAACAACTTTGGCAACAACAACGCGGGTGGTATGGGAGGCATGGGAGGAATGAACAGTCAGATGACCGGTATGGGGTCGTCCATGGGAGGCATGAACAACCAGATGACCGGTATGGGAGGCGTGAACGGCATGAACAACAACAACATGTCCGGTATGGGCGGTATGAACAGCAACATGACCGGTATGGGAGGCATGAGCGGCATGGGTGGTATGGGAGGCATGGGAGGCATGAACGGCCTTACGCCCCAGATGACCGGCATGAACAACAACATGGGCAACAATCCAATGGGCGGTATGAACGGCATGAGCGGTATGAACGGAGGTATGAACGGAGGCATGAACGGAGGCATGAACGGAGGCATGAACGGCATGGGTATGGGAGGCGTCAACCCACAGATGACCGGCATGGGTAATATTGGCAATATGGGGAACATGAACAACATGAACAACATGAACAACATGAACAACAACGGCCAGTTCCAGCGCAACTTTTAAAATCCCCAACAGATACGACACAACCACGACCTTTTTTTTTTCTACGACAGACAACAACAAACAACCACATTCCGCACGATCACACACACACACACACATGAACCCTTGCTTTTTTTACATCAAATACGCCCAACTATTTTCAGTAAAATATCCGATACACATTTTTCGACAGTTGCGTTCAATGGAGCCCCAGCGAGACACGCCTTAACCTCTCGGCCATATTGGCTATTCCGCATATTCAGTGAACGGGCTGAGAGGTTGATTTTGCTCTTAACTTAGCGAATGCGGGCCGAGTGCATGAGGCATATGCATGGCAGGTACATGTAATGTATATGCACACCAATGTATGTTTAGCGGTGAAGTATGTGCGCCGTATGAGAGTTGTGGTGTTTGACGATGAGGTCAGACTCAAACAGGCACGTCAGATAAGACAAGACAAAAGGGCAAAGAAAGTGCAAAAGAAAGGTCGACAGAAAAAAGAGTGTAGGCCAATTGTCACTTCCTGGTTTGTTGTCGACCCATCGCCCGAAATTTCCCACTCTTCTTTTCTTGTTCCTCTTTCCTTCTTGTCATTCTATTTGTCACACGCTGTCTTCTCGTCTCTTTTTACCTTCGTTTCTTTTTCCTTTCTCTTCCTTACTTTTCCCTTTCTTTTTCTCCCTCACCCCTTCTTTACACACGCACTTACAACAACAGCCCTATCTTTTTGCCGCCCTTTTCTATCTCACACCCTTTGCCGCCTTTACTCTTTTTTTTTTTTTTTTTTTTTTTTTTTTTTTTTTTTTTACTTCTGAGACACAACGGACAAAGTTCTCCCGCCTTCCCCACCCTTCATTCACTCTCTCTCTCTCTCTTTCTCCTTCTTTTTCTCTATTCCACACCTTTCCTTTATACAGCACTTCTTTCCTCTCTTTCTGTCCATATATATACACAACCGCAATGGCAAACGCAACACCCAAATACGCCGCAAAAAGCACTCTTCGCTCCATGTAAGTCTTTCTTTTTTTTTCGGTGTTCCTGCTCAACTTGAATGTTAAGTCAGGCTCACCTATAGTCTGACGAACGGACGGACAAACAAAAGTCGACAGAGCTCTTGACTTCATAACCCTGTCTGGTAGTCAGAAAAAAAAATTACCTCATTCATAACTCTCGTTCCTTTGCCGTTTGGACCAACAATATAGCAAAAACTTTACGAATGGGTACTCAGACATGCAAGCCAAGGTCCGCGAGGCGACCTCGAACGACCCATGGGGACCAAGTGGCTCGCAAATGAACGAGCTCGCTGCAGCTAGTCATAACCAGTAAGGAGTTTTGCTCATTACTCGTGCTTATGCGTGCTTTTTTTTTTGTGTGTGTGTATATATTGCTGCCTATGTATGCATAGTGAGAGTGCAAAGTGCAAGGAGGGACCGACAGACAGAGAGACAGAGACAGAGAGATGGGTAGGGAGAGAGGCAGACTTGCCAAACAGGAAAAAGGGTGCTAACTGCTACTCCTTTTGTAAACTTGTATCATTTTAGACATGAGTTCCTCGAGATTATGGAGATTCTGGACAAGCGTATGAACGACAAGGGCAAGAACTGGCGCCATGTCTTCAAGGTAAGACCTTTTGTTGGCTTTCTCTCCCCTTTACTTAAGTTTACTTACCACACGACACTTGACGACGGCCTGACGGACAGTAACAAACAACAACAACAAAAAAATGAAGAGACCAAGGCCAACACAGAGACACAAGACACCAACGAGTAACAAAGGAAGATAAAACAAACGACATTTTTTTTCGCTGTTGTAAAAATGACTCGGGACTTGCGATATGGAAGCTACAGAGTACAGAGGCGGCTTTGCGCAGGGAGGGAGGGAGGGATGGTCTGGATGGAGAGGGAGAAAGGAGGCCAGCCTCTCTTTGTAACCATCGAACACACACACATACAAAAAAAAGGAAAGACAAGAAACAGCCGCAAAGATTATTTTTGCTCACGCCGTGTTACCCACCAGGACAAAATGACGAAACAACGAAAAAAAAAAAATCAACAAGGCAGAAAGAAAAGCAAGCGGTGGGCTGGATGCCCTATTTCGACTCTCCCGAAAAATCCGCCAGTAGAAGAACGACCATGGACGCTAATATCGGAGCATGTTGCTCGTATCTTCTTTTCTGCTGCTTTTTACTACGACTATTAGGCATTGACTGTTCTGGACTATTTGCTCCATGTCGGTATGTTGGGAGATCACTCAGCCTTATTTCCTTGAAAAGGAGTGATCCAAACCTTGAATGATCCTGTAACAGCACGTCTTTGCTAACATACTATTTGTGGTACTCATGACAACAGGTTCTGAAAGTGTCGTCAAGTATGCACGCGAGAATCTCTATATCGTCAAGACCTTGAAGGAATTCCAGTATATCGATGAAGATGGCAAGGATCAGGGATCGAATGGTAAGCAGCAAATACCCTCTTGGCACTTTTCGCCAAGCCTGTTGTCTTATTGTGACCTATGGACTATGATTGATGGAGAACGTCCTTTTGCTGTGTTTGTAAAAATAGTTCGTCAAAAGGCTAAGGATATCACTGCACTGCTCTCGGATGAGTCCCGCTTGAAGGAGGAGCGCCGAAGCCGCAATGCTATGAATGATCGTATGAGCGGGCGAGCCCATGGAACAGACCGATTTGAGCAACATACACCTGTCTATGAACGGCCTGGAGCGACGGATGAAGATCTTGATCTCCAGAGAGCACTGGAAGAGAGTCGGCGGATGGCCCAAGTAGAAAATACCTCCCGAAACAGGTATGAGTGTTGCAGCCCCATGAAGCCTCATACTTCAACCGTCTAACGATAGATAGGAACTCATGACGGGTATGGTCACAGTTTGCTAACGGGTGAGTTTGTCGCTCTTTCAAAAACATAGTGAGGACGACGATCTCAAGAAAGCCTTGGAGCTGAGCAAGAAAGAGGAGCAGGATCGTATCAAGACGGTGGAAAAGTATAATGAGCTCTCACTTACCGAAGACTGGGAGGCTGACTCCAAGTAAGCACCATTGACTATATCATTTACACGCGAAATGTAATTGAACTCTCATCAAGTCAAAATGTGTACTAATGCAACGCCTTCACCCCTTTTTTTCAGGCCTGTCAATCGTTATGAGCAGCAGAACAACACTGACTTTTTCGGCAACGACTTTGGCGGACAGAACAACGGCAACAACAATAACTTTGATGCATTCTCCCCTATGAACGAATATGGAAATAACAGCCCCAGTTTCCTCCAACAACAGGCCACTGGATTCAACAACAACCCTTACCTTCAGTTCCAACAACAGCAACTTCAGCAACAGCAACTTCAGCAGCAGCAGCTCATGCAGCAACAAATGATGCAGCAGCAAATGCAGCAGCAACAGCAAATGGCGTTTTTGAACACCATGAACAACCCATATCAGCAGCAGCTTATGCCTCAGATGACAGGGGCGCCTAACCTCGGCTCCAACAACCCCTTCAGCGCCTTTGCTCAGAAGCCAGCGATGACTGGTCAGCCCACTGGCCTGAACGGAAGCAATGGTTTCGTCAGCAACAACAACAGCAACGGCCTCAACAATGGTTTCAACAGCAATAACAACAGCAACAACCCTCTTGGCGAGTTGTCGTTCCTTCAAAACTCTATGACTGGCGCTCCAGCCACGAGTCAGCCGGTAAGCGCTTTGCACTTGGCTCATTAGCAGCTAGTCCCCACTTTTATCCCTATCTTCCATGGTACTCACACCTTTGTTGTTTTACTTTTATGTATTATGTGATTAGGCCTCAACGAAGGCCGCCAACCCCAACGACGAAAAGTATGCTCACCTGGCTATGGCTCTGTCGAACCGCGACGACGGTATGGATACTTTCGGAAACACCGGTCAGCTTCGCATCCCTACGCACACCTCCTTTGGATTGGGTAGCCGTGGCACTAATGTTAATGGAGCAGCCAACCCCTTCCAGAACCTCGGTGGCGCTGGCGCCAGCAACAACAGCAATTCACTGATCGACATTGGTGACTCTGGAAGCAACCTTGGACGAAGCAACAGCAACAACCCCTTCCAAGCAATAGCACAAGGAGGTGGCCAGACTCATAGCGGGTTCTTGTCATCCCAGGCAACTGGATTTGGAGGGATAAATGGCAATGGGTTTGGTCAAAACGGACAGATGAACGGCAACAACGGTGCGTACAGCAGTAACATGCTGTTTTAAGCCCGTCAGGCGTCGTACTTGCCACTCATTCGTTTTCTCACCTTTGTAAATTTTCGTTGTTTGTTGTAACATTATCCATCCCTGGGAACAAATATAAAACTTTTTTTTCGAGCCAGCATGCCTCTCTCTGTGCCTTGCATAATTGATCGCATATGAACATGTTGTTATCCTGCAGATCCTGACCAGGAGGAAATGTCCCTGTGCCCAATGCGTTATTGTTGTGTGGCTTAGCGCCTCTTTTTTTTTTTTTTTTTTTTTTTTTGCCCACCTTATTTTTCTAACCCGTCTGTCTTCTTGTTTTCTCTGCTCATTCCAGCGCCTCTTCGAACTTCCGCACGCACATTCACCACAAATGAGCAGAATTCTCCAGGGAGCCACGGCCGGGAGCAGCAGCGACGCCGCTGCCTTCAACGCCCGTCGCCAGTCAACCATCTCACAGGCATACACACAGTCCGAGTACTCCGAGTCTGAATTTGGCGACCAAGGTATACACCTTTTTACTACCTTGCAGCAGCCATATTATGTCTCAAGAAAGGAGAAAACATGGAAGTGAGGATGATTAGGAATACTAGTCAATTGCAGGCTAGACATGACTAATGGTATCCTATCTTTTTTTTTAATGAATGACAAAAGATAACGGCTGGGATGATTGGGAGGATGAGGATGGTATGGCAGCAGCAGACCCCAAGTGTCTCTTCTGTGCCGAGATCTTCCCCTCTGCCCGCGAGGTCTTTGACCATTGCACCAAGACCCATGGCTTTGATTTCCTTCGCGCGCGTCATCAGCTTGGCTTGGACTTTTATCAGTCGATTCGCTTGATCAACTACCTCCGCAAGCAGGCCCAGGACAAGCCTTCTGAGGCCGAGCAGACGAGCTCGTTTGTTCTCGAGGGCAAGGAAGCCTTCTTGGCCGACGATCAGTACCTCCGTCCTGTGATTGAAGACGACTCATTGTTGTTTGCCTTTGAGGATCTGGAGATTGAGGATCAGGGAGATTACAACCATGAGGAGACGGAAATCTTGATGCCTCAGGGAGATGCCAAGAGGATGCACCGGTCCTCGTGGGAGGATGTTGAGGCGACGACGGAATTAGAGGCCAAGTTGTTGAAGCAGCTTCAACAGGCGGAGGAGCGTCTCTTTGCGGTCGAGGTTCAGCTCCAGAACACTGAGCAGCAGTTCCAGGAGTACCGTGCCCGTGTCAAGGCATCGTTCTTTGATACCTTGGAGGATTCGACTGCCCGCAGTACCGTCTCCCAAGTCGAGGATGATGAGCCCAGCAAGGTTGTTGTCCCCCAGGATGAGGGCAACTACTACTTCAACTCCTACGCACACTCAGATATCCACCAGCAGATGTTGAACGATCGTGTCCGGACAGAGGGGTACAGGGATTTTATCTACGAGAACAAGGATGTCTTCAAGGGCAAGACCGTCTTGGATGTCGGATGTGGAACGGGTATCCTGTCAATGTTTGCGGCCCGTGCTGGAGCCGCCAAGGTGTTGTCGGTCGATAACTCGGATATCATTGAGAAGGCTCGCAAGAATATTGTCGAGAATGGGCTCCAGGATGTCATTACACTGTACCGGGGCAAGATTGAGGAGATCAAATTGCCGTGCAAGGTTGACATTATTATCTCTGAGTGGATGGGATACTTTTTGTTGTATGAGGCTATGTTGGATTCTGTCCTTGTTGCTCGTGATCGCTTCTTGGCTCCTGGTGGTATCCGTAAGTTTATCTCCTTTTCCTTGCCTTGCTGTTCTGGCGAGCGGGTTATCTCTCCCCGGCTTTTCTTGCAAGGAACATATCTAACCAAAAATTTCTTTTCATTATCAAATATATAATAGTGGCTCCTTCGCAGACAAGGATCCTGTTTACAGCAACCAACGACGAATCCTTCCTGAACGACAGCATCGACTACTGGAACGACGTCTACGGATTCAAGATGTCGACTATGAAAGAAAACGTCCTCCGCGAGGCCGTTGTCGACTTTGTCTCACCAGAATCCATCGTCACCAACACTGTCACTATCAAGGACCTCCCCCACCAAACCATTACCGTCGCCGGCCTTGATTTTGTCTCGGACTTTGAGCTCGTCATGAAGCACGACGATCATATCTCGGCGTTTGTCGGCTACTTTGATACATGGTTTACTCGGGATGGACAGGACGTTGGGTTGGATGTTGGAATTGAGAAGGAGGAGTTGAAGAAGAGAAAGTTGAATGGGTTTACGACAGGACCTGTTTACACGAGGTCCGAAGAGACACATTGGAAGCAGACCATGTTTGTGTTGGAGAAGCCTATTGAGCTCAAGAAGGGAGATAAGGTGAAGGGAACCTTCTACTGTGACAAGAATCATATGAACCCTAGAGCGTTGGATTTGAGGATTGTTTATGAGGTTGTTCGTCTTGCTGGTGGTGCTGAGGAAAAGGCTGATTTGGTCTTCTTCCTCCGTTAAAAACGACTTTATTATCAATACAACTTCTTTCTTCTCATTCATTTCTGTCTTGTTGATACACCATGCATTCATCATAAATAAAGCATTTCAAGTTAAAAAAATATGTATATTGAAGGTGGGGGGAATGAAAAAATGCAAAAGTAGTAATACAAAAATATGCTAAATAACACTTCACTTCCGTCTGTTCTGTGTCTGTCTGTCCGTCTCAATCCAACAACTACTCCCTCAGTCTCAGTCCACCTAAAAGAGACCAGCACCAGAACGCTGCTTAATGTTCTTCTTGCCCTTCTTATGCTTCTTGTTTCCCAATGCACCGGCAACACCATCAACACCCTGGTCCAAGAGTCCATCTCTAACACCCTGCATCCTCTGCTTCCTGCTCACATATCCGCCCTGGTTATCAGTCCGCTGCTGATGAGGGTACATCTGGACTCGCTGCATACCCTCCGAGATATCGATCGCAGTCTTTCCAGTGACCTTAGGCAAGTAAGTCGTCTTGCGGGTAGGTTGGAAGAAGGATGTGTCGACGGCCGCAGTCTTTCCAGTTCCCGAACCAGTATGGGTAAGAGGGGTGATAGAGTTCATGTTGATGTAGGTTGAGGCCGACGCAGGGAGACGACGGGTGGGTGCAGCTTTGCGTTTCTTGAAACGATCAAGCTGGTTGTGTTCGGCGTTGAATTCTGAGGATTCACTTCCTGGTGGGGGAGCGCAGTACAACAACTTGCCCTATATTTGTCAAAAAAAAACACATCAAAAAAGGTGTACCATTAATTAAAGATTCTTTTTTCCAAAGAGTATCCATAATAAGCACACAGTAATAAAAAAATATACAACTTACGTTGACATAGTCCTTGAGGATATAACGAGCCGCACGGGACTCATCAGGGTTACCCTGACCAGCCTTGGTAAAACCACGGGCAACAGCATAAGCAATCAAGAACTCTTCCGCCGTAGGCAAGCCCGATCCACCCTCCTCCTCGCTCAAGACCGCAATCTTGATACCATAAATCGCCTCCAGAACATCCTTTGGAATCCTCTTTCCAATCAAACCTACAGATCCCGTAAACTCACGGAGCTGATCGATGGGCAAGACACCGTTACAGACCATGTCTCCCTGGGTGGTCGCAAAGGAAGGGAAGACGAGACCGGGACAATCGCAGAGGATCATCTTGGGAGTCAAGTGAATGGTCTGGAAATGCTTGGTCTTTCCGGGGGTTGCCGAAACGGAGACGGCGTGCTCACCCAAGAGGGCGTTGATGGTCGAGGACTTTCCGACGTTGGGGTATCCGACGAGACCGATCGATGTGATTCCCTTCAATGGGTCTCTGGGATCTAATTTATGTACGTTTCCAAATTGATAGTTAGTAAGTGCTCGCAATATTCCCTCAGTCTCTATCATACAACTGCATGATGACGACAGGATACGTACCGTTGATGATGGGGGCCTCCTTGACCAAGAGCTCATAGAGCTCCTTAGTGTCACGGATGCGAGTACGCTCATCGTCCTTCTCGGTCTCCTTGATGGCCTTCCAGTGAGAGTGAGTCTTGTTGGGCTTGTCCTCATTCTCGTCATCCTCGGACTCTGACTCCTCCTCCTCAGACTCTTCCTCTGACTCCTGGGCATCCTGAACCTCTTTGGTCTCCTGGTTGCTTGATGATGAAGCCTCGGCAGTCTTCTTGGCTTCGACGGGGGCAGAGGTGGTAGCAGCCTCAGTCTTTGTCTCCTTGACCTCCTCCTCGACCTCCTCCTCTTCCTCTTCTTCTTCCTCCTCCTCCTCGCCCTCGGTGTAATCAGAGTCGTTAGCGCGCATTTCGGCCAACTCCTGAGCCAAAGCTTCCAAACGGTCCCTCTCGGCCTGCTCCTTTTCCTGTCTCTCCTTGGCCAAAGCAGCCGAGAAGAAAGTATAACGAATGCCCTCCTTGTCAAAGTAATCCGCCCAACGCTTTCTCTGCTTAACAGTCAAGTAATCCGCCTTGTTAATCAACAGCAAGTTCCGCTTGCGGGGGTCAACCTCGGTCACATAAGTCTCCAAATCTGTCGACCGGAAAAAGAGAGGGTTCCTGGCATCGACAATCTGGACAATCAAATGCGAACGCTCAATGACACGCCAGAGCTGACGCCAGACCTCGATGTTGCGCTCAAAGGGGGTCAACAACAAGTTTTCACGCTCGGCCAAGGTCGCCAAGTTACGACGCCAATCCAGAAACGAATTGCGCTCCATCCTCTGCAACTCGGGGCCGGTTGTGGTCTCGTCCCAGTGGGGACGACGGGGGACAGTCAGTTCGGACTTGAACTCTGTGTGCTTTGCGAGGGTTTCTTTCTCTTTGTCGGCTGAGAGCATGAAGGGGTTCTCGTAATGGTTCGACACCACCTTGATGTTGAGTTTTTCTATTTTGAAGGCATGATGAACCTATGTCAGTACCTTTGCATACGCGCCATTTTGAAGGCACCAATGTGGATGCGATTGACACCAAGGTGATCAGTGATGGAACAGCAAGTGATTGATTGACTGATCAGTAGGTAATTTACCAGCTGTGAACTCTGTGCCTGCCAAAGCGGCAGTGCTCAAGAACGACTCAAGATCACCCTCCTGGGTGACGGACTGGAGACGGGTCCAGCTGGCACCATCCTCAACATCAGCCGAGTGCTAAACCAGTTTTTGTATGATTCAATAGTAAAAATGTCCAATGTTAAGTCTTGCTCTTTGGGATAAAAGATACTTCAGGTTCACTTTGACCTGAGTGTGCGGCGGTTGTTGTAGTGGGTGGTTGCTTACAAGGCGCTCGTCGCCGTCTCTTGGTCTGCTGCGGCCCTTGAAACGGGCCTTGATGATTGCCTGACCGAGGCCGACGTTCTTTTTGCTTTTAGGGATAGCCATGGGGTGTGGTCTCTGTGTGAATGTAAAGTAGGGGGAGGAGGGAAATGGTGAATGAGAAAAGTGTGGGTGAGATGAAAGGGGTTAATGGGGTGGGAGTCGTGAGGTGAGAAAAAAAAAAAAGGAAGGGTGTGGTGGTACTCTTTATTTTGAGTTGACTGAGCCAGGCAAGTTACTAATCCCGTGTGTCTGAATAAGCAAAAAAAATACGATATAGCTGCAAGGAGAAAAAAAAAAAAAAGAAAAAAAAAAAAAAAAAAGAAAAAAAGCAAAACAACCCCGCGACTGCTCTTTTTCGGTGGCGTCACATCCACGCCGCCTGCACGCTCTGCAATAAATTGAAAAAAAAATTATTAGTCTTAGAATGCGACCAAGTAACCAAAAACATTAAATCCCTAATCTCAAAGGCGGATGAAAACTGACAGGGAGTCGAGCTGATGTTTTGGGTGGTCCTGGCTGTATTCTAACTGGAAGATAGGTGACCGAGGATGGCAGTCTGAAGCGGTGTGTTGGTGGGAATAGAGGATGTGGAAGAAAACGCGGTTGGGCGGTTGGGCTGGGGTGTGTGTCTGCGTGTGTGTATGTGTGTATGTGTGTGTGTGTGTGTGTGCGTGTGTGTGTGTGTGTGGAAGTGCGGGGTTTGGGGCTCTGTTGTTAGGAGAGGCGCCTGCGTCAGAGACGGGGGAAAGAGAAAGGGAGGCGTTGCCTTGGGCGGCGGTGTCAGGAATGGGAGTAGGGTCGGGTCTATCGCTAGGGCCGGTTCCGGTGCCCGTGGTTCCATTGGTGGCTGTTGATAGTGTTAGATTTTTGTATCTTTTTTATTTTTGTCGGTTATTGCTGATGCCTGCTATTGACGCCTTTGTTGTTGACTGTTGCGAGATCGGGACCAAACAAAGGAAAGAGGCATTGGTCTCGCGCTTGCAAGCGCAATAAAAGTTGGGTTCTGCGAGAGACAAAGGAAGCCCCTTCCCCCCCACCACTACCTCCTATTCGACAAAAAATGACACGTTGGCGGCTCAAGAAGACCTCAAGTACACCCGCAACAATGGCGGGCGTCACACTGGAGAGCGATACAAAACAGCTGCTGAAGATACAGACTACTGGGCGATGGTGCCAAGAGTGGAGAGCACTCAAGCGAAAACAAGAGATCCATCCAGAACTACAATGGCATAGACTGGCCCGGCACCCTCGCCATAGTGCACGACAACAAACCAGTCCACACATTCTTCAGTTCACAGCAGAACACTCGCCTCCGCGGCCATCGGATAAACAAGTTTCATGGAATGTTGCCCACCATGAGAGTCCTCCACATCTGACCCCCAGACCTCCATCAAGGCGACTGATGCCGACTATGCTTAGCAAGGATGGAGGACAACGACCACATATGGACATGCCCTGAGAGCAGGGATGCATACTTCGAGGTCGGGAGCACAACATTAGGGATGATTAACGTCTGGGGGAGGATTGCTACGAAATACTACAACAAGAACAGAAAGAAGGAACGCAAGAAGGAGAACCCGAGGCAAGACCAAGCGAGTGGGTAATACCGGGTCTCTGAGAGTGTCGAGAAAAGATTAGGAGGATGGTCAATTGGTCGGGGATAGTGAACCGCACCGTACGGAACGACAAGTGCACCGCGCATCACGTATTCCGAGGGCTGGTACCAAAAGCTCTTCCAGAATAATGGGACAAAGTATTCAGATATGTGCCCAAGAGCTTTGCCCAGCATGTAAACCGTCTCTTTTGCCGGTTTATTAAGAAGGAGGGACGAGAGAAGATCTACAAGTCACCCTGTGAGAGAGCGGGAAATCCATCGAGTGGGAGAAACAGCTAGGCATTACCGACAGACAGAAACAACCCGGCAATAGATCTACGGCGAGCCGGGGTCCATGACGTAGAATATTGTGCTAAATTGATTTTCAAAAAAAAAAAAAAAAAAAAAAAAAAAAAAGTCAAAAAAAGACACACAAATGAAAACGGTGGCAAATTTGACTCTCTCCTTCAATCCACATCACCTTCCTGCCCATTTATATTCGACCTACCTCGCACTAAACCTTGTCCAACTTCCGATTCCACCTCCACTTATCCAACAAATCGCCCTTCGCTGCCTCACCATCCTCACAGCGCAGCACAAAGAACGCGGATAGTCCAGGAGTAAGTATAACATATGTTGACTTTATTGAGGAGGACGCGCCTTGAGTAGGAATATGCACGCTTACCAACCTTTCTCTATCTTTGCACTCTAGCCCTATCATCTAGTGGCGGACGACGCATTCGTCCATGAAGCATTGCTGAAGATTCAAATGGAAGGGTTCGACAAGGATCTCGCCCAGCAGCTGTTATGTGCGTGTACGATAACTGGTCAAGAACCGATCAGCAACGGCCAGGCCTCCAAGTTCTACAGATTCCTTAACTCTCAGCGGCTGGCCCTTGACCTCGAACAAGGAGATTCGCTGGCCCGATTAATCAAATCTGCTCTGGACGGGAGTCGTTCAACACAATTTGCCATCCATGTCAGGAATTTGGATGCGAACGAAGCGGTAGTTGAGCATGACATTCCTCCCAGCCTATTTCTACTTAGAGCCATGACAGCCATTCTTCCGATAAGCATTGTCCTGTTCGATACTGGAGCTCCTTCGCATTTCTTTTCTCATCCAAGCCCTCAAGCTATTGTCGGATTGGTCCATGACAGCTCCAAGGCTCTTGGTTTTTCGGAAGTCAACACACTACGTACTACTCGAGTACAGACTGCAACACTGGACCCGAGTCGCACCCTTCCGACCAGACAAGCCGCTCTACCCCCAGGACCCCCAGCTGTTTTCAGACACGGACCGCGAGCTACATTGCATGATGGCGCTGACGTTGATTTGGACATTCTGAGAAGAATATTCCGAGAGAAGTGGTACGTACCAAAAAAAAAAACACCAGCTCTCTAACTTGTCAAAAGCTTATTCAGTCGCATTGTGGAATTTGTTTTTAATACTTGTTTTCCCTCTCACTTATTAGTGTAGAGAGGATAAAAAAGGACACCCAAGACGTCTGCAAGAAAGCCAAATTGGCCAGGCTACAAAAGAGTCAGACACGCGATGAGAAGGTGGTGGAGGCTAGATTGAACCAATGGAAGGCCGAGGAACGTCGGACACGACTTCCCCGTAACATCACCTCCGAGACAGCCACAGAGATCCAACGCCGATTCGGTCTTTTTCAAGAGGACTTCAGCCAGAATCACGCGCACTATGTTCTCAATCGCGAGGAGAAAGGCTCTACGTTCTCTTTGTACAAGTCCCTGTTGAAGGCGACATTCGACAACGCCTGGGAGGAGGAGCTTGAGAAACCGACAGAGGAACTGACTTCGGCGGAAGGAGCTACCACTGCGGGTGCCAGCCAAGCGGATCTCGACACCAAGGACCTTCGTGTGATCACGCTGCCCCTGAGTCGGATCGTCCGAAAGGATATTTCTATTGAGGACCTGGATGAGTCCCTGTTGATCTGTACACAGCTCCATGGGATTTTGTCCGACCCGGATCACACTACATCCCTATACCACAAGGCCCAAGTAATGTTAGAGGTTATGGACAATGATTCCTACGTTTGCAGCATGGTCAAGGAGACGTTGGAGGCCAATGGTGATACTACGGACCTTGCTACAAAAATTCAAGAGATGCTGGACCGGCTTCAAGCTCCCACTGATCCACCCACTCATATTCGGGACATTCTCGAAACGAAGCAGGCTGAATTATCCCTTTTCATGGAAGACGTCTGCATCTGTGCATAAAAGACGACCTTATGGGTAAGTTTTTTATACTACTTATCAGCTATGAGTTCCGCTTACCATCACAAGTTCATGTCCACTAATGTATATTCTTACATCCATACACGTTTAGCTCTGTCAAGGCGCTCTTCAAGGAAGTGCCAAATTGGATCTTAGGGATTTATTCCCGAAGGATTTCGTTTTTCGCGACGAACACTTTAACAAAGAGGGGGCAGCCATAGTGGAGGTTGGCGTTATAACCCCCGAATGGCAGCAACGCGTCAAGGACGAGATCCAGCAGAAATCGCGGCTGAAAGGGCATGTAGCGTTTTTGAGTCAGGACTATCTTCAGTATCTTGGGGCACGGATGCCCGGTAGCCGGGACAAGTCCAACAAGGACAAGACATCTCACGCCGACTGGGACCGGGCCCTTCTCGCCATCTATGGAGACGCTCGCCCTGACGCCGGAGCTGAGATTAATGTCGAATTCGACGACCCTGTGCCTCTCAACAAGAATGCGACGAATATATCCAATACACTGATGAGAGAATATGCAACCAATATCAACAACATCTGGGATGGATCCATCCACCAGAAACTACGTCTTTACGTTATACGATACTTACTTCGCATAAACCTACGCCCTATCAGCGAAAACAACTATCGGGAAAACAAGCGCCAACGAGCGATCGATAAGGCGGAACAGAGGAAACTCGAGTCGGATTCTGCAAATGAACGGGAACGGGGAGCCTTTCGAGTTTGGAGGAGACGGCACACGGAGTTATGTGATCAACTGGACAGAGCAGTGTCCACCGAACGCCCCAACGAACGCATCAACAAAGTCCTTCGGCTCATTGGGATACATTTGAGTCGACATCCAAGCAAGAAGGAGGCACTCACTAGGTCCTCTCGTCGAGACAGCGGTGGCATGGAGTACGAGTACGAGTCCGACTCAGAGTTTGATGAATCGGATTCAGAGGACAGCGATTGTGACAGCGAGCTTGGTGGAGATGCAAGCAGGATCAATTTCGAAGCAGGCGACCATTCAGCCGATTTCAAGGGAGGTGTCCAGGAAAATCCGACCGGCGGATCCAGTGTTGAAAATAGCGCATTCCGGCCAGGTAAGGAAGCTTGTTTCATCACAGCAGTTTTGAAAATGCAACGTCTCATAAGACTAACACTAAAACCCTACTGTTTTTATCGCTTTTTTAGAGATATTCCAGACCAAAGAACCAACATCGCGGAAGCTCAGAGGCCTTGAGGTTGTTGCAGCCAAGTTGCTCGATCGCGTGGAAAGCCTTGACGGTGTGACCGATGCGATGGTTCGGAGTGAACTCTATGAACCCGAGCTCTACTCGACCGAGGAGATTGGTGTGGTCGCAAGGGTGGTGACACTGCTAACACCATTCACACCAAAACGAACGGGGCCAGGGCCTGACGGCTCATATCCTCGCCACGTCCTTGCACTCGGCCCTTTTGCATATCTCGCGAACACTATATTGCGCGCGGCTGGCTACTCGGATTTCAGGAGGAGGATATGCCCGGTCTACTCTGTCGGTCATCGCCATGCTCTACCCCTTGACTCGACCGGCATGTATGAAGTGTTTAGCGGACGAGATCAGGGTCGGTTTGACGCCATGGGGCCCAATGGTAGAATTATCGCCTCCTCAGCGGCCACCCGGATGTCTCAGGGTCACAGAGACGCCACGTTTTCTGCCTTTCTGGACCGAAATGTGATTGATGAGACCTGTAAGGCTTACGGACTCGTATTTGTTCACCGGTAAGAAATCCCTTTTGTTTGGTAAACATTGTCACGCATGTCCACATAATCAATGATAATACCCAATAACGTGTGCTTCCGATGTCTTGATGAAACAATAGAATTGTCTTTGTGGATCGATATACAGTGCGGATACAAGGACGTCAGATCACAGCAGGCTCAAATCGCCATGTGGTGACAAGTGCATATGACGACAAGAGGAAAAAGAAACAACAACTCCCCGGATCCATTGACTGGAATCGAGAGCTATCCACGTCAGGGCACACCCACGCTTCGGCCAAGACAGAGGCAGATCGTTTGAAAGTAGATCAGGAGGCGTTGCTCACGAAGCTCAAGCCATTGAGGAAACGTCTCCAGGTGGCGGAGTCTGTCCGACGAGGTGCGGACGCGGTGTTTCGCAAGTCAGAGGGTGCCGACAAAGCGACCAGGACTGAACTATACAAGGAACTGCAAAGTGCCCGAGCCGACGTTCAGTCTATCCGACTAGAGACAACACCCCTAGAGAGTCAACTTCGGGCTGCCAAGCAACATCGAAACTACTACAACAGGTTATCAAAAACAACGACATTGGCATCGACAGCGACCCCCGATCAACGACCGCCGCAAGATATATCACGACCCACTGTTGGGCATCCTGGCCTCCAGAATTTTGTCGAGGCGGTCCGTCTTGATGATCTACTTGATGGATTGAGCGATGTGGATCGACAACTCGCGTCGTCAGGAACCGACAGAGGCCTTGTTGTGATGTCTGGGACAGTTCCGTCACTGTGGTCGACCCTTGGTAGTCTGAGCAACCGTTATCATGCGTTGTCTGGTATGTGCTTATTTCATTTCCGACCTGTTCTTGTTCTCTGACTCTAAAGCTATCGTCTTGAGTTAAATTCTTGGTGTATTTAATTTATTTTTGTAATAGAACACCTTGACACACAAGATACATCTGTCGACCCAACACCGAGCACCATCCCTACGCCGGGACTTCCCTTCACACCCAAAGCGCCCCTTCTGCCGCATCAGAGGAAGAGTGCTTTCAAGTCTGTCAAGTTCGCGAAACCTAGTCGAATAACGTCCCGTCAGATTTACGAGGTGGGGGGAGGAAGGGAAGCTGCAAGGACCAGAGAGGCTCTGCTGCGTCGCCCAGAGAATTCCGATATACCTCGATTGCATGAAGACATCGGCAGGTCCTCCGTTTTCCGCGCAATCACCCTTGATGACGTTGATAACGCACAAACTGTTCGAAACGGTGCGACAACCCGCCTTCGAGCTTTTGAATCATCCAAAAAACTGGTGAAGAGTGCCCATCACCGAGAACTTCAGACGGAACATGCATGGCAAACTCTTGCTGCCCAGGAACGAAAGCTTATCCAAGAGAATGCTCATCGTAAGTTCATAAAATGGGAAATGGCATGCAGTACCGATTGTGCAATAGGCAGCATGGTGACAATTCTATAATGAATCACCATACTGACAAACATAGCATTTCTTCGTTCTCATTATTGATACAGACCATGTCAACGGTACATGTCCTCCCCAGGCCTCCACTGCATCCTCGGCAATAGCAGCCATTTCTCTCACAAGTCCGCCTCACCTTCTTCAGCTGGCACCCTCGATGTCTCCCCCGTTTGTAGCTCCGCCCTCTATGGCCTTCTCTCCGGCGGCCCCACCCTCGACGACATCTTCTTCGGCGGCACAGTCATCTGCTACGTTTCTCGCCGTTGATCCAGTTGACGGATATTGTGCAACATGCGAACACCATCATTTCCCTGACAGGACACCGACAGGATTACAATACCCCACAACCTGTCCAAATCAGTTCCTTCCGGTGATTCCGATCATGTTTGTTGGGACTGCTGGGGTATGTAATGGTTCCCGCATTGGAGGACATATGAAGTACGGGGGAGGGCGTATCCTGGAACAACACAGACGAACCGCGCTGGTGTTAATGACGAACGAGCATATGACCAGCAAGGTTTGCCCACTGTGTTTCGCGCTGGTTCGGCTATCGAAGGCAAGACGCGATGTCAAAGGAGAGTCGAAACTGGTATCCGTCCACGGTGCAGTGGAATGTACGAACCCAGGATGCATCTCCTACGCCATTGGGTATTGCCGACGTGGCCGAGACAGCAATGCCTGCATAAACATCGCTTTAGCAGGTTACTCTCAGCTCACCAGCCGCAGGCGAGAAACCCTGCAACCATACTCGAGATCCATGCGCCCACAGGGCGCCACCCACTCCCAACACCAGCCTGATATTGCTGGAACCCATACATCTCTGATTGCACCAGTGACAGGTCCGCAGGACCTTGATGCCAACGGAGTCCTTGTCTAGCAAGGCTTATGTAAGTCAACCGTTGTTATGTTGTTTATGAACCAAGCCTTTTTTGCTGCCTTCTACTCTCAGATTAACTAAAAATTTTTTGTTGTTTTCACTAATTTTGCGTGAAATACTTAGTCAATAAAACGCGCTTTAAAAAACGAAAACAAAGAAGCCAGTCCCTCTGTCACTGTAAGGTTCGCTCAGGGACACAGTGGCAAAAGACCAGCCGTTGTTTTCTTTCTCTTCTTTCATCACCCACTCCTCCTCGTCCTAACCGTTTCATTCGTCGACAACGGTGCTCTCTCCCTCTACGTCCCTCCTCCCTTCAACAAACACAACCACAAACACACACAGACACGATGGCAAACGTTGGTTGGGACACAGGTCGAATTCACACCGCGCAGGTCCTGCCTCCCCAGGACGACGACGCGGGTCTCAACACCATGAACACCATCCAGGAGGTCTTCTCGGCCTTCATTCAGCAGTTCCACATTAACGGCGTCTACATCTATCGGTAAAACATAAACGCCATCGCTTAATATACGTTACCTTGAAATTGGAACAAACAAGTCTGCATAGTAGAAACTCATTCTCTTACCTTCCCTCCTCATTTCAACGTGAATAGTGATCAGTTGCGTCAGAACGTTATGCTGAAGCGTCATATGCTGGACGTTGACGTCGGACATTTGATTGCCTTCAACCAGGAACTCGCCCACCATTTGACTCAGAAGCCTTCGGAGCTTTTGCCTTTGGTAAGTCAGAGAGCTGTACAAAACACGGACATTTACTTTACTGACAAAATTATCCAACATCCAACTAACCATTTTCCTGCTTAATTAAATGTTTGAAATAGTTCGAGAAGGCTATTCAGCTGCATGCCAAGAGGATTATCAACGTCAACCCCAATGTGGAATTTGAGGGCGAGGACTACCAGGTCGTTCTCCACTCGAGTGCAAACATGATCAAGATTCGCCACCTCAATGTAAATAACACTTCAGGACACACTTCAAAAGGATCAGAGTAATTGAACAGTTGTTCACAGCATTGTACTACAGGATAGTCACCCCCAACTCACCCGTCTTGAAATTCCGCTCTATCTTTTCAAACTATAGGCGAACAGCATTTCAAAGTTGATCCGCATCTCAGGAATCATCATCGCAGCCTCGCCTCTCACCTCCAAGGCCACGTCTCTGACACTCAGATGCAAAACTTGCCAAAAGACCAGGAAGTTGCCCATTCAGGCTGGATTTTCAGGAGTCAACATGCCCCGTACCTGCGACTTGTAAGCAACAACAGACATTGCCTCCTCGATAGCAATTTCCGTTAAGGAAATATCGTCAGGAGATAATGAACTCATGAGAAACATTTTTTTCGTGTGCGCAATATTTAGGAGCGTTGGCGCAGAACCAAACCCTTCAGGATGCGGCTTGGACCCATATGTCGTCGATCACGACAAGTCAGTGTGCGTGGACCAGCAGATTTTGAAGCTCCAGGAGTCGCCCGATGATGTTCCCGTTGGAGAGTTGCCCCGTCATGTTCTGCTCAGCGCTGACAGAGAATTGACCAACAGGGTCGTCCCAGGATCTAGAGCGACTATCATGGGTGTCTACTCTGTCTTCCAGACCAAGCCCGGCGTAAGTGTCTCTTTTCGCCACCATGCCTTGAAGCAACTGGACATTTTGTAACCGTCTAACTCGTGTTTTTGTTGGCCGATTATAGAAGGGAAACAACGCCATCGCCATCCGCACTCCTTACATTCGCGTGGTTGGAATCAACACGGAGACTGATGCTTCTGGTCGCAAAAGGAACTTTACTGATGAGGAAGAGGAAGAATTCATCGCCATGTCCAGAGAGCCGGGTCTTTACCAAAAGTTTGCCAACAGTATCGCTCCTTCGATTTTCGGAAACCATGGTATGTGGGCACACACAGGACTACAGAAGTACCTTATTGTGTAAGTTTGACGTCCAAAAGCAAGTGCTAATGTATTCTAAACCTTCTTATTCTACCTGTAGATATCAAGAAGGCCATTTCGTGCTTGTTGTTTGGTGGATCAAAAAACGTTTTGCCAGACGGCATGAAGCTTCGTGGAGATATCAACGTCCTCTTGCTCGGTGACCCAGGTACCGCCAAGTCGCAGCTGTTGAAGTTTGTTGAAAAGGTTTCACCTATCTCTGTCTACACCTCCGGCAAGGGAAGTTCCGCCGCCGGTTTGACTGCTTCGGTTGTCAGGGAGCCATCAACACGCGAGTTCTATCTGGAGGGAGGTGCTATGGTTCTTGCTGATGGAGGAGTTGTCTGTATCGATGAGTTTGACAAGATGAGGGACGAAGACAGAGTTGCTATTCACGAAGCCATGGAACAGCAGACCATTTCGATCGCCAAGGCAGGAATCACAACCATTCTCAACTCAAGGACGTCGGTCTTGGCTGCGGCCAACCCTGTCTTTGGGCGATACGACGACATGCGCTCTGCAGGCGAGAACATTGATTTCCAGACGACTATTTTGTCCAGATTCGATATGATCTTTATTCTCAAGGACGAGCACAACGAGGCACGGGATATGACTATTGCTCGCCACGTTATGAACGTACACATGGACCGACCCAGCGAGACGGCTGCCAGTGAAATTAGCATTGAAAAGATGAAGAACTATATCAGCTACTGCAAACTCAAGTCGGCTCCCCGTCTGACCAAGGAGGCTGCGGAGAAGTTGAGCAGTCATTTTGTTGGTATTCGCTCGACCGTTGGACATATGCAGGACATGGAGGGTGTCAGGACATCGATCCCCATCACCATCCGTCAGCTGGAAGCTATTATCCGTATTTCCGAGTCCCTGGCCAAGATGACTCTTTCACCGCGTGCCACTGAACAGCATGTCGATGAGGCCATTCGTCTGTTCAAGTTCTCTACCATGGATGCCGTCAACGCTGGTACCAGTAAGTTTCTTCGCTTTGTCTTACGTTTATAACGTGAATGCTTTGCTGTAATGCTCGGTGTATTGACTTGTCACTCTTCTATCTCTATATTTATTAGTGGATGGAAAGACGCGTCAGCAGGGTGCTGAGGAGGTTCGCCATGTGGAAGAGGCTATCCGTCGTCGTGTGGCCATTGGATCGCAGATCCCGACGGCAGTCCTAGTTCGTGAGCTCGAGTCGCAAGGATACAACTCTCGTAATGTCGAGAGGGCGATCTTTATGCTTGAGAGGCAGGAGGTTCTCCAGTACACCAACATGCGCAAGAGCGTTCGTCGCCAGCGCATGTAGACAACTTTCTTTTTTTCTATTTCTTTCGTAAACAACAAAAACAACTAAACAACACAAAATAATAATACTATCGTTTTTTTTTTTGCTACAATTCTTCCATGGTTCTTTCTCTCGCACACGCTCTCTCACTCTCTCACTCTCTCACTCTCATTCTCTATCTCTCTCTCTCTCGCTATCTCTCTCTCTATCTCTCTCTCTCTCTGGTGTGTGGGTTTTTGCCACGATGTCAGTCTGATTCATGCAGAGCAACAGTCACTTGAACACGCTCGGACTCTGTGGCTTGTCAGACGACGTGGAAAGGGAGAGTTGGCTTTCGCGTTCTCTTTCCCAATACCCCTTGTGAGTCGCAAGGGGGTCAGTTGGAGTGAAGAAAGAGGGAACAGAAGGAACTGATTCATTTTTACCTCCTTTCCCAACACCCCTCAACCTTCTTTTATTATTTTGTAATTTCAATCTTTTCTTCTTTCGTTTTCTTTTCATCACCTCCCACTCAGCCCAGCGCATCAACTCAGGAACACGCACAGGTCCGACAACAACCAACCATCTGCATTCAACCACACTGACAAAACAACAAACGTAACAAACCATGGGAAAGTCGGTGTTCTCGAGGTTGCTCATGGGACTCACCCTACTGGCAACTGCAGCTGTCGTCGTCGTCTCGGCAGTTGGTGATGAGGATAGTGTGCACCCTCTCCGCACCCATTCCATCTACATGCCCTACATTGGTAAGACCTCTACCCTGCGAGTTCTTTTTTTTTTGGTTACGGGACGCGCGTGGAAACAAGGAGGAGGAAGAGCGTGAGAGTGTTCCGTGTGAGGAGACGAGCGTGTGCCGCTTTTTTTTATGTTGTTCAAGGAGGCAGATAAACAATGCTTTCGTTTTGTTGAACGATTGGTCAAGAATATCCATACTACTCTTGATTCCACAAAACAAACTGCTTATCCTGACCTGACCCTCTAAACATGTTGTCTGTATTCATATCGCTGTTTATAGATCAAGATCTTCAGAATCGCTGGTTCGACTTTGGAGGCGACGCCTTGATTAACACTAACAAGCACATCCGCTTGACTTCCGACATCCCCTCCCAGACCGGATATCTCTGGAGTCGTCTCGTAAGTGAGACTTCAGCTCTCTTTTTGCACAACTGCCTATTTGCCTCTTTCTGTGTGTGACAGATATCATCTCCTTACCGCAGCTCGTCGGCTGTTGCTATGACCTACTTTTGCAATCGATGCTATTTGTAAAATGCGGCGCTATCTCACACATTCCTTTTTCTTTGCCAACAATATCATCACCACTCATAGCCCGTGACAGCGTCTAGCTTCCAGGTCGAATTTGAGTTCAAGGTAGAGGGCAAGGGTGATGGACTCTATGGCGATGGATTTGCAGTCTGGTTGACCAAGGACCGCGCCGTGATGGGACCTGTCTTTGGAAACAAGGATGAGTTTGAGGGCTTGGGTATCTTCTTCGACACATATGCCAACTCTCGGCAATCTGTAAGTGACCTATTTTCTCTCCTCCTTCCTTTATGTGGGAAGAAGGAACTGTTGAACCTGCCAGCTTTCAGCTCAAACCTCCTTAATTTTTTCTAACATATATGATTCTATTTCGTCAACAACAAATAGCACTCGTTCCCATATGTGATGGCGATGATGGGAGATGGCAGGACAAGCTATGACTCTGCACACGATGGTGCGTCGAACAAGCTTGGAGGCTGTGAATCGGACTTTAGAGGAAAAGTCGTCCCCACCAAGGCCAGAATCACTTACCACCGCGACACTGGTTACCTCAACGTAAGTGCCTCTTCATCTTCTTAATTCTCAACACCATCGATGGATCCTCTTTTTTGTATATATCGCCATGACACCACAATGACCCACACTAACACGAGACTTGATAACGGTATATCTTTAATTCTTGTAATTAACTGTATAGCTCAAGCTTCAGACAAGAGGATGGGACGAGTGGGATGAATGTTTCACATTGTCGAACATTAAACTGCCCACAATCTCCTACCTGGGCTTCACATCCGTGACGGGCGAGGTCCACGACAATCACGATATCATCAGCGTCACCACCAGCACCCTCTCCGGCAAAGCCGACACTCCCTTCCTGGTAAACGACAAAACTTGTTAACCCCCCCAATTCCTCCTTAATACGCCCTGGAAAGAAATGGATGGGTTAATTAATGCGCCCTTTTTTAATTGCTTTTGGGTATGACATAGAATATCAACAACACGCCTCCTCCTCAGAAGAAGACTGGCGTGATGTGGTACCTCAAGTTCTTGGCTGCCTGTGCGGTCTTTGTCGCACTTGTTATGGCCTTCAAGATGTCCAAGAGTTCCAACGACAACTTGAAGCGCTTCTAAAGTACAACAATTGACAGCGAGTGCAATTTGGGAAGTGGAGAGAGAAACTCGCGAGGGTTGGTGTTTTGGAACCTGGAATTTGAATGGGGAAAACATGTTGCATGCTTACCCCCCTGCCCTAAACCCCGCCACTGCACATGCAGAATTATCTTGGTGGCGTGTGCGTCTTGAGTGTGCGGTGGATCAGTTCAATTGGAATAAAAAAATGATTTCATGTTCAATCAATGTCAGATATAAGGAAACATGATTACAATGAATGCATTTGCTAATACTTCAAGTTTTTATTGTGCTTCTACTGCGCTATATGATTAGTATCTGGCGAGTGATGATAGAAAACATACAAACCAGAAAAAATAATGAGGCTTGGGGATATAAAAGAATGGGGAGGTTGGAGTGAGGAAATAATGTACAAATGGAACTAATAGAAAAAGAAAAGGGAAAAAAAGAGAGGAAACGCCCTCCGAAGCAACAAATTTAAAAGTCGGCGTCGAGAGTGAAGGTGTTGGCGGTCTTGTCCGCACCAGCGCCAGACATGACACCAGCCTTCTGGTAGTCCGAGACACGCTTCTCAAAGAAGTTGGTCTTGCCCTGGAGCGAGATCAAGTCCATGAAATCAAAGGGGTTCTCGACATTGTAGTGCTTAGGGTTACCCAAGGCCACCAACAGACGGTCGGCAACAAACTCGATGTACTGCTTCATCAAGGTGGCGTTCATTCCAATCAACATGACGGGGAGAGCGTCAGTCAAGAACTCCTGCTCGATAGCCACAGCCTCGATAATGATGGCATTGACGCGCTTCTGGTCGGGGCGCGACTGGAGGAGAGAGAAGAGCAAGCAGGCGAAATCGGTGTGAAGTCCCTCGTCGCGGGAGATCAGTTCGTTGGAGAAGGTCAGGCCGGGCATGAGTCCACGCTTCTTGAGCCAGAAGATGGAGGCGAACGAGCCAGAGAAGAAGATACCTTCGACGGCGGCAAAGGCGACGAGACGTTCTGCGAATGTCGAGTTGGAGTCGGAGATCCACTTCATTGCCCAAGCAGCCTTCTTGCGAATGCAGGGAACTATTTCATTTGATGAGAGAGGGAGAGGTTGTTAGTGGTTTGCAAACTCAAAAAAAATGTTTGTTATTGGTGTATGTGTGTGTGTCACTGAGGTAGAAGATAACAAGGCGAAACAAAAGGGGAGAAAGGGGCGCGACAGTAGCAGAGTCGAAAGAGGGGTAGAAGGTCAAAGAAATGCAACATGGCAGAAAAAGCTGATAACAAAGAAACCATTACTAAAAACTAAAAAGAGAGAAAAACTTACTGGTATCAATGGCATCAAAGAGATGTTCGCGCTGCTCAGGCTCCTTGACATAAGTGTCAATCAACAACGAGTACATCTCTGAATGAACGTTCTCAATCATGATCTGGAATCCATAAAAGCATCTCGCCTCAGGGATCTGCACCTCATTCGAGAACCGCTCCAACAAGTTCTCATTAACGATTCCGTCACTCGCCGCAAAGAAGGCCAAGATGTGTGAAATAAAGTACCGCTCATCGGACGAGAGACGGTTCTCCCAGTCCTGCATGTCCTTGGAGAGATCGACTTCTTCGGCGGTCCAGAAGGAGGCCTCGGCCTTTTTGTACATCTGCCAGACCTCGTGGAACTTGATGGGGAAGAGGACGAAGCGGCGGGGGTTGGGACGGAGGAGGGGCTCGTCTTGTTCAGAGAGCTTCATCTCATTCAGTTTTGTGGCCAGGCCGGCGGCGATCTGGAGATCTGCGTCGTGGGTCTTGGAAGCGACTGCAGCGACGGGGGTGGTGGTGGCGGCCATAGTAGGATGTGTGTTGAGTGGTGGTGGTGAAGAGAAGGAGCTGAGGAGAGGAAAAGAAGGAAGAGGAGAGAAAGAATTGGTGGTGAGATAAAGGCGTAAAAGACTGAGGCTTTGGGAGGCTTTGTTTTTGTTAGGGCTGACAAACGCGTCTCAACTTCTCATTTCTCATTCTTATTCTCATTCTCAGGCACAAAAAAATAACAAAACATTGTCGCGTCTCGAAATGAAGCAGCACATGCGATCAAGATTTTTGTAAGCCATTAATCCCAATAAGGAAATTTATCATTTCATTACGCCCATTGATGTCAACTCAGGTGTCTCTCTCTCTCTCTTGGATCAGATAACAAGACCAGTTATGCAGAGAGGTCAAGGGCGGGAAAGAAAGTGAAGGACAACAGGAATGTGCGATCATAACTGACTCTGTCTGGCTTGTAGATAGATCTCTTGGCTGCTCTGTGTTACCTTTGTTGAGAAGACTGAGAAGTGGAAGACTGAGAAGTGGAGTGTTCAGACAAGTTCACAACGACTGCTGCAGTTTGATTGTCTGTTTGTCTATTTGTTTGTTTGTGTATGTATGATGTAGAGGACGATAAACAAAGAAACGGAAGAGTATGTGCAGCTGTGTGCATGTAAAGAGTCTGTGTGCGAAGAAAAAGAGAGATGTGTGTTGTACAAAGGTTGTTTGAATGCAAAGTGGAGTGGAGAAGAAGTGTGAAGAAGCAAACACCAATACAAAAACGTCATTTTTGTGGGTTGAGAAGAATAGTGGCGGTGGCTTTGCGAACGAACGAGTTGTTCGACTCATTTGCCGCTAATTCAATCTATCTCAACATTGCTGGGCGAAACATCGTCTTTAAACAGAAAGAGGGTGACATTTTTTATGCCCCATAGCGCTTCGAAATGTCAACCTGCCATTCTCCAATCAGATACGTTGAGAAATATGTTGTTGCTTTATTCGGTGAACATGGGAACAAAGGAACAACGCCTGCTCATACATTCACCCCAAGTTGACTCGAAGGGTGCCGAGCTTAGGTCCTCGACAGACAATGCAGCTCTCAACAATCTGGGCGCACTCCGTGCACAAGACCATGTGGTGACAGGGCAAGATCGCAAACTTGATCTGCCGCTCGTAACAGACCCGACACTTGAGCTCCGGTAACAGCTGAGCATTCGATTCCATAGTCCGGATCCTGCCCACAGTGTTGGCGTGTCTCTTCTTGGCTGCATCCAAAAGGATGTCCAGTTGCTCCTGTCGCTCCATGTACTGCTTGATGTCCAACCGCATCCGTTCCTCAGTCGCCTGGAGGTAATCATCAGCGTCTTTGCATCCTTCCTTGACTGCAATCTGCGTCAGGGCTGTCGGGAGTTCGCATACCCCGGCCACCTTCATTTGGCGAGCAAAGACTTCATCAGACAAGTCAACATCGTGTCCTCCCTGCAAGATCTTCAGCGCCTGGGTAGTTTCATTCTCCTCCAGTCGCTTCAGTGGGAACCAGTCACTAGAGTCAAAATCTTGAGCAGTCATCAGTGAAGGGGGCGGTGAAGCAAGATGGATCGTCTCTGAAATCGGATCCTTGAAAGTCAACGCCTTGAGTCTGATAATCCGGGCTCGGCTGTAATGAGAAAAGGATCCATTGTCTTCCTTCTTCATTGCTGATACTAGTGCCTCAGGACCCGATCTCTGGTCATTGCCGGGGTCGCCCAGCGTTGCAGGAGGCTTGAAGAATCGGGAGAGCCAATCATCCGATCGAATTTCCCGATGCACAGGTTCCCAGAGCGGGCGATACTTGACTTTGTTGACAGGAATTACCATCGAGCACGAATCCAGAACTCGCGGTGAAACACTGTTGCTGGGTTGCTGCTGTTGTAGCTGCTGCGGTCCACCATGACGTGGTCCTAAAGTAGATTGGTCGTATCGGTTGCGGCAGGTAAGCTCGTAGCGATTCCGAGAATAGTCCTTCGTGACGACTAAAGCGTTCCCGCAGTAACAGTTGACGGTGTTGAATGGCTCCATTTCCAGGTGGTTGAATCCTTTGTCCAGCCAGCGCGTGATAGAGAGGTTGAATTTCGGACACTGCGCCCGCTCCGCCAGCGCAATGGCTTCGTCTGTCCCAATGCTTTGGATCTTGCGCCACTCCATCGCGTGCATGTGAAATCCACACACTTTCACCCGAGATACCGGTCTATACCTCCTAACAAACTCTGGTAATGCTTGACCATCCGTGTTCGCTCCTGTAGGAACTCTGTCTGATATTGTCCCAGGGTTGGATGAGGAATCGTGATAGAAAACGGTATCATTGGGCTGTGAGACAGCTGTGGCGAAAAAGGATGGGTTGACGTCCCCATACGTCGATGACCTTGTTGGAGTATTCATTCTCCCTGAAGTTGCATGTTCCCACGTGGCAGAGGTGGAGGTGGAGGTGGATGGGAAATTGTCTGGTGTCGTGTACAGGTCTGGAGTGTCGTCCGTCAAGTAGGACTCTGGTTCCTCGGTCCAAATATTCACTTGGTCGCCTCGGGTGACGGGGTTGTGATGTGATGCCTCTGCGTCCCATTTAGCCTTCGCCATCCTTGCAGTATCAGCCCATGACTGCCTCGATGATCCTCTGCGAAGCGATAGCGGTGAAGCCCGATGATGGTCATGACCGTAAGAGCTTTTCCTTGATGCGCTGGTGGTCCATCCACCCAGTTGCATGTTAGGACTAGGAAGGTGATAGTTGACGTTGTGGATGTTGTTGGGATTGTAATAGTTGGCGAGAGTTCCTACGTTCGGGGCACTCCCCTTGCCGGGGCCATGTTCCTAGGTAACATGAACGCACACCTAATAATTAGCGCGGAATATATATCACTTCATATGCGGAATAATGAAAGCCAAAAAAAAAAAAATATGAAAAAAAAAAAAATATGAAAAAAAAAAAAATATGAAAAAAAAAAAAAATGCACATGGTTTAGCGCCAACCAACTGGACAGAGCATACGTACCCTTCCTTCTCGGTCATACACGTCTCTCGCTCTAAGCGCCCTCGCGAGCTCTTCATCGCATCCATAGCAGTGGTCAGGCATGACCATCCCCTCTTGCTTCGGCGTGTAATGGCATTCATAGACCCAGTTGGTCGTCAGGGGCATCGGCTCTGACCAAGGATCTGGTTCTGGGTAGATGGCTGCGGCAACGTGGCCACAGAAGCATCTCGGGCGGGGGAATCTGACCCGTGCTGGCGCTGTGGCGGTGATGGTGGTGTCAGACCTGCACGGTTTCCTGTGGCTCATTACTGCTTGCTCGTCTCAGGCTCTCGTTTTCGTTTCGTTGTTCTCCTATTGGGGTTTGGTTTCAATCCTCGATCGTGTTTTGGCGTGATAGATGGTTGGTCGAGGGGAAGAAGTTCATTTGGTGTGGAGAGGGGAGGAGTGAAAGAAGGAAATTGATGTCGGTAAAGGTGATGTTGTAGTGTGTGGGTAGCAAAGGATCGATTTGCAGTCAAGCCCTTGACCGCAGCTTAGGGCTTTGGAATTGTAACCTTTTTCCCGCCAAGGGCCTCATCCATGAAGTGTGTACAAAAGACAGTCCCAAATGTTCAAATGTCAAACGATATTTTGTTACATACAAGCATTTCGCCTTTCAGTGCCTACAGAAATAGACAAAGAATGAGGGGAGGGCGAGGACTGGGGGCCTTTGGGAGAAGTACATCCACTCGGATACTTCAACGCTATTCCGAAACAACCCTACCCGTCTTCACCCACATGCTTCCGCTGTGGCCTTATCGCACCGCTCTTCTTTGAAACCAAAAAACATCGCCTGGGTTTCCGCGGGTTAGAAAACAGTGCAATTTCATAAGCCGCCCTTCTTGCACATGTGCCCTTTCAGTGCAGTCTGCAGACAAGGAAGGCGACAATGACTCGTTCTTAGGAAAAAGAACTCCAATTAAGATACACAGCCTGCAAACAAATAAGGCCAAACCAGAACAACAACAAAATGAGTCCATGGACAAACAAAAACAGAAGGTACTTAAAAAACAAAAACAACATGACATGTCTCGGGTCTGGGCACTCGTACTACCTGTGATGCCAATCAAAGGAAAGAACAAAAAAAAAAGGGAACGACCCCAAGGTTGGAAGTGCCTTTCTTATACGAAAAAGAATTAATAATGGGCTTTGCAGTTCTTTTACCCCACAAAAAAGCGACCGGTGTTTTTTTGTGGTTTCTTTCAACATCCATACAGTCATAAAACAAACAGAAGGAAGAGGGAGGCAGGTGCGCAAAAAAAGAAAAAAAAAACCGTGCAAATGTCAATGTCTACTGTGGACGTGTTCACTTCGAAGAAACACAAACGCGTCCTAAAGTGAAATGTTTCGTGTGTGCGCCTTTTTCTCGGAGGAAGTAAGAAACGAAATTAAGGTTTTGATTTCCTTGGTCTTCGATTTGATGAATATTAGGGGCCAGGGCAGGGAGCTGGCTGGTTGGATTCAAATGAAAGAGGGTGAGTGAGGAGGGGGGGAAACACAGTACTCATCGAATGCTAGGAACAAGGGAAAGAGGGGAAGCGAGGAACCTTTTCGAGTTTAGGGGTACTGAAATAACCATGCACCAATCACCAGCAACGGATGTGCAGGCAACCTGATATTCAGGCGATCAGCCATTGTTCCTTGAAATATGTGGAGAAGCAAAACAAGACCAACCAACCGTGCAGGAACAGTGTGCCGAAGGAAGGGAGGGAGGTGGAAAGGGGTAACCGTCAACCGCCTGAAGAGCGCTTGGACAAATAGAATAAAATAAAATAGATTGCGAAAGGGTGTTTGGCGCGTGAACAGTAAAATGGAAGGGTCAATGGCAGATGCCGTGAGTACGACAATGCGAAGGCGAAAACATCGAATGATGTACCTTCATAGGTTGTGGGGTTGATGGTAGCATGGAGGAGGAAAGTAGATATTGATTACTTCGCTCTCCGTGCACGTGTTACAGCAGAAAAGCAAAGGGGACAGAAGAGGGCCAAGGCGCTATGCTGAACGACAAGAAGAGGAAGATCTCACTGACCTTTGTCAATGGGCAGATGCGAACCATTTGAACGGAGATATGATTTGACTTTGCCCCCAAAAAAAAATGGAATACGGTTGCTCTTTTGACGCCATCAATATGGCATGGAATGGGAGCTCAGATTATTTTATTTCGTTCCTTTTGCTAGAACCTCACTTTTGTTGTAACCTCCTTCGCTCTTGGCCTTTTCTGATCAAATAGAAAAGCAGATGTTTCTTTGGATAATCGTAAATGAGAGGAGTTAGAATTGATGCTGGGCAAAGCTCAAGAAGATGGCGTTCAAACCAACAATCACTCCTACGTTCCTTTTGTCTCGTGTCAAATCCACCACGGATTCTGGCAAGCAAAATGCCTTTCTTTGCCCAAACTTGCTCCTCTCTCTCTCTCTCTCTCTCTCTCTCTCTCTCTCTCTCTCTCTCTCTCTCTCTCTCTCTTATATCTACCGGAACATCACAGATCATAAAGTGAAAAAACTCATGAATACTCCTTGTATCTCCCGTATCAGATCCACCAGGGTCTCTTGGTCATCATGATCCGTAACCAGGTTAACGTTTCGTCGGAAGGACAACCGCTGCCAGAAGCAAGTGTCAGGCTCAAGTAAGGTTGCATCGATTGAACTACGCGAAGAGAATGACTATGAATGAGAGTAACTAGAGAGTTTTTTTAGGAAGGCGAGGCGGAAATGGTGACTACCAAAGGGATGATGACTGTTTGAGGGTTAATTGCACTGCCGCACATTATCAGAGAGGGGTCTCGGTGCCAAAGCAAATGTGTTTGAAAATGTGGAGGAGGAGCAGCATGGGCAGCCAGATGTTACAGCTTGTAATGTCAAGTGCTGTGACATAAGAGTAAGAGTGAGGTGATCGAGTGAAGGAATGAAGGAGTAAAGGGTAACCAGGGTGTGAGGCAAGATCCCACATGATTCGGATGCATGGCAACATGTCTATGTTTGTGTGAGTGGGCATGTCGGTTCGAGTTCAAGGCGTTCAAGGGGTATTTTTTGTTGAGTTGAACAAGCTGGGTACCGAAGCAATGGTAGCAGAAAGATGATTATCAATCGCCAACCCTCAAAATATTGTACTAATCGCGTATTTGTGTCTCTTGTGCCTCCTTAGCCCCCCTCCCTTAGTTCTCATGAAGTAGAAAATGAAGACCCTGTGCTCTATTACTTCCATGTATTTTCTTCCTCTCCTTCTCTGGGTCCAGTTACCTGTTGTTGTATACGGATGTTTGCGTGCGATCCTGTCTGTGTTTTCTTCTGCTATTCTACTTACCCCACACCTATTGCACACACACATATATATACACACATGTAGTGGGCCAAGACCTGCTCAGATTTTATTGTTGTTAGATTCATCTTTTTTATAGCGAGCATGTGGGCATGGGTATTCCTGTAAGACAATTAACCCTGAATTACGGGCATCCACCTGAAAAATAATTGAGCACCAGAGTTATGGGGTAGGACAGGATCTGTTCTATTACCAGCCGCAACCTGTCTGGGCAAAGCAGAGAGAATACGAGAATAGGGCTAGGGATCGGAAGGTTCAGGGAGGGATGATTTCGATTTGGTGTTTGCATCACGTCCGACTACCGAGCTGGATCCCCCTCTCTTTCAGGACCTACTTAGTTGAACACAGAGGGGCATGGTATATGTGATATGATAAGAGGGTGACCATCACCATCGGGAATGTAGATGATGGAGAATGACATGGAGGTAAGAAAGGAGGCTTGATGTGGTGGTCCGCCTGAAGAGCAAGTTAGCCGAGGGCGGTAGGCTATTTAGTGGCAATGGCGAGATGCAAATGGGTACACTTGGTGTCGTAGTTGATATGAGTGATGAATGAATGTGAGATTGATTGGGTTGAAGGTGAGACTGATAGACAGAGAGAGAGAGAAGGAGCGAGTCAGAGGGAGAGAGGCGGAGAGGGCTACTTGCATGCAATCACCACTTATGCTTCTGTCACCCGCCATCGACTGAATTGCATTCTGGGTATTCTAAAACAAGTCCGCTTGTCTTTATTTTCGATAATTCGCTGTTTCTGTGTGTATGAGTTGTGTGTGTGAGTGAGTGTGTGAGCAGTGGACATAACTAAAAAAAAAAAAAAAAAAAAAAAAAAAAAAAGGTGAGCAGGTCAATGATTTCCCTCCCTCTCACCCAAAGACTTCCCCTCTGCCCTTTTCTGTGTCTGAATATCAATCACACAATCAACAAAATAATGGACGCTGACATGTGTGCACGCCCTCACTTTTGTCTTTTCTCCTTTTTTTATTATATAAACAGCAGGCACCGATCCTTCATTCCCCTCTTCTCTTCTCTTTTTTTTATTCCTTCATTCAATTACTCTCAAAGCAAAGCAACAAGCAGCAACAAACAACTCCTCTAACGCACCCTTCCCTTCTACTCCTTCCTCCTACATCCTCTTGTCTCTGATTGCCCTGGAAAAAGTCGATAATTATTTTGACTTCAACATCTTTCCGCGACACACCACACCATATCCCCGTATCATTCTCTACCTCTTAACAACCGTCCAATCCATTCCTCCTTTCATTGTCCACCTGCTCAATATTTGGCTACGCCCAAGCCCACATACATTATACCGGCTATTTCGCATTGACTCATTTTCCGTCCTCCGCACACTCTCTCCACACTCCACTTTTTTATTTCATTTGTACAAATCATGGGTGTCTTTGGCGAGAAACACACTTCCTTGACGCGCGAGCAGAAGCGCCAATTGATCCACCAGGCCGACACTCACAAATTGCGCCCAACAGAGGTCTGCGACTGGGTCTTGGCTACCTGGGGTCTGAGGATCGCCAGGGTGACGGTTTACTCGATCCTCCACAAGCAACGTGCCTCCTTGATGGCCGGCCACAAGGATCTGTACCAGTCTATGCAGAACAGTGTCCATGCCCTCCAACAGTCTTCATCCAATGCATCTTCATCCTCGTCGTCTACCAACACCTACTCGGTCACTGAGGATGCGTGCCTCGAGCGTGACCCGACCACCGGACGGATCAACAAGTACCAGACCACCACAGCAGCCGGCAAGCGAGCCCGGAGCACCAGTAGCAGTGCGCGCAGCTCCAGCGTGATGCCTGATTTCTCTTCTATGCCGCCCGTCCCTTCCGGTGAAGGTAATTGTTCATTGTCCTGATTGTCTGTTCTGTCTTTCCCCCCTGATCATCCATTTCTGTTTAATTTCTCCTGCCCTGCTCCTTTTTCTCCGTTGGCACCATTCGGTGCAATTGCGAGCCATCCATCGACTCTCATTCTCGAAAACTGGTTTCCCACTCTCTGTCTTTCTTTGTTCCTTTCATAACCCATACGGTACAAGTCACCTTTTTCTTCTCAGTCATTCCCATTCGTCCCTTTTCTGTACTCTCTTTCTTCTTTCTTTTTTGTTCTCCACATTTGGCAATCCAATTCATTCAAACAACACAATACACAATACCGTTATTTTATTTTTTTCCCTCTCCTTTCTTTATTCGCGTCATTTCTCTCATTGTCGATTCAGTCCTGAGTACTTTAAATTCTTAATCCCGTTCTGCTCATTGGCCAGCAGGGCTCACGCACACACGTTGTCCCTCCTGCCTTCCCCTTCTCCCTTCTCCCCTGTGCAACCCAATGCATCCCTCGTCCTTCCGTCCTTCCCTTCGCAATTGCTCTTATTTTTTTTGTTTTTACGTCCCCCACTTTTCCTCCCTTCCCTCCCTGTGCTTATTCGGCCCGCTCCGCCTCGCCTCGCTTCGCTTCGCATCGCGACCCTTACCGAATTTAGCTGTTGCTCAGCCCTTGTTCCCTTTTTACTCCCTCAAACTACTTTGCTCCCAACCGATCCCATCCATCCCAAACCCGACGATCAGATTAACTTTTACCGTCATTGTGCTTAATCTAATTCCTCATTGCTCTCTATTCTTCTATCTCTCCTCTTTTTCTCACCCACAACAAAATTGATATCCTTTTATAATAGGCGCACGATGGGAAGGCCAATTGAAGCGCGTGCGTGAGCCAGCCTCGGTTGAGCTCGACCGAGCCATGGTTCAGTTCCTGAAATCATCGGCCGCTGTTGATGAGCACGGTCGTCGCCTCAATGACGCCGAACTCCAGTCCCATGCCCTCCGCCTCGCCCGTGGGATCCCCAGTGCTAGCCGCATGCGTTGCTCCTTTGGCTGGCTTAGGCACTTCAAGCGCAGACTGGGCGTCCAGTGGGCTGCCGACCGGCTCGGACGACACCGTTGGATCGTGGAAATGGATCCCTTCGGTTCCTCTTCCATATCCGCTTCCTCGGAAACAGCTCTTCCTTCGTCTCCCTTGGTATCCACACTCTCCTCCTCCACATCTGTGTCATCAACACCAACTCAAACCTCAGCTGATGTCGCTCAACCCCTTGTTGGCCCCTCCTCGTCTGCTCTCAATCGCTCTCGTCGCCAAGGCAAGGTAGCCAAGCATGAGCATGGCAACAACAACAACAACACCCAGTCATCACAATCTCATGCTACCCCAGACCAAATCACCAACAATGGCGGCAGCAGCAACGAAGATAACGACGACGATGATGATGAAGAGGAATACCACTCTAGCCACGAGTTGTTGGGGAAAGAACACGACTTTACTTCGCCCATCCCTTCCTCCATCACTGCAATTAACAACAACACCATCCCTTTCCTCGCCTCGGCCAAGCACACTCGGTCCACATCGACATCGACCTCGGCCTCGACGACTTCAACCTCCGCCACTGCCTACAGCCATGGCTCGACCTTGAGACATCATGCACAGACACCCCTGTCCAATCTGGACCTGCATCAGCAACAGCAGCAGCAGCAGCAGCACAGACTGTATTCGTTTGGTGGCAACGGCAGCGAATCATCGTCCTTCTCTTCCCTAGGCCATTTCCCCTCCCTTCACCCCTCCCTCGCCTCTCACTCTGGTCTCCTCAACTCCTATTCCACCTCCATTCCTAGCGCAACCACTCCTACACATTCCCATCCTACACAACACGCTCACTCACACACATCCTCCATCCTCGACTCATTCCCCAACCTCTTTGATTCCCTCCCTCCTCTCCACTCCCCTTCCTCTACCATCCCCACCAGCACATTCTCATCCTCTCAACTCTTCCTCAACCAAACTTCTGCCTCCATCGACACCACCTCCCACAAACCCACCACCACTCCCTCTCGAATGGACGCCTCAAACCCCTTTGGAATGAACATCGACGGCGGAATGCGAAAAGTCCCCAGCAAGGACGAAGCCTACGATATGCTCCAATCCCTCCTCCTGTACTATGAGCAGGACCACCACTACATTGGCGAACAACAGACCCTCCTCCTCCCGCGTTGGATCCATCAACAGCGGCAAATCATGTCCCAGTCGGATGAGTCTGACCCTCGTCTTGTGTGGATGCGTAATACTGCGAACGCTACTACGTCTAGTACCCCTTCCTTGTCGTCGAGTACTTCTTCCCCGGCGCCGCATCCACTGTCGGCCCAGTCACTCTCGCATCCTCATTCTAATTTCCCTCAGCATCACCACAACTACACCAACAACTGCTACCAACACCAGCACCTGCCATCCCAACAACAGCAACATTACCCTCGCGCACTCTCCCACACGTCCTCCTCCCCACCTCTTTCCCCACTCTCGACAGCCAGCACCAGTGATCCAGCCGGCCTGGAGCAATTCCAATTGAACTCTCACGACTCTTCTTCCATGCCTACCTCCACATGCACCACAACGCCAACAACAGTATCCGTGGGCACGAGTAGTTTCCCGTCGTTGACCAGTTCCTTGGAACAACAAATGTTTTTCGCGCACCAGCATGCCCTTCAGCAGCAGTTTGCCTTGCATCAACAGCAGCAGCAGCAGCGTCAACAGCAACAACAACAGCAACAACAACAGCAGCAGCAGCAACAACAACAGCAACAGCAACAGCAGCAGCAGCAACAACAACAACAGCAGCAGCAACACAACTTTGTTCTCTCTCACCAGTAATAGTGTATTCTCTTTCTATATCTTTATTCCTTTGTTACCCGCTCATTGTAATTGTATCGTACTATAGTGTCTCCATACCACCCCTTTTTTTCTATCTACAAGAATAAACTATTCATGCAAAAAAAAAAAAAAAAAAAAAAAAAAAAAAAAAATAGTAATAGTTTTTGGCCTGTTGGCCCCCTTTGTCCCTCCCGGTTTATTTTTTGGTCAAAACTGTGGGTTTGTGCCTTAGAGTTTTTTTTTTGTTTGTTATTTTTTTTCGTTCCCACAAAGGTACTCCTTGAATGTTTTGAATTGGAGACTCATAACGTCCAAGGCCCAACTTGATGTGTACTTTTTTGCGGGTAAAAGGAGAAATCACCTCATACACACATACACATACACATACGCACACACACACACACACCACACACAAAACACCGCACACGTAATAAGACACAGAGATTGAGAGTTTTGAGGGGTTGGAACGAGTTTGAGCTACGAGATGAAAAGTACAATTACTGCTGCGAGCACCTGAGTCTGATTTGGTTGGTGTGTGTGTATGTCTGTGTCTGTGTCTGTGTCTGTGTCTGTGAGACCGGTTGCGGTGCGGTGCGGTGCGGTGCGGCCCTTGTGCCGATCCGGAGAAAATCAATGTACATGCACAGATACATATGCACATTCATCTTTGCTCAATTTTTTTTTTTCATGCACCAACCACCGTCATTCACAAAGCACTGCACCATACACCTTTATGAGCAGGTCAATCCACACTAATAACAAACAAACCAAAACAAAAAAAAAAAATAAGAATGTGGTGTAGCAAGGTCCAAACACATGCACATGAGTGGTAAAAATACAATTATACTGTTTTTGTTGATTATCCAACAAAGTCGTTTTTTTTTCTCCGTCCGAGTCTCTCACTTCCTCTCCCTCTCTCTCTATCTCTATTTGTCTCTATTAGTTGGCTCTTCCCTTATGCTCATGCGTGTAGCCATCATTGGCTGCTTACACCATGGACTTGCACGATCCGACGAGATCCCGAACCGGTTGGTCCTGGGACCCACCCGAGTACTACTTCCTACCCAACACCCCCCCCCCAGATCCGCGTGCTTGTCGCTCACGGGCGTATCCGGTCAATTGACATGCGTAATTTGCTCTCGACTCTTGGTGAGGAGGATGCTGTAGCGGTGGCTCGCTCGACAGAGGTCCGGACTTGATCGGTGCTTGCCCGCGACTGTGCATACTCGCCACTACTACGACCACTACTACCACCCATCATACCATTCCTCGGTGTAGGCGCGAGGTAGGTCGTAGATGACGATCCACTCGTAGGAATCATCGAGGAAGGAAAGGGGAGAGGGGGTGGTGGAGAGGTGGGTTTAGGAGGGATGGGTGAACCAGTGCGGGTATGAAGCTGGTACTGGTGGTGGTTGTTTTGGACATAGGGAGTGGAGATGGTAGAGGCGAGTGAGGGTTTGGAGACGTCAGTAGTGTGGAGGTACATCAGTTTCGCTTGCTCCTTTTCATCCTTCGACTTGGCGTCCAGCTCAGGGGAATCGACGACGCGGGGAGGGTCCTGGTAGGACTTGTGGTTGGTGCCGGTGATGTGGTCACGGCGCGATTCAGTCGATAGACGCGAATGCTTGATGGCAGACCACCGAAGCTGCTGCTGCTGGAGTTGAGGCGACAGCTGCTGTGATTCTGCCTCCTGAGGGTGGAAGTTCGGGGGCGGACACGATGGTAGTGAAGGTGGTCGATCTGGAAATCCTGTTGTAGAGGTAGGAGACGCCACTGGTGCTGGTACTGGTACTGGTGCTGCTGCTGCTGGCTTTTGTCCCTCCTCCTCCTCCTTCTTCCTTTCGGCTCTGTCGTACTCGTATCCATCATCACCATCTCCACCGTCATTCGCATCCAATGACGCCATCGGTGCTTCGGCACCCTCAGCAACTGCAGCGACGATTGCGCTGCGATGTGGTGGATCAGAAACCACATGAGCGGCAACACCTTCCTGAGCAGGAATAGAGGCAGTGACAGCGATAACGGGGGACCTATTCTCATTCTTAATCTCGACTTCCTCCTCAACTACGTCTTGAACCTCGACCTTGACGTTCCTGCTGTGATCGTCAAACACCTCCACCTTGACATTGTCATCTACATCAGTAGGCGGTGGCGGGGGTGAACGGAAGTAAAGGTCTCGTCCCGAAACAAATGACGCTGTTGAGATCCTGTCCGCCGACCGTCGTGGTGGCGCTGGTTGAGTAGGAGGACGAGGTGGTGGAGTAGCATCCACGGAGGACCGAGTTGGTAGTGTGCCGGCTCTAGAGTGAGTGCGAGTATCGCTAACAGCGCTGCTAAGAGGGAGAGGACTGGGAGGCAACATCGTCGATGGTGGCGGAGGTAAAGGGCTGGTACTCCTACCGTTGTGTGGGTAGTACAGAGAAGCCGTCAAGTCATGCAAGACATCCTCGATCCTGATAACCGCCTCAGATTCATCAGAGTCCAGCGAACTCTTTGTACTCTGCCGATCAAGGGGCAATGGTGTAAGTGGAACGACTACGGGGAACCCATGCTGCGAAAAGAGTTCTTCCTTCCCAGAAAAGTCGCGTGTTAGAGGGTGTACAGTGGTAGTGTGTGAGTGGCTCTCACGGAGTTGGTCGGATGATGCGCGGGTAGTTTGCGGGAAAGATGATGCTGATGTAGGGGATGTGGTGGTGTATGCTGAATGAAGCGATGACGAGGAATGGAATCGGTTATGGAGTTGATGTTGCTGCTGCTGCTGCTGTTGATGTTGTTGTTGTTGTTGCTGTAGATCGAAGATCGAGAATTGATGGACCATTCGAGGACGATGGTCTCGAGTAGCCAATGATGAAGACAAAGGCGAGGCGTGGTACTGATTGAGGACCTGTAGTGGCGGTTGAATGTATGCCACCTGGGGCAAATCCTGATCCCGAGCTCTGCTTCCATCATCTCCATTGCCGCCACTACTACCGTACCCTCGCTGCTGTTGTTGCTGTTGTTGTTGGACCATGGAATCAAGCTGACCGTACCCAGCCGTGTGATCCAACAACTGCTGCTGCTGCTGTTGGCGCAGAGCCCTGGTATATGAAAATTCAGATGAATTCGACTGGTGAGTCCGAGAGCGAGATTGAACCGACATGGTCCGGGTGGCCTTGACCCTCAAATGAGTCTCTGTAATACCCCTGTACAGATTATCGTAGTGCTCCAACTCGGTCTTGTCGGGTCTGTACACCAATGTCGCCTTTGCGCTTCCGCTACTGCCACGTCGATCCGACATCGTCAGCCCTCCTCCCATTGCCTCTCCTGTTTGACCATCCCTCTCGTTCGATCCAGATCCAGACCCCTCAGCCGACTTGTTATGTTGTTGCAGATTAGAGCTGTGCTCACTTTTCTGAGACGCCAAAAGCTTGTAGTACGGATCGTTTTGGTCAGGCAAGACTCCCGAATCCGGACGGTAGATCGAAAACTGCTCGATAGTCGAAGGTGTCTCCGTCTGGCTGGCATCCGTGCCAAACCCATAATGAGCAGGCCAGTTCTCAGGTTCATCGCTGATTGCACGCGTCAACGTCGGCGCATGAGGCCGACTGTCATGATAGTTTTGGCTCTGCAACGGGTGGAGATGCTGGTTATATTGTTGGTGGAGGGGACTGGATCCAGTGGGGGGTTGAGAAAGCCAAGCCGACTGCTGACGCTGCTGTTGCTGCTGCAAGGACTGTTGCTGCTGCTGCTGCTCGCGGTAGTAACGAGCAATCTGGGCGGCCTTTGACAGTGGTGGTCCTCCTCCTGGAAGGCTGCGATTGTACATGACAGGAGATCCTTCTGAATGTGCCGACGCCAGAGATTGCTTCCTGTTGGGAGCCTCATGGAATCGCTGAGGGGATAAGGGGTGGTGTTGGTATGTCTGCATGTGATGGTAGCTGGTTCCGTGG
Source organism: Linnemannia elongata (assembly GCA_036320915.1). Taxonomy (NCBI): domain Eukaryota; kingdom Fungi; phylum Mortierellomycota; class Mortierellomycetes; order Mortierellales; family Mortierellaceae; genus Linnemannia; species Linnemannia elongata. Next base: position 1,284,732 of record JAXBDG010000015.1, read on the forward strand.
TAGCCCATTCCTGCTGCACGTCCACCGCCGCTGAGAGACCGCCTGGCGCCACTGTGTGGTGAAGTATGCGCGAATGGTGGGCTCTCATGGTATGCATACTGGTTGTGTTGAGAGTTGTAAGGGTGTGCGGCGTGATGGTGATGCTGGCGATGTTGTTGGTGGAGGTTGCTACTGTGGTGAGGGTGGTATGGGTGCTGATCAATTTGCTGGGGACGCTGCTGTTGCTGCGAGGTCCGAGCTTTGGATGGTAACCGGATATCCTCATGGGCATTGGCGAGGATCACATCAATATCGGGCAGAGTCGGTTTGGGGCGTCTTGGAGTCGATCCTCCGAGCTTGGGTGACATTGCCGAAATAGGTTGCCCACTTCTTCTGAATCCACCACTGCCTGCACCAGCACCTGCTTCGCCACCACTACTGCCACCATGTCCGAAACTCTCACGGTAACGCTTATCCTCGAGCTCCTGCTGTCGCCTGGTCTGTTTAGCCCGCTCCATGGTCGTCTTCTTGATAATATTATCGATCCTCTTATCCATCTTGTGGCAGACATACTCCTTAAGGTTACCCTGGACCTTGGCGACCAATGGGATCCAGAGAATAATGGCGACGAGAGTGGCGAGTCCTGAAAGGATAAACATGAGGGAGGTGAAGACCATGACGCAGAAAGTGAACTTGTCGGCGAGCTTTAGGCTGGGAAGGATCTGGGAGACTTCGTCGAGGTGGTTAAAGTCGAAACCGAGGGCCTTCATGAAGGCGACGAGGGTCATGATGTTGATGACTGCCCTTGGTGCTTGTACTACTAAATGCTTCCATCCTATTGGTATACGACATGTTGTCGTTGTAGGTTAGCACTGTTTACTTCCTTGAAGCTTCTTCCAAATCCTTACGCAAAGAAAACAAAGGAAGATTACTTGTGAGAAGAAAAAGCAGGAAGGAGAAGGTTACCTTTGAGCTGGAAGAAGACGAAAAACGACAGCTTGTCGTGCAACTTGCTCGAGTTCCGGATCTTCTCAATAAAACAAAAGTAATCAAACTTCTGCAGACACAAGAACCCTGAAACAATCGTATTCGACACCGCATACGAGATATCCTCGCTCTTCATCACCTTATTCGCCTTCCTGAAATCTGTCGCCAACAACAAGAAGGACAGCAGGATACACCCTGCGAAAATCCACCTGGCAATCGAGACCTCAATCGCTGGCTTAATCTCAGAGGTCCACGCACCAGAGATGATAAGGATGGTGCATGTCCAGACATCACCACAGAGGACCAGAATCGCCTTAAAGAACATGATCCACACCCACATGTACCGGATCCGGGTCCAGGGGGAGTTGGAGTGGAAATCGGCAATGTTGATGAACTCGAACTTGTGAGAGGGGACAATCTCTGTCTTCCACTTTGGCGGCGGCATAGTATGTTGTTAATGTGAATGAAAAAGAGAGGGAGGGTATAGGGTGGGAAGAAAAGAGAACGAGGGATGGACAGTGCGTCACTGCCAGGGAGAAGGTTGAGAGCCGTTGGGGAAGAAAAATGGCGGAGAGAAGTGACGGGAGGGGGAGATGCACAATGATGATGTAGGTGGTACGAGAGCAAAAATTAGGCTATGCTGGGGTGAGGAGCAGCATGAAGGCAAAGAAAAGGAGAATGAGATGAATCGGGAATGAAGAAAGAGAGATGAGGGATGAAGGAAAGGGAGGGGAGGGGGTGGTAAGGGAAGGGAGGGGAAGGGAAGGGAAGGGGACGAGAGTGAAGAAAAAAGAGCAACAGGAAGAGGAAAGAAGGAGAAAAAGAGAGAGGGAAGGGAGGAGGGGGGGTGGGGGGGTGAAGATCGATTCTCGATGGATCAACGGTGTTGGCGATGAGGATAATCAGAAATGAAATCCGACTCCGGCCGTCATCCTTCCGTCGTTTGTCGTTTGGTCCGTAGGTGTCTTGGCGTCATTTATCGCTTCTCAGCTACTCCTCTGCTTCTCTGCCTTCTCTACCTTCTCTCACACTCATCCAGTCCACCTTCACTCTCATCCCTGTTACTCCCTCCAGTTTGTCATTGTTTAGCCCATTGACGGACACTCACCTTCAATTACACATTTGTGAGAAAAAGGAGGTGTGCCTGAAAACAAACAAAACAAATGAGATTGATTATGGCCATGAACGAGGATTGGTTCCTTTTTCAACGGACCGATGTTTTCTCTCTCTTTCGCTGCCCTCAAATAAAAGCAAATTCATATCTGAATCCTGCCGAACCAGAATTGTCCGCCGTTTTTCGGTCTCAGTCCCACCTTTCGGGTCCCACCTTCACTCACTGCCTTTCTAGTGCCTGAATAAAGAACAGTAGTCTTGTTCCTTGTTCTTGCTTATGCAAAAAAAAAAAAAAAAAAAAAAAAAAAAAAAAAGGACGCCAGGCGGGGCGAGCGGGGCGAGCGGGGCGAGCGGAGAAGGGGTACTATAGAAGTGTTTTCAACAAAAGAAAGAGAGTGTGGGAATAGCTGAAGACTCAGCGGAGAGACAGGTCCAGTTCATTTGACTAGTCATCATCAAGATAATCGTCAAAAAGAAAAGGTAGCTTGACGTCTAATCAACCCCTCAAAATGGATCTCACTACTCCCGAACTAACACTCTGTGCCGCTCTTGCATTTCTTGCTTCTCAGACGGCTGTTGTCCCAATTGCGGCGTATAGCGCCATTGGTCTGTCAGCTCTCCAATGCTCACGGGACAAAGAAGTAGCTGCAGAATAAAAACTCACGGCTTCCCGTATTGCTTGCTGAATAAAAATGCAATGTATATTGTTGATATTTGAGTTGTTCCTGAAATGAAAGTATCTACTTGGTCTTCTTCTTAACGGGCTTGGTAGGGATAACATATGGGTCGATTCCCTGGCTATTAGTTTCAAAAGAACAGTACAATGTTAGCCACCATACTTGCCAAAGGTGCAGTTCAGCCATCAATGCCAGTGTCAAAAGGCTCAATGCCATGAGAAAAAAGACGAGCAAAGAGGTCATTACCGGTACTTTTCCGTCCAGTTCAAGATCCAGCGTCTCTGCTTGACGGACAAGGACATATCTGCCTTCATCTCCGCAGGTGTTGCTGTGAAGAGGTGCTCCCAGGACTTGAACTTGTCTGCGAGCGAGGCCGAGTTGCGACCAATCTTTGTGAGGAATGCTGATGGATCCTGGATATCACCTAGATATTCCCGAGTAGCATTGTACGTAGAGTGTCAGATCCGGCTGTTTTAGAGCGTTTGAACTTGTACAAGGTGGATTATCGTAAATCCTGAGTGTGTTTCCTGAGGTTCGTAGCATCGACGCCAGAGGGGCAATGTATGTCCAGTATTAGGATATAGTGCTGCTGTCTGGTCGTTCCTGTTCCGAAAAGCCGAAAAGCAGATCTCGTCCCGATCCTTTGGTGGCTAGATTCCATCAGTACCTCGTGGTGCAGGAACAGCTTTCCTGGCGGCTCCGTGGATGCCACGGACACCGATGGGGGCCTTTGCGAGGCAGCGTGCAATGGTCGAGTTCATCCTGTTAGTCTAGTGTGTGATGTAGAATAGTTTGAAGCGGCACTTCCGTGATTCAGTTTGGTAGTTCTCTTTGTGCACAAAGGTAAGCCCTAGCCCATGTTTGTGGCTTTTTGAGGGTATCAACTTCATTTCAGTGGTCACGTGCGACAATCTCGCACTCCTCGCCCAATGCTTTTTTTTTTTTTTTTTTTTTTTTTTTTCCAAAATACCTAACACGACTTGGCTCTTCTAATTTCATTCTTCACTCCTCAACACTACCCACATCACACAACAACAACACAACAATGAAAAAGTTTGGAAAAGGCTCGTCTAGCAAGGACAAGAAAAAGGCCCCCAAGGAGGCCCCTGTTCCTCAGACCTGGGAGGAGTACATGGAAGGTAATTCAACTTTAGCAATTCCTTGCTTCCCTCATTTGCGAAAAATATTCCAGAAACCGGACTTTCTTAACCTGAAAGAAGAGGCTACCAAGCCCTTCATAAGAACGACAGTTGGTGGCGGTCACCATGAATGTGTGTTCACAAGTGAATGGTGATCGCCCTTTCGAATGGGTGATCCGAAAAAGTTTTGCATGGCTGGAGGAACAGAGAGAAACAAAGAGAGCACTAAGGCCCAGCTGCAGCCACTGCGTCACACGGATGTCATTACCAAGCTATCTTTTGGCGGGAACACAATCTACGCATGCCAAACACTGCCACTATATCAGCAGCAGACGGATGCTACATTACCACTACCAGCTACTAACCATCGCTGTTTTCTTTCTTTACCCCACTTCTTATCATATTTGCAACAGAGGGCGTTCTTCTGGAGGAGAAAGGTAGGGCAAAATGCATCTTTGCACCCCCTCTTTCTGTTTTGATTATGCAACTACCTTGCTTCTGCCTCCTGCATTCCCTCACTAGCGGTCGTATTCTTTGGTCACACGACTCACTTAATCCTTTGTTTATGACGTCTTAGGCGAGCGCTATGCTACTGGTGACAAGGCCAGGAGATTCTACGAAAAGGCTGGAGACATGTACAACAAGGCTTGCCAACTCAACCCCGAAGACTCTGATTGCCTCTACAACTTGTGAGTGAGGCCTTCTTTTCTGCACTGCTGAAATCACAACAGGATCGATGTATTCAATGGACACGATTGTACTAAGCAAAGAACACCTTTTGCTCTTAATGACTTCTATAGCGGGCGTGTTCTGTACATCTTGGTCGACTTTACTCACGACCCTTGCCAAAAGTTGGCTTTGCTCAACGCTTCGATTGAGCGCTTCAGGAACGCTTTGATCTATGATTCCGAGAACCCCGACACTCTTTTCAACCTCGGCCAGGCTTTGCAGACACACGCTGAAGTGATTCAGGACCACGACGAGGACGACGAGGATGATGAGCACGACCACAGCCACGGAGATCATGACCACGATCACGGCAACCCCGAGGAGCGCGCAGCTGAGGAACTTCAGGAAGCCATTTCCTTGTTCGAGACTTGCTACACGATCCAGCAGCGCGACCTCTACACCGCCGTTCAGGAATCTCGTGAGGCTGACGCAGAGGATGAGAAGAAACCCAAGGAGTTGGTTGAGCAGGAGTTACAAGAGTTGTCGAGCTCGGCTGGCGTTTTGATCGATACCTTGATTTCCGCTTCCCAGGCATTGACCTCCTTGGCTTTCTTGGTCGACACCAGGGAGCTTTCGCAGGAGCACTATAGGGATGCTGCTGAAAAGCTGGACATTGCCCTTGGTGTTGCCAACGACAGGGCTCTTTGGCCCGCTCCTGAGGATGAGAGTGCCTCGAACGGCAAGGGCAAGGGTCGACAGGATGATGATGCCGAGCCCCTCGAATCCGACGAGATTTTGCCCGCCTCCAAGCCTGTTTCGACCTTCCGCGAGGCTGAATCCCAAAGCGACGTTGTGAGCCAGCAGGAAAAGATTTGCGAGATTCATCTCCAGTACTCGAACCTCTTGTCATCCCAGACCGATCGCAACTTCCAGGACACTGGCAAGATCTCGGAGGGACTCTACGAGCAGTCTCTGAAACACTTGAACGTCGTCTTGCGCCACCATCCCCGCCAGGTCGAGGCTCTTTGCGACAAGGGTGATCTTTTGGGTTCCTGGGCTCAGGGCTTGGCTACATTTGAGCAGGGATCGATTTCATTGGATGGTATTGAGCAGTGGGATTCCAAGTCTGTGCTGAACCTTGGCACGAGCGATGTGGTCGCTGCTGAGCCAGCTGCTGATGCCAAGGAGGGCAAAACCGATCGTGCTTCAAGAATCTGGCAGCTGTTTGCCTCGGCCACTCGCGCCTTCCTGTCTGCTTTGGAGGTAGAGCCCCAGAACACATCGATCCTTGAGAAGTTGGGCGACATTCACTGGTCTCGGTCGTTGTTGACTTCACCTGTTGCGCTGAAGAACCGGCCCATGTTGTTGAACAATGCCAGCGTGTACTATCGTTTCGCCTGGGAGTCCTGCAAGGATGGAGCAGCCGAGAACGTGGATGAGGAGCAACGGTTGGAGATTCTGTTGAGCTGGGCCCAGGTTCTGCGGGCGATTCCTGGCAAGGAGGAGGAGGTTCTTAGAGTGTTGAAGCAATGGCAGCGCCTTGGAGGATCGAAGGAGATGCTTGCTGAGATGCTTGAGGGCAACTCGGGTGATATTCTTCAGGAGGACTTTGTCGAGTTTGCACTGAAGAAGTTCACCAAGGGACTCTAGAACACATACGCCAGAAGAGATCGTCCATGTGCCACAGCCCATCATAATAAACAACTTTTTGAACAAAAAAAAGCCTGGACGGGACATGGTCGAATTGTGACACAGAAAAGGGGAAGCCAGGGAAGAAGAACACGTCACATAGTAGTCTTTTGGGCTGAAGAGGGCCTACCACAAAGTTCATCATCTCCCTTTGAGTTTCTTTTGGTTGTCATCCCTCTCCTCTCTTTTCCTCTCACCTCAACTTCCACCTCGACGCGAATCAACACCTGACTCACGGACCCGACACCGAGGCGCAGACAACTCCCCTACCATAACCTCGATACCCCTCTTACAACAATGACACGGAAGCAGTTTGCTGCCAAGTTGGCCTTCGCGGCTGTCGCCATGCTCGCCCTCTCCTGGGTTCACACCGCCCAGGCGATCAAGTTCACCATCGCCGGTCAGGAAGCAAGCGACGCCCGACCCTTCTGCATCTCCCATCACGTTGAGGCCGACACCCAAGTGGTCGTCAAAGTCAAGGTCGGAAACGGCCCTCATCAGAAAGTCTCAGTTGAGGTATGTTTTTATGTCCTGATCTCTTTTTTTTTTTGTGTGTCTTGTGTCATGGTTTGCTTTTATTCATTTCTCATATGTTACCCAATCATTGCTCACGATACTAAGAGGTCCTTTTCTTTACTGCTTTTTGTTGTATTGTTGTTGTTGTGGTGTGGTTGATAGGTTACGGATGATTCGGTTCATATGGGCCAGTTCTGGAAGAAGGATAACCTGTCGGAAGAGTTGCAGCGCGGTGCTTTCTTGAACAAGTTGGCAGGCAACGTCGTCGCCTGTTTCACTAACGTCTTGGCTTCAGGTAAGGACAATTGATCCAAATAACTCTCTCGATTCACCCAACCCACCCCCTTTTCATCGCCCCTTATATCATCCTTTTTTGTCCCACTTCTTTGCCAGTTTACTACAATTGAAGACAGGGATGCCCAAATCACTCTTACCAAGCGTGTTTACTAACAGGATTGCCGCTCGTCCTCTCTCTTGTGTTCGTTAATGAATAGGTTACAAGCCAGATCCAAAGTACACGCGCGTGGTGGATGTAGATTTCGAGATTGGATCAGAGACTATCGACTATTTGAAGCTGGCGGAGAAGGAGAAGCTGAAGCCCATGGAGCTCGAGTTGAGGAAACTCGAGGATCTTGTCAAGGATGTCATTGAGGATATGGAGCACCTCCAACGTCGCGAGGAGAAGATGCGTAACACCAATGGTAATGACATATGGATCACTCCTGGCACTTGTTGGATACTTGAATATATATGTTTTCGGGATATTGCCCTAGGTGTTGTTTTGTGTACTGACACAATACGTTTGTTTTCATCGCTCCTTTATGTGTTTCTTAGAATCGACAAATGCTCGTGTGCAGTGGTTCTCGACAATGACCATGGTTGTCCTGATCGCATTAGGAGCATGGCAGATTGTCTACCTCAAGCAATTCTTCCGCAAGAAGAGACTTATCGACTAAATCATCGGTTCTGGATCTTCATGAGGAACGATAGCCAGTTGGACAAAGTACAGCGGGAGGGATGATTTTGGCAGTGACAATGTGAATGTATGGATAAAACAAGCAATCATGGCCTATGTAGCAGTAAACTTTTTAATTGAAGCCATCATCCTGGTCATTGAAATGCTCCGTCGCCCTGTCGTGTTCCCCGTATCTCATTTCATTTGATTTTTTCTCTGAAAGAAGTACTTTATTGTAATTAAGTGGTCGTAGATGTACCTAAAAAACGCGTCACTCTCGTGTCAAGCTCGACCGAACAAAACGTAAGTATGTGTTAGTTAACCAACTTCTCATCTAGTGTGTCCTTGGTGCCAATATCCAAAAGGGCAAAGGTTAGCAAGATGTTGCACGGTCAAAATTCACAACACACATGATTGAGGACTAACGAAGCCGCACAACCACCAATGGCAAGGCAACCACCACAGCCGGTTCGCCACTTCTTCAAGTTAAACTATTCGATCAAAGTAGTATGAAGATATTGTTAGTTCTTTAAGTAATGAGAGTGAGTCTGACTTTGAGGCGGACGAAAAGAGTGACAAGGCAGGATCCATTGTTAATCTATTGCTGGAGGACCGCACCACACCACCGCCTCGCCCGCAATCATGAACTTAGTATTATCACACCAGTAAGTTCCACATTATTCTACGCGATCGAGAATATCGAACTCTGGACTGCCTTGAGCATGGGTACTAGTACTACGCCGTTGATGCCATTACACTGCCCTGTCTTAATGGACAAGGTAACTACGAATATAAAAAAGATCTCTAGGGCAATCCTGCAGATATTGCGTGCCAATGCCTCGGTCTATATTCTGGATAGCAAAATGGATCTTCAGCTCAAACGACTCTTGTTGAGATTGGTCGAGACCTCGCATCTTTGGGTGGGATCTGTGGATGGGGAGTTTTGTTACGGTTATTTGCTGCCAGAAGGCAGCTACATTTTTTTTTTAACGAACTCATGTCTGTTTAACCTCGACAGACCATGTATAAATAAAGCTGCCGAAGAAACACCTTTCTCGTTATCCATTTTCACTCTTACTTTCACAATCGTAAGGTCGACAGAACTTGATCCGCTTCTAACGCTCCATTTGCCTTTTTTTTGTGCTTCTCTTTTTTCTATACCTTTCCAGTTTGTACAGTACTGTACATTAGACCAGCTGTTTCCTTGCCCTTTCCAATTCGCTTATGCATTAATTTGCTTCTTCCTTTCCTCACTTCAAATAATAAAGTTCCAGCGTTCTAACTGTATAGGGTCATCTGTCCTTATTGCAAAGTCTAAAAAACACACACACACACTCTTACAAGAATAAGCCTCCCATGAAGAGCTACAAGAACCTGCTCTAAGTCGGCGCCTGCAACATCTTTCGCATCTTTTTTTCCTTTCCATTTTATTCCATGTATGGCATCTGATAGATCTCCGAGCTTTTTTTTTATTTTTTTTATTTTTTTTTTGGGGGGGTCTTCTTAGCGTACATTAGCGCGCTAGTAAGGAAAATAAAAGGGAGAGGAGCTAAGTGCTCTGCGCCTACTTTTTTAATATAGCATCGCGCCTATACTTTTTAGTACGCATCCGATATCGCAGAGTACCAAAAGTACCAAACCACACAACTGCAACGACTTGGGCTGGAAGAGGGGAGAGAAGTGTTGTAGGGGCTGGACCCTTTTTTTTTTTTTTTTTTTTTTTTTTTATTTTGAAAAGCCCTATAAAAAAAGATGCCTGGGGAAGGCGAATATGGATCACCAAATGTGATCGTCCTAAGAAATGTATCTCCAAACTCTGCTCTGATCTTCACGTAGTTGGACTTCGGACAGAACCAGTACTGGTATGGATATAATGGAACAAAAAAAAAAAAAAAAAAAAAAAGCCAAAGGGAGGGGGGGGGTGGTAGATTGTCAACCGTTGTTTTATTTGTGCGGGAAATGACATCACTTTTTTTTTCGGCACCCCTCATCTTTTCTCTTTCTTAATGTTGCCGTCATTCCACCCGACGGACGCCGTCGCCCCTTACCTCCTGTCTAGGTTCACCCATCCCCCTTTGACGGAGGAAAAAAAAAGAGAGAGAAGAGTAAAATTTTCAAGCCCACTTATTTCTCCGCACATCTTCGATCATTCATCCAATTGTCACCCACTCTTTTTTTTTTTTTTTTTTTTTACCTTCCGACCTGGCTAGCGCCCGAGGATCTTTCTCTTGTGATAGGAATGATATGAACGAAAATGTGACAAGAGGCATAAACAATGTTGTAATGTTTGGTCGTTTTGAGTTCATTCCATGAAGTTTGTGAGAGAGAGAAGTATGAAGCAAGAGCCAGAGGAAGAAAAAAAAATAGAACAGGAGTAAAATAAAAAAACCCGTCAAACTTATCAGCAACCTCAGCGTTACATTCCTCATTCCTCATTGCTCCCCCCCCCTCCTTCCTCTTTGTTGACGTGCTTTACTTTTTTTTTTCTTCTCCCCCCTTGCCTTTCCAGCCGCCTTTCTCATGCTCTTTGCTTAGATCACATTAGCTCTAATGCACTCCCCCCCCTCCCCCTGGTCCTTCGAGGAAATAAAGTCCAGGCTAGATTGTTCTTTTTGTCTCGCCCTGAAAGAAGGAAAAAAAAAATATATCACAGAAACCGCACTAGCCCAATTGCGGTGGCGAAATGGGTGGAGCGTATCAGTCAAATTCTGAGCGTCGAAAAAAAAATAAAAATGAATCGACGATTTGCGTGGAACTAATTGCTCCGCAACAAAAACAAAAAAAAATAAAATCAAAAGCGGATGTCTTTTTACAATCCCAGTCGATATTTTCTACGCGTAATGGGAGGCAATGAGATAAAGGCTATCTAGGCAAGTCTTTTTAGATCCATTCTTAACATACAAAAAAAAATTGATCAGTAGAAAATGACCAAGGGGAGCAGACATGTCTCGGTTCCTGAATTGTCTTACCTAGACGCGTCCACCAATCAATTAAAAAGAGACGAGATAGGAAATTCAAATGTTGATGTGGGGGGGGGGGGGGGGGGGGTCATTGTATCGTTAAGAGAACACAACAAAACTGCTGTGCTGAGGGAAGGGAGGGGTCTAGAGCTAACAAACGAGTACAATTCAGGACTTGGGGCAGGTGTGAACGAAATGAGTGAAGATGAAGAGGGAGGATGAGTGGATAGTGGAGGGGGAAGAAAAAAATAGTTACTGCTCATGAATCAATAAGAACAAAATATGTCCGCTATTGAATGCTCTCCTATCTTCTTCACTTTAGCTCTCCTGCTGCTTAATTTCTACGATCCCACAGCACAAATAATATGAAAGAGCAGTGCTCTGGAAGATAGGAAAAAGAAGATCCTCGTCAATTGGATTGCTTTTTGTCCCGAGGTCCTTCAAGAGAAAATATAGAGTGATAGAACACCAAAGACAAGATGTAGATCCTGTAAGAGGAAAGAAAAAAGGCGCCTGAGTAGTAACAGAACATTAGGAGGACTGAGGCCAGAACGGACAGGAAATTGGCACTAGCGAAGTAGGCGAGGGACAGAGTAACGTAGACAGAAAGGAATTATTTCATCTCAAAAATGCACACACAGCAATTGAGTTGAAGGGCTGGTAAGTTGGATGGTTTTTTTTTCCAACGGTCGGTCAGGGTATTTTCAATGTTTGTGTGGCGATGAACGTACCCGCAACTGGGAAGAACGGAAGTGGGAGAAGAGCTCACAAGGAAACAGCAAAAGATATCAATGACCAGCATGATGCGACCCCTATGCGGACAAAAAACAAACTCGACTCAAAAAAACACAACCGTTGGATATGCAGGGATGGAGGATAGGACAGAACAACCCCCACCAGATTCGCTGCAAAAGCGAGACAAAAACAGCGCGGGTAATGCTGCGTTGTTTTGTTTGCGCGCGTGAGTGTGTGTCCGATTTGTTCCAATAGTACATCTCGAAAAAAAGATGAACTATTATGATTCATAGACCTACACCCGCCGATGCTCAGTCCATCAAGATAGAGCTGTTGACTGATGGATGAAACACCCGTTGCTGCTCATGTGGCATAGTCATTGCACGTTAATGATGGAGGAGTTATCCTTGTGTTCCCCAAATTCCTGCAGTGTGTCCAGATGGACAGTGGAACGGGGTACCTAAACAAAGAGGCTTGAGCGGTGGGATGGGACAGGGGAGAAGGGAGTAGTCTTGTGAGCAAGGAAAAGAAAAGGAGGTGAGGGGCATGCATCTACCTTTTTACTTCTCGGTGAAGGGAATGTTCGAGGCCACTTTACGCAAAAAATAAAGGCGAGGGCATGCATGGTGCATAATGCGTCCAACCACATACGCTAAAAGAAAGGAGTTATGAAAATTACGCGAAGTAAGAGCAAGAAAAGAAAAGAAGAAATGAAAATGAAAATGAAAACAAGACCAGCGAGGGAGAGAGGGGACATGAAAGACCAAAAAAAAAAAACAAGGAGCGACGCGTAGTGGGGAGTGGAAAAAAAAAAAAAAAAAAAGGCTTGCAAGCGATCAGGCATGGTTTGTTCCCTCCCTTTTAGCACGAAAAGAAGAAAGGGACAAGAACCCTCAGAAAGACAAGATGCAGTAAATACTCCCTTTCATCTCAATTGCATGGTCCAACGAACCAATGCTAGCAACCATATCAAAACTCAGTTCGCACCAATGGCTCACCTTCCTCACTCTTTTTTTATGCTTCCGCTCCCCTAGCTTGCCTTGCCTCTATGCCCTTCTACATGCACATCCTTTCCTCGCCTGCATGGCGCTCTCTAATTGCCCTCCTCTTCGTCTCCGTCTCCTTCCTTCCGCCTTCCTTCCTTTCTCTTTACAGGCGCTCCATGCATGGAGGACTAGGCAACTCTAAGTAGGGCTTTTCTCGTCTTTTCAGACCAGATCGTCGGGAAAATAACACATGGCATGACATTAGCCTCCCGTTATGCTCTCTAGCAGCAGCAGCATGCATCACATTTTCAAGCATGCTTGCTCCTTTACTCTCCTTCCCTCTCCCTCGCTTTCTTCCTTGACTCAACTGAATTGTTGGCGCTGGATGGAGGCACAATTGGTGAAATGCATGTCCATCTAAATTGTACCTCACTTTTACTTTACTTTGTGATAAACACGTTGAGGCGCTTCAACACACACAGACATACATATACACACGCACACGCACTATCTCCATCTCCAAATGCTCCACCTATCTATCGTGATTCAACATTGAGCACCATCTTTTTTACAAAAGAAATGAAAAGCGCTAATGAAATAAAAAAAAGGGGGGGAGGAGCAGGGATCGGGGCATCTGCTCCGCCAATGGTACACAAAGAAAAAGAACAAATATCATCAAATAGACAGGGGGGACACGGGGGACATGGGGGCATGTTCAGCGCAGGGCTAGGGGGGGAGGCTTGTGGATAACCCTCCATTGCATTGTGCTCTCTATCTCTTTCTTCATTGATTCATGGCCAGAAAAAAAAACAAGAATGAGCCACACAAAAACAACAAAAAAAACCCCGATGAGGTGTACCTGACCCATGGTACTCAATTGAGCATTGCGAATGAGCTCTCTTTCACTCTATGGTTTTTTTTTTTTATGTTTAATTATCTTTTCAGTCTTGCGACCAATGGGGGCCAATGGTTAGACAGTTCTTTTTTTTGTTAGCGCAGGACCGAAAGGGCAGTAACAATAACAAGGCGATCTCTATATATCGTTATACTTGGAGTGAATGAAAGAAAGAGCGAGGCGGAAGAAAGAGAGGAAGAGATGAGATGATGTTACAAAACGGCTGGTGCACAATTTGTTGTTGTTTTTGCTCAACGCCTCTCCCTCACTCAAGGAGGATTTGTCATTCATGAAACAATAATTGTTGGAGGAAGAGGAAGAAGGACGACGAGAGCGAGGAATAAAAAAAAGAGCTCAAATTCAACGTTGGAAGTGATTGAGCAAGACAAGCCCGCGACACAACACAAAGGGTATTGCTTCAATGGTTAATATGGTTTTTTTATGTGGTGGGATAGAACGGCGATTAGAGAAAAACAAATGAGCAGAAAGATAGGACCAGCGTATCTTCCAATTGTGCTTTGAGGAAAGAAAAAAAAAAAGTAAAGTAATAGAAGGACAATGAGCGATGCGCATTGCAACAAAAGGCAACACGAATAGCGAAACTAAAATTTGCATCGCGGAGGGATGGAAGATGATCAAGTAAATCGGTAGGACTGTCAGCCCTTTTCTTGAGGGCACGCGCGCGTGTTTTTACATCTCTTCGGTTTTGTCTTTTGGTTCTAGTTTTCCTTCCTACTGAGCTCAGACTACTAGGATCACGAACCGCTTTGTTTTCTCCTTGTCTTCGTCTCCACCTTCTGGACTGTTTAACAGAACTGAAAAATGGCACTTGAGAAAAACGCAAGAGAACCAAACAGAGTTTTGTGCCTGAAAATAAAGGTTGGGCAAGGAAGAGAAGAGCAGAAACAAACAAAGGAGTCGAAGTGGGGTAAAGAAAGGAAAGAAAACCTCAAAAACGAGGTGATCGGTAGGAAGGTTGTTGTGTAGAGAACGACTGAATGAGGGGTAAATATGAACAGAAAAACAAAAAAAACAAAGGAGATCAAGGATTTCGTTCGTTTTGTGTATACAGTAACGTTATGACCGCTCACCGTTGTTCTTCCCGTTTTTTTTGTTGATTCTCTATTACGTTGTTCGCTTCGTTCTTTTGGCTGGTCTTCCCCTTTTCCCCCAACTTTTCCCTCCTGGGAGTGTTCATTTCTTTGTCGTGTGCAAAGATGTGTGTGTGACCATAGACCTTCAATGAGTCAGTTGATCCCCCTTTTTCGTTTCCTCAAAGACAAAACCAAGAAGCAGGCTCCTAGGCGTTGTCTCGGTTGCAGGCAAACGCCAGTACTAATCGGCTTGGCTTGTCTTCTTGTCTCTTGTTCACTGTCTGACCGGAGATTAGGTAACAGTGCCCTTCATCATCCTTCTTTTCATACCTTGACCCAACAGCTGAAAGCTCCAGCACCACTCTGCCGTTTCTCCTCCTTTCTCCTTCTCTCGTCCTGTCCTCCCTTCTGGCTGCAAAAAGGATGTGGTTTCTTGTTCCTTCTCAGCATCTCAACATCCCACTATCTAGTTCATCTATTCTCTCTCTAATACCATTCTAATCCTCAACAGCCAAATTAAACATTTGTGTAATATGAGTGTGAGTATTTTTTTTTTTTTTTCATTTTCCAATTCCGATATGAGACATTGGGCGAACATGAGACGAACCACTTCTGTCCATGCTCTCTCTCCTCTTCCCTCTTCCTTCCCTCCTCTCTCTGTTTAGCTCCCCTCCCTTCTCTCCCTGCTGGATGGAAATAATTTCGATCGCTGGGACGCGACGGCGACGCGGCTGTTTCAGGTACTCTCTCACTCTTTCTCTCTCTCTGCCTTCCTCTCTGTTTTTGACTCTTGTTATTGTTTTCGGATCCGAAAAAGGGATCAATAGCGAGGGGTGGGTTCTCTCTCTCTCACTCTCCTTGTTATGAACGTAGAGGTCAGAAATGAAAGAGAAATATGAATCCGGTGTTTATGTATGTGGGTTTTTGGTGTCAGAAACACTCATGTGGCTCATCCCATGAACGGGTAGAGGGTAGCGAGGAGGACGTATGGGGAAGTAAAGAGGGGAGAACTAGATACATGAACAACAAATGGGCGGGAAAAGGGGGGTCGTGCTTACTTCGTCCTTCCCTCCACCTTCCCCTCCTTGAGTATCCGTAGTCCATAAAAATCGAATGGGCAGTCTCTGTCCTTCTGTCAGTCTCTCTTTTGCGAACAGCTGAAAGACAAGCAAGAATCATCCGTTACTGCGTTGGTGTTGCTGTTGCTGTTGAAGGAAAAATAAAAACAACGAAACGGAAAGGACTCCCTTACGGCCAGCCCATCCATGCACGGGAAAAAAGGGCGTCCCCAGCAGCCAATCCTCACAGGGACTTTATTTTCATCCAAGAAGCGGGAACAAGAAAAAAAAAACCAAGAAAACAAAGACGTGTTGTTTGCTTGTGCAAGTTTTGCATTGCTCTTTTCATGTTTTGATTTCTTTGTAGACATAGCATGGGATGGTACAAACACAGAATAATATTTCCCTTTCCTCTTCTCTTCTTTCCTTCGGGTAGGGCCGCCGCCTCGGCACTTTTTTTTTGCCTTATGACTGTGCCTGTGTCAGTGTCTTCGATCCTCTCCATCTCTGACACTCTCACTCTGTGTGTATGAAGTTGTGCCTCTTCTCACCCTCCTACTTTTCACTGCCCCTTCCTCCTACTCCCTTCATCCCTTCCTTCTTCCATTCTCGCTCCCTCTCTCATTGTCTCTTAGCCCCTCTCCTTCGCCCATCATCGAGGTGTATTTCTAGGATGAGAAAAAAAAACAAATGATATTTAGCAAGCAAGTCAGGAATGAGGATAGAAGTTAGACATACACCATTTTTGTCGTCTTTTACGCCCTCTCCTTGGGCAGATGTGATATAATTTTGTGTATCCTTTGTCACCACCATGTTTCGTGTTCAATTGAGATTTTTTTTTTTGTGTTTGATGCTCATTTAAACAAATATATTACATTGCGGGAGGCGACGAGAAGGCCAGGAAGGAAGGAGCGGCAAGAGGGAGGAACGAAGGGAGGATGTTTGAGATTCAATAAACAAAAAGGCAACGGGTGGCAGTTGAATATGAAAAACAAAATGGCTGTCGTGTACGTGTCTACGTTGCATGTGTATGTGTTTTTTTTTTGTGCCATTTTTTTTTTTTTCTTGTCGACTTGTTTTTGTTTATGGATGGCAGTGGCAGCGTGGCAAATGACAACAACGCGTGGTTTTCCTGGATATATGTATATATCGCCGTGTGTCAGTGTCAGTGTCAGCGTGTGCGCGAGAAAAGTATTACAAGTCTCATACAATACATGAATCCATGACGTTTTTTGTTATTTTACCATTTGCCTTTTTTTCATTTTCGTAATGGGGGAGTTCATGACGACGACAAGGACGCGCGTGTACAAGTTCGTTTTTTTGGTTATTTTTATTCTTATTTTTACGCGTGCGCGTGAAAACCGAGTTATTTCTTTTTTTCCTTCTTTATCGCTTTAAAGTGGCGTGGGCAGATGGGCACAATGAACCAAGAACGAGAGAGCAAGGAAACGAGAGATAGCAGAATTAAGCGATGGTGAATGGGACGTCAAGTATGATAAAAAACAAGGACGGACGGACGTGAATGTGTGATGGCGCGAGGGACAAAAGGCAGACAGGCAAGCATGCAAACAGGTAAGGCAGGCACTTGATTGTCGAGAGAAGGAGAGCGGGTAAGGTGCCTGATAGAGATAGTAAGAAAAAAAAAGTGATCAATGCTCACAAGGCATGGTCCCATTTTCCCACCCGATTGTGCTACGTTATCCACACAACGGCACATGAGAGTGTCAGTTGGCCGTTTGTTGTCAACAACAGCAACAACAGCAACAACAACAACAACAGCAGGCTGATTAATAAACGAAAGTAATCAAAAATGATAATCGATGAGTGCTAATGCCACACGTTCCTTTGAACCGAGTTCGTGTTTTAGTGTTTTAGCGTGTTGATGGGTATGTGTTGGTTTCATTTACTTTGCCACGCTTTCTTTTTTTTTTTTTTGCGTTGCGTTTTTGAAAGGTGAATGGTATGAGGGAGTCGTATTGAAGAAGAAGAAGAGAACACAAGAAAAGTAACGATCGTGAGAGAAAATCATGCGAATGTAGATAAGGGAGTACTTTCTTGTTTTGTTTTCATTCCGGGAAGGAAAAAAAAAAAAAAAAAAGTGGACAATAGGGGTAGGTGTGTTACCAAACGCATTGTTGAAAACACCTTTTTTTTTTCTTCTCCCTGTCCGTTGCGATAGATTGCATAATGGACAAGTTGGACGTGTCGATCTAAGCGAATATAATGATGGCGTGTGCGAGGCAGTTGGGTGTTTCTGACAAGTCAATGCGATGTAGGAGGTGGTCTGTTGACCATCAAGACGAATAGAGTTATCGGTCATACCAGGGTTGATCATGGATGAGTGATGAGTTATGAATGATGAAACGAATGATTGATGGATATGGGGATTAACGGATGAATCGTCATGAAAGATGGGCCACTTGACAAGGATGATGGAGTGAAAGGAACAAGCAAGCACATGGATTGAGAAGAGGAAAGGATGATAGGGGTGATGATGACGACTGAATGAGGAGACTGAATAATGAACAGAAAATGAAAAGCGAGCTAAGGGACATGCAACGGACAGAGAGGACAAAGAGAGAGAGAGAGAGTAATGCAAGCAAAGATAATGATGTAGCCGCTAACGAGAAGAAAAAAAAATCCAACCAACAACGTTCACCCATTGAACAGGCAGCCAGGGGTAAATGAAAGAAGGAAATCAAAAAGACGTAGTTCAGAGAAGATGGTGCTGAACGAAGATCTCTTTTTTCTTCTTTTAATGGTCAATTGGAGGATGAGAAGGGGATTGGTACAAGGGTCAATGGATCCATTTTGGAGCCTTGTAACAGGCAATTGACCGTATCTCTTACGTGATGTTAACGGTATGCTTGATGGGATGGTGGTTCAAGAAGAAGTAGAAGAACAAGAGGGATAATCGATTGCTATTGTCCATTGCGTAATGAATAAGGATTTAAAGTAGAAAGAGAAATGAATAAAAAAGAAAGAAGAGAAAGAAACTCTCATATTACTCCTCCTCTCCGTCTCTCTCTCTCTCTCTCTCTGTGTGTGTGTAGTGAATGCTCACTGTACTCAATAAGAAACTATGATTCAATCGTCGTTTTGTTGTTTGTATGTGTGTATAGTGTTTTTGTTGACATTTGCTCACCCTTTTCTCTGCCACTCATTCTCTCTCTCTCTCTCTCTCTCTCTCTCTCTCTTTTTCCTCAATTATTATTGTTTTTTTTTTGATTCACACTGGCTGAGAGTCCCTTTTTTTTTCTTTGATAGAGAGTGTGTGCCTGACTATGTTCTTGCCTGCTTCCCTTTCTTTATTCTTTCCCTCCCTCTCTCTGCCTTCTTTTCATCCTCTTCTCCTTCCTTCCTTCCTTCCTTCCTTCCTTCCTTCCCTTCCTCCCTTCCCTTCCCTTCCTCCTCACTCCCCTCTTCCCTTTCCTCATCCCCTCTTTTTACACTCTCACTCAACTCACTTCACACTCGCATATAACTCACAATCGCCTTCACCCGTACGACCTACTTCTACTACTACTACTACTTCACTCATTCGCACTGTTCACTTCTATAACTACAACTACGCCATCGACATCACTCACTCACTCACTCACTCACTCACAATCACCATTACCCTTTCCACGAACATACTCATAGAAAAAACAACAACTCTCTAGGATTCACACACTCACTCACACCACCAGTAAAACACAAACTAGGTAGGAACAACTGCACCCCCCCCTCTCTCTCTCTTTCTCTCTCTACTCACCAACGACCACTACACTACCCCCGCCGTACCTGAAAAATATACCCACACACTCAACACTCCCTCTCCTCGGTCCACCAACCACGACCTAAATCCCTCGTTCCATTCCACTTCCACACTTCCCCACCTCAACCTTCCCAACGCTGGAATCACAACTTCACCCCGGGCGGTATACAAGTGCGTGGTTATGAGGTTCTAAAAACAACCTGTCAACCTCTACCCGCGACCAACCGTTTACAACCGATGCGCCATTGCACAGCCTGGAACATCATAGAAAACGGCACAACGTAAAAAAAAATAGCATCAGGGTCCAGCAGAAACACGCTACTCACGTCCCTTGCACTAGCACCGATTCGCTCTCTCTTGCACCTTGCCCTTCCCTCAACTCTCTCCTCCGCCTCGCCTACTTTTCCTCTTCTCCTCTTTCTCATTCAATCACCCTCTTTTCCTTGCTGGACCGACACTTCCCTGTTCACTCCTCACACTCAACAAACCGTTGCCTTTTTCTTCTCGCTTGTCTCTTTTGCCACCAAAAAAAAAGACGGCGTACTTTCTGTTTTTCAGCAAGATCTCTACTGATGAGGATAGCGAGAAAAGAAACTCTCCAGAGTTCATAACCACAATCGACAACGACGATCAACATCATTTCACACGATGCTCTAAAAAGCAATCACCCCTTGCTGTTCACCTGGACCCCACTGCCCAGCCTTATTCTGAGCAAAAGAAGAGTGAAAAAATAATTGGCGTGGCGTCATTGAGTTATACGGATTACGAAGGATCAATACTCTATGCGTGTTCATCGCAAAGACGAACTCTTGGAGAGAATGAATTTGGGTTGGCCGACGGAAGGACAGACCCACAGACGGATGGAACAAAACACAAGAAGGAAAGGGAGAAGGGGAAGAGGGAAAGCAAGGGTAGAGGGGGGTACGCGGCAATATCAACATCAACAGAAACCATTACCATCGACTACAGCCAAGAACAACAACAACACAACAATGCCATATAGCAACAAGCAACAAACGGCAAAACAACAACAAGAAGACAACTACAAATATCATCGGACCAAAACACAAAAAAATCGTGTGTTTTATTTTGAACAAAAAGCATACAATGTGGGTCAGCCAGTCCGGACATGCCTGGAGTTGGTGTTGGCGTTGGGTTTGGCGTTGGTGTTGTTTGTAGATACATTGGTCTCTGACACAGACAGAGACACGCACACAGACATGATGGGGACACAAAGGGGAAAAAGTACAGACGTGTTCGGCTTCCATTTATAAATTATATATTTATCCTTCACTTGCCAGCCACGCCGGTCAAGTAGTGCGCGGTTTGCCAGACTTGGACTTTTGCCTTGACCAGCTGGGTGGCAGACAAACAGCCAGGCGCGACGCAATTATAGCGAATAGTAATTATAACTAATCCTTCTCTCTTCCTCTTCCTGTTTCTTTTTATATCTGCCGATACATCGAACAACCTAACCAACCAACCAACCAACCAACCAACAACAGACGAGGACAAACAGAAAGGAATCCTCTTTCATTCTTGTGTATCGGGCTCCTTGTTCGTGTCCACCTGACCGCCTCGTCAGAGCGTGAACAATCCCACCATCACCACCACCAACAACAGCAAACTTTTCTCAGCGCTCCAAGCAGGACATCAATTTCATTCCGCATCGAATTCTCGACTATCTGCTCGGTAGAGATCCTTGAGAACCAGAAACGCATTCAAGCAAACACACCCTCAAGGTACGGTATTGAGCGTCATTTCTTTTTTCTGCCCTCTTCTATATACCCCCTTACACACTGTCCTTCAACGTCCACACGACCCTTTCTTGTTGGATGGCGTTTGCATGGAGAGTCACCAAAAACCATCAAGAAGAGGAGAAACACACAAACATAACAATGAGATGGACGGGCGGAGGATTCTCATATAGTGGAGTAGTTGTGTGATCTTTTTGGATCTTTGGATCTGCCTCTTCGATGCACTCTGCCACTTTTCATAGCTTCACCTTGTTTTTTTTTTTTTTTTTTTTTTTTTTTGCGACAATGGTTCATCCCTAATACTTCGATGCAGTGCAATGGCCTTCTTGGCCCTATAATTATTCTCCTGAAAGGAGGGGGGGGGGGCTCCTAACATTCCAAGGTGCCCTACAACCCATTTACCCATTTGCTCTGCCACGAGAGAGCTTTTTGTATCTGTTGGGTGGATACATTTCCCTTTTTTCTTTTTTGTTTGTTGTTGTTTTCTTTTTGGTTGCCCCTGCGGATTGGGGATGGAAGGAGTCATGTTGAGACGGGAACTGCTATGTAGGAAATGTATGTCTGGACATGCAATGCTCTCCTTTGTGCCCTTGTGTCAAGATAGATATTGGAAGAGAAACAAAAAGAGAGAGAAGGAGCGCAAAAGTGAATAAAAAGATTAGGGACGGATGATGAAGGCAGGGAGAGAGAGAGGAAGGGAGGGAAGGAATAAGGGAGGATTGAGAACAGGGTGAAATGAGAGGGAGAGGGATATTGGATGGATGGTCAGAGGGCAAAGGCAAGCAAGAAGCAATGAAGGAAAGGAGGAAAATGAGGAGGGGAAAGGAGGGGGGGAAAGGAGAAACACGAGTGAGGCTCGAACAGAACCCAGGATGCACCCATCCCATTCAAACCACATTTTTCAGATCCTCCTCTAAGGTTGATTGTGCTGGGAAGGAGGAAGGAAGGGAGGGAAGAAGCCATTTGTGGGCATGGTGGATGGGATTTCACTCTATATTCTGCACATACGTGCATTTTGAATAGGATGTTGTGGTTAGAGAGGGAATACCGATGTTTGGGTGTGCATGGGCTTTTTACTTCTTTGTATGGATTGGTGGATGGGGGTTCCATCGCCACGTTTTATGTTGGCGTGTGTTTGAGACGCGCCTGAAAAGAAAAAATAGCCAAAGTCGCGATGGAGAAAGAAAGAGAACAAAGAGAGAGAGAGAGAGAGAAGAGGACAGAGACCGCAGAGTTTTATCAGACGTTTGACTGTTTAAGAGTGTTCGTTTCATTGCTGATGGTTCCTGAGATCAGTAGCGAATAAGAATGGCGGTGTACCTTTATTTTCCCTTCAAGCACAAAACCGATCGCAGACTGCGACATGCGATTCGTTTGCCACAAAAAAAAAAAAAAAAAAAAAAAAGGCAAAAAGTCTAAAGCAGCTCTCTTAGACTCTCCCTTTCATCTGGACCAATGGGGACACTCGCTGCCCCCTTTTTTTTTACTGTCGTCCATTCATTCATGCCTCTGTTGTCCCATTTACTCTGCCCTTGCTCGGCTTTTTCTTTTTTTCTTTTCTTTCTGTTTTCTATTCAATGCACTCTATCCTTTTCCTTTCCCTTTTCCTTTCCCCTTTCTCTTGTCGTTCCTCTGTACTCTTTTTATCTTTCCTCTTCACTCTCGTCTTTTCGTCGTTCCCTCCTCTTCATCCTCCTCCCCATTCATACACAGAGACTTGTTGCTCTTCTTGCCCATCTTCATTCGTCTTCTCATTCCCATCGCCTCAAAACTAAAGCCCTTTCGCCAAGACAAAAACAACAATCAGTCGTCCTAACCACCACATATCGCGTCTTCTTTTGTCTTTTGTGTCCTTGTATTGTCGTCTCTTTCCCTCTTGGGTCGCCTCCCGTTGGTCGCGTGAACCTTCCTCTCCTATACGCAAACGCAGGTCTGACGCCCGTTCGCGTAACCTCCTATTCCAACATGAGTGACCCTCTCGCCCACCTCGCAGGATATACCTCCTCGGCCCCTAATGACCCATCCATCACCCTCAAAGACAACGACCTCCTCCACAACACCAACAATACCGGCAACATCATCACCACTCCCACCAGCAACACAACCACAACAACCGCCACCAGTAATAGCGCCAACAATGGCCTCATCCCCAGCCATACTCTTCTCCCTCGGGAGGGATTTGCTCCCTTGAACGAATCTCATGACCAACTCCAGCAGCAACACCAACAGCAACACCAACAACAGCAAATGAACAACCAACAGCCCATCTTAATGACCACAGGACCCCTTCAACACGCCAGTCATGTCTTTGGCACCGAAGGCCAGATCCTTGCTACATCCTATGCCATGGAAGGTGTTGTCCTTTCAAGTACAGCCGTTCATCCTGGCCAGCACTTTGTCGCCGTTCCAACCAGTCAGCAACAGGAGCAGCAGCAGCAGCAGCAGCAACAGCAACAACAACAGCAAGCTGTGGCCCTTCATCACGCCATTCAGCAACAACAACAACAACAACAACAACAACAACAACAACAACAACAACAGCAGCAGCAGCAGCAGCACATACTCCAGCAACAACAGATCCAGCAGCAGCAGATTCAGCAGCAGCAGCAGATTCAACAGCAGCAAATCCAGCAGCAGCAAATCCAGCAGCAGATCCAACAGCAGCAGTACGAGCAGCAACAATTTGAACAGCAACAGCAACAGCAACAGCAGGCGCAGCATATCCAACAACAACAACAACACCAACAGCAACAACAACAACAACAACAGCAACAACAACAACAGCAGCAGCAGCAGCAGCAGCAAATGATGATGGATCAGCCTCATATGTCGATCCAGCCCAATGCTCCAATGTCGCCCCAGGAGTACCAAGCCAGTCAAGCAGCTCACCACCAACAACAACTTCTTGCGTCGTTGCCTATGAATCCCCCGACGACGCAGCAGCACCAACAGCAACAGCAACAGCAGCAGCATGTGTTGCTTGTGAGCCCACCATTGCTTCCAGCTGATGCACCAGCGATGTCAATGATGCCCCCGATGACCTTTCAACAGGCCGTAGAAGCACAAAAGGTGCACATTCAAATCCTAGAGTCTGAGCATCTTCACCAGCAACAACAGCAACAGCACCATCACCACCAGGAGCAGATCCAACTCCAACAGCAACAACAGGCACAGCATCTCCAGCAACAGCATCAACAACAACATCAGTTGCATCAGTTTCAAATTCAACAGCAGCAGCAGCAACAACAGCAGCAGCAGCAACAACAGCAACAACAGCAACAGCAGCAGCAACAGCATATGCTGCCCAACAGCATGCCTGCACAGGAACTGCCAATGCATCCAAACGCTTTGATGATGCAGGAACACCTTGCTGTCGCCGCCCACTCTCGCTCTCACACACCCGTCATCCCTTCTCAACCACCCAGCCATGCGCCTCGCGGAATGCACCGTCACCACCCATCTTTTGACGGCCAGCCTACACTGGACATGCAGGTGCTCAACGTCCAGATGCAGCAACAGGCACAGGCACAGGTTCAGGCGCAGGTTCAGGCGCAGGTTCAGGCGCAAGTCCAGGCACAAGCACAGGCGCATCACCAACAGCAACAGCAAGTGCAGGATATGATGAATCATGCGGCGGCAATTGTGTCATCACAACAGGCACTTGTTAGCCCTATTGAGGCCAGTATGCCACCACTTATGATGCCGATGGGCCCGAATATGTTGGTGATGTCCGCCGCCCAGATCATGACTTCGACCGCCCAGGCAATGGATTCCATGGCATCGGCAGGAGTGGGCTTGAGTCAGGAGAATCAGGGACCACAACTTCCTACATTGATTCAGCAGCAACAACAACAACATGGACTAGACCCTTCAGGATTCTCGGTGCAACCCATCCCTCACGTCATTGGGCAAGTTCCTCCAGCCGGTATGACCTATCCAACATCTCTTGCAACGTCAGAGTCCATGTCGTCCTTCACACCTATGGTACCGTCCATGCAACCAGCCGCGTCGCACCCTTCCAGCTCCAACTCATCGCCTGCATTCACGCCACCTGAACCCACCATGGCGGCCGTTGCGGAAGCCAACGTCACTCGACATCGTCGTCACCCATCCTCAGGACACCATTCGCCCGAATTGCGAATTATGCTCCAGAAACAGGACTTTTTGCAGCAACAGAACCAAAAGATGGCAGCCAAGGAGCAGGCCATGTTTGACAACTTGCACCGAGTGGAACCCCACCAGAGTCGATCACCCCGCGCACCTGGCCTCAAGATCAATGTATCCGACATGCAAGTACGGGAGATGCCTCTCTCAGCTCTTGGATCGCCTACGGAGACTGGCCACATTTACTCTCCCGGTCCTCTTTCTGCTGCTTCGCCATCCATCGGTCCTGTCAACAGCTTCTTTGGCGAAACAATCACGGAGGTGTCATCGACATTCCGTCGTCATAACCTGAACGACCCCGCCTTCACAACCCCTTCATTGATGGATGTGAAGATTGAGCCTTTGGAACTCGAACCACCCTCGACGCGTTCAGAGCTGGCAGAGTTGTCTAAGCAGGAGTTGATTGAGAAGGTGATGCAGTACGAGCGCCAGATGGAAGGTTCGATTCCTTTGCGCCGAATGAGCGTTGTTAAGCAGGAGCCCTGCGACAAGGAACCTATACGAGAGTCTCAAGGTAAGATAAAAAAAACCGCAAAGGCATGGTCAGCATAATGTTGAAATATAACATTTCAGCTTGAATTGAAAATTAACAATGTAACTAAAATTTGCTATAGCTGTGTCGCCTACGCCTTCAGCTCCTATTGCGCAGCCTCCAACGCTGCAGCAGCATTCGATCCAGCAGGATGAAGCTCCTCCGAGGACGACTCTTTCGTCTCCACCACCTCCAACACTTTCACCTCCACCTCCAGCAAACAAGAATCACAATGCTCAGGAAGACATGATCAAGGAGGAGCCAAAGTTGACCTCACCGGTGCTGTCGCCCTATGCAGTCAAGTCTCCTACCAATCTTCATGCTGTCCTGGCATCTTCTCAAAATGAGGAGGAGGATGACGGTGAAGACGAGGACGAGGAGAATGAGGAAGAGCTGGAGGATGACGAGGGTGACGACCATGATGAACCCTCCACCAAGTCACGCAAGAGATCGGCGGATGGGCCTGCCGAGGAGGAGGAGTCGGAGGCGCCACTGCAGCTGGTCTGCTTGTGGAGAGACTGCAACTTGACCTTTGACGCTATGATGGCGCTGAACGAACACGTTGCCGATGTGCACATTGGAAGCGGCAAGGCTTGCTACACCTGCGACTGGAAAAACTGTCCCAGAATGATGAAGCCTTTCACTAAGCGACACAAGATGTACAACCATTTGCGGACCCACACTGGTGAGCGACCCTTCCGATGCCTTGTGCCTGGTAAGATAACATGATTGTTGATGCACTATGTCTGTGAGTACCTTATGCTCCCGAAGTACTTTGTCAACTAAAAAAGCCCCCCTTTTTTTCCCTTGACAATTAGGATGCGACAAAAAGTTTTCTCGACCAGACTCTTTAACAACTCACACCAAAACCCACTCCAACATTCGTCCCTACGTCTGCCCCGTCGACGGCTGCACCAAGGCGTACTATCATGCTCGATCCCTTAAGAAGCATGAGCTCGCCCATGACGTCAAGAGCGTCTCCCATTCTAATGTACGTGGAGCAGGAGCAGCCCACGGTTCCAGCACTACCACAGCTCAGGACCAATCTGCGTCGACCTCCAAACACTCGAGTTCCCAGCAGAGCCACCCCCACTTTAGTCACCCTTATCACCCCGACTACACTGGAGGTGCCGGAAGGAAACATCGTCGTCAACAGAGTCAAAACGCCAACCTCGCTGTGACTTCAGAGGCGACTCTTACGTCGGCTGCCGCTCCTATTAGCTCGAATACCCCGATGCCCATGTCGATTTCTAATGGAGTCAGCACGGATTTCAATGGAGCTTCGGTGATGGGCTTTAACTCTGCGCTCTTGACCCCCGCTTTGTCAACCCACTCCTCGTCGTCATCGGTGCCCACCTTGTCGATGGTGATGAACAGCGACCACAGCAGACATGAGGGTGGCATGGTGACACTCGATCCCATGTATCCGACTCCCAACACCGCAGCTGTATCACCAGAGGCCACCAACCCTCATTTGAGTCCTTCCGGATCACCAGGATTCCAGAATGCCATCATCCCAACATCTGCCGCCGCCTCTATGGCGATGGGTATGCCCATGACATCCGGAATATCCCATGCGACCCCTGTGGCACTTTCAACGATGCAACCTACAGTATCGGGAATCAATTTGGCCATGATCCAAAATGATGGCAAGGGCTATATGATGTCGACCGACCAGCACAGAGCCATCGTCACGTCGTCGGATCTCGGTACCTCCCACCTCACAACCACTCAAGCAGGAGCGGATCTCGGATATGGTCTCATGCCCGTGGATCCCACCCCTATGCAACAGTGATCGCTCCGCCTGTCTTTTTTTATTTTCATTGTTCGCCTTAGCGTTTGACATCTTTTCTCTTGCATTTTCGTTGTTCGTTTCATACCCTATCACTCCCTCTCACCTTCAATACCCACCCTTCTTCTTCCGTCATTTTGTTGCTCCCTCCATCTTCACTTTCGCTTTCCATTTTTCATCATTCATTCAGCTACGAACATTGTCTTTTGTCTGGCAGCTTGTCAGCCTGTTTTTTGTCAATCGCTGTATACCCCCCCACATCGTCACACGCGTTATTTTCTTTTTCTTTCTTTTTTCCCTTTCTTTTTTTTTTCCAATTACAACACATGTACTTTTTTCTTTTTTTTTTCTACTGTTCTTTCTCATTTTCATTTTGTTTTCGTTTCTTTATTCATCGTAAGAAACGAAAAACATCCCCACACACATTTCGTTTCACAAAAAATAAGTTCTTCACATCCACCATCTCCTCTTTCAAGCCTGCCTGTGTTGAACTGACTGGGCTTTTACGTTCGGCATAGTTCGCATATCTTCCCTCCCTTGCACCTCCCATCCACCATCCACGTCCTGCACACCATATCCATATCGTAATAAAAGCAAAAAAACCAAATAGTTTGGTCAAAAAAAATATATTGAAGTCAAGTTCTTTAGTGTGTCTTTCATCCCTCCATGTATATATATATATGTGTGTGTGTGTGTGTGTCTAGGACCGTGATATCTACCACCAGAACAAGTCGCATTGGAATTGCTCCTTGGTCTTGGGGAACAAGGTCTCAAGCAACAGCTTGGCATCATCCCCACCACCGACAGAAGTCTCTGTATAGAAATAAATCATCTCATCAACCGACAAGTCTCCAACCAACAATCTCGTGAACGTCAACGGCGCAAACTGGTACTTGAAAACTGTTGGCTTGGTATCCGGACGACCCTCGGCTTTGGCAAGAGCCTTGCGTTCACGAGCGGCCAGCATCAGCTCCTCGGGCGTTGGGGGTACAAAGTCGTCGCGAGCAGAGACGATCTGACCGTCCTTGATGATGACCTCGAGACCCTTTCCTGCAGAACCGACGACCTTTCGGTAAAAGTCGAATTGCAAGGTGGCGGTGATGCCCGCAAGGCAGGATTGGGCCAGGCGATGTTCGAGGGAAGGGGCGACCTTGAGGATAAAGTTGGCGTAGGAGGGGATACGGGTAAAGAGACGAATGTGCTTATGTTCGTCGGCGGTCGATTTGGACTCGAGGAGCTTTGTGATCGGGTGGTCGGGGTCCAGGATCAGACGGAGGGGTTTGGGTGCGGGGGGTTTCTCGGCAGATGTGGGAGCGGTAGAGTCGGTGGTTGTCGTGGCGTGGGTTTGGCCCTCCTTGGGAGCAGGACCGTCCTTATCGTCGTTCTTGGCGGTCTTACCATCCTCCTTATCCTCCTTGGACTTCTTCTCTGCAGCCTGCTTAACCTCCCATGCAGAAGGTTCCTCACCCGCAAGGACAAACTGCCTCAAAACCGGGTACAAAGCCTCCCTAT
This sequence comes from Linnemannia elongata, assembly GCA_036320915.1. Taxonomy (NCBI): domain Eukaryota; kingdom Fungi; phylum Mortierellomycota; class Mortierellomycetes; order Mortierellales; family Mortierellaceae; genus Linnemannia; species Linnemannia elongata. The sequence continues at coordinate 1,313,701 of JAXBDG010000015.1, forward strand.
ACAAATACCCCTCCTCCAGCGTAAAAATAAACAACCCCAACCTCGGTGCGCTTGCCCCCATTACCAAACCACAATCTTTACCCGTCTTGGCGTCGACAATAATCCTCGTCAACCTATCCGCATCAAAGGATGATTCCTGAGTCTCAATCGCGTCATGGATCGTGTACCGCCAGTAAGATTCGCGATACTCCAACCCAACCTGAGCTTGAGACTTTTGAGCTTCGCGGGTGCTGAGTTTGCAGAGGTAAGGGACGTCAGCAAGGGTGGGCACGCGAAGGGTGAAGGGTTCGGCGGCGAGGGCAGAAGGGGTGATGGCGTCTTTGGCGAGAAGGGAAGGGAGCTTTGTGTTGAGGTCGTCAATTGAGCGGGAGTTGCGGAGGCCGATGGCATATTCGTAGCCGAATTGGCGGTAGAAGTGAGGGATACCGGGGATGATTTGGATGACGTCCCCCCTGGCCTCTGAAGCGGGGTGGATGAGTTCGTGGAAAAGTCTGCGGATTAGGCCTTTGTTCCTGTATTCTGTTTGTGGGAGGAGATGGAAGTGAAGAGGGAACGAGGAAGAAGAGTGAGCGTTAGTTGAAGGCTAAGTTATGATTTCCCGAAAAGGAATCCATGCACCTTGACAACATTGTCAAACGTAAACAAACAACCACCAACACATCAGCATTCAAAGCCGAAAAGCAAAAAAAATAATACATCCGGCTATGCCAGCACTCGCCAATCGTTCAGCATTGGCGACCAAGTTTGGTATCATTCTCTTTCTCTTTCTCTCTGTTGTTTTTCTCAATCTTGCTGTTGCGAATTGTGGGTTTGTTACTTGTTACTGTACCTGGGTTGGAACAGACGGCTTCGGGTTTGCCGTAGAGCATCGAGACCTTCTCGCCATAGAAGCCAGGGACGCCATGGAGGGAAATACCGGCGACGATAGGGTTCTGGCCGTCCTTGGCCAGGGTGTTTTCGACGACCGCGTAGTCATACTCGGTCATGACTGCACTGTTTCCGCGCATCAGGCGTTTCTGTTTAACGAGAAAAATAAATAAAATAAACGGAGGGTTAATCTTGTTGGAGCAATACGCACTTAATGGTTGTTTGAAGTTGTTACGTGATCATAATACAGATGTGTTTGTAGGGAATACTTACGATGCCAGCCTTGACCCAAGCGTTGGGGGCAGGCTCCTCATCCTCGGCGACAGTGGCAAAAATGCCAGACCACTAGTATTAGCAATTGAACCAGCACATAACGCTACGATAAGTCTCTCGGTGTACAAATAAAAGGGGGCCCGCTTTTCATAACAAGGTTTGTATATTTCACATAAGGTCGTGTCGTATCGCGCATAGAAAAAAAAAAAAGAAAACAGACAAAATACCTTGAAGGCGTGAGCCATGCAGTCGGCAATGTTGTTGGCGTCCTTGATGGTTGACCAACGCATCACCAGACCGTCGCCGATATCGATCCTCTCGGGTCTTTGAGTGTTTTGAACAATGAGGGCTTCGACAGTCATTTTTATAGAAATGGTAAGAAAGAGAGTAGTGTGTGTGTGTGAGTGTATTCGTGGGTGATAGTTTGCTAGTTGGTTGCTTGAAAGAAAAGAAGATACTCTTTTTTTTTTCATGGGAAGATGGGCGGGTATTTGAATGAAAATGATTTATTGCTGCGGGCTAACCTCAAAATATGATTCGTTCCTGAAATGGGTGCGATCTCCGTCTCCCTTCTGCTTGGCCCTCTTTAGGACGCAGAAAAACTGTGGCGTACAGGGCACGAAAAGAACATTTGCTTTATTGCTCTAATAGTAAAGCAAATGTTCTTTAATAAGATTTAGAGGATGCCAAGCAGAGGGTCTTGGCAAAGGGAAATCCGCAATTCGATGTCGCGTACGCATTCTTGGAAGTTGTAAAAGAACACGTACTTTTTTTCTGATTGACTTGCTTGGGCTAGGCTGGACATAATCAATGTTCATACAAAAAGAGTGTCTCTACGCGTTGATAGTCTATTAGACATGACATGTTGATTGAACAAAGCGGGGTTTGATATCTGGACCGCGAAGGAGCACTGGGTGTGAGATATCAATTGGTAGAGCGCGGATGGCGTGTGAGTGCTGGGCCTATGTGGGTGAGAGTGTAAACCAAGAACGCGTACCTTCCCACTTTCCTGTTTATCTCGTTACAATTGTGTGTCCGCATCGTGTCTTACCTTCGTTCGGAGGAAACAGACAAAAGATCCACCCTTTCGATGATGTCGGGCGGAGCGGAGTACAGAGCCAACAAACAGGTCACGTTTCCCCTTGAACAATGGCTTGGAGGCAAAACAACAACACGCAGTCACGAGGAGCTAGCAGCCAGGCACTCTCACACTGACACACTGGGCCTTGACCTCCGGACCTTTTTTGGACCTTTTTTTTGTCTCCCTTCTTTCTCCTCTCCTCCCCTCTCCCTTCCCTTCCTTTCCCTTCCCTTCCCTCTTTCCTCTTCCCTCTTCCCTCTTTCCTCTTCTCATGCTGATTCCTTAACCCTCCCTCCCTCCTCGATCTCCCTCCAGCTACCCTTCTCATTCACTCATTTACACCTAAAAATAATATACAACCATGAGTGCCACGACTGCTGCTGCCGCCACGAGAGGAAACTCAATGATCCTCCCCTCCATGCTCCCCACCACCACCGCAACCACCGGCACCCTCTCCCAACTCCAACAAAAACAATCCGCCTACGGCCGCTCTAGCTCTTCCCAGGACTCGGAAAACTTCAACTCTAAGGTTGCTGCCTCGACGTTGTCCTCGACCGTCTCTTCCACAACTTCGGCAACTGTCGCTCAGCCTGCTCAGAAAAAGATGGCCGGGCTTCAGTTCTCCTGGGTTCACTTCTTGGCCGGAGGGTAAGCTTTTTTTTGTTTCTTGTTCCTTGTTGACAAAACCGGCAATGAAGGGATAGATGTTAGTTTAGTTTGCTGTCGTCCCAGGTTTGTTTTTGCAAGAGAACACGAGAAGGGGATCGATCCTTATTGTTCCTGAGGTTGGTGGTACTAACATTTTTTTTCTCGATCTCCTTTATTTTCCCTTTTTCTCGCCTCCCTACTTCCTCCTTCTTCTTTCCCTCTCTCTTCGGACTTTGCTTTTCGGTGTGGCCCATAACTTTTAGAACTGGAGGAATGGCTGGTGCTCTTGTCACCTCGCCCCTGGATGTAGTCAAGACTCGCCTCCAGGTAAACTTGAACATACATATGTCGCCCCCCACTCTCATCGTAACAATACGGTGAAGAAGATGGCGTGTGCTAGAAACAAAGGGACTATAAAAACAACTGCGCCAGCAAAAACGAAAAAGAAAAAAAGCGTCGACCCAACAAAACAAAGAACAACAAATAGCAAGGCACAAAGGACTAACAATGACTTTGTCGCCTTTTTTTCTCTCTCCTTGTTGGTGTTGTTTGTCTTTCCCATTGGCTGTCCTAGTCCTCCCTTTATCAATCATCAAAGAATGTGTCCGCAGCTGCCCTTCCCAGGTCAGGAATCGCCTCTGTGGCTGGTCACATCAAGGACACCTGTCTTTTGCTTGGGTAAGAACAATACTGACAGCAACACGTTGTTTAGCAGTAATCGTAACATGACCCCACATGGACAAAAAAAAGCACGATCGATAGACGAGTATGATCCCTTGGCTGACAGTACAACTCTGTTTGCCTTTGGCTTCTATCCTCCTCAATTAGTCACATCTACTCCAAGGAAGGACCACGGGCTCTTTACAAAGGACTGGGACCTAACTTGGTCGGTGTCATTCCCGCAAGGTAACACGGCAAACCTACTCAGGATTATGATCACTCAGGACAGCAGTGTTGTTATGGAAAAACCAGGATACTAACAATTGTAACTTGTCGTCAATGTTCTTGTAGGGCTATCAACTTCGCAACATATGGAAACGGCAAAAAGTTCTACACTGATCTTAACGGAGGCAAGGAGACAACACTTGTCCACCTTTCTTCTGCAGCGACTGCTGGAGTTGTTACGGCCACCGCGACCAACCCTATCTGGCTGGTCAAGACCAGGATGCAGCTTCAGGTGGAGGGCGTCAGGCAGTACAAGAACAGCTTTGACTGCATGGTAAAGATCATCAGATCCGAGGGCATCCGTGGAATGTACCGAGGATTGAGCGCTTCCTACTTGGGTGTCGCAGAGGGAACGATTCAGTGGGTGATCTACGAACAGCTCAAGACGACCTTGGCCGAGAGGCGCAAGTTGAACAACCCGACCCAAGGATACGTTGTGGGCGGAAAGGATATCGAAGAATGGGCTCACTTCCTTGGAGCAGCTGGAACAGCCAAATTCATTGCCTCGGCCATCACATATCCCCATGAGGTGCTCAGGACAAGACTTCGCCAGGTTCCTATTGGAAACCAGCCCGCCAAGTACACTGGACTCAAGCAGACCTTCCAACTGGTCCTCAAGGAGGAGGGTGTTGCAGCCCTGTACGGTGGACTGACGGCTCACATGATGCGTGTCGTTCCCAACGCTGCCATTATGTTCTTCTGTTACGAGGCCATTATGCACCACTTCTCATAAGCTGTTGGTGTCTCGTATGGCTCTCTTCTTTACTTTCACACTTTGCATTTTGATTTTCAGTTGTCTTTTTTTTGGTTTGTTTTTTAGCTCTCCATTTCTTTCACTCGTTCCTTGGATTAGATAGTTTTCTTTGTCTCGTTCTACTTTTTCCTTTTTTCGTTTTGTACTCCATTTACCTTGTAAGATAGTCCATTCTTCTCATTTTTCCACTGCTGTAGTCGGCCTTTGTTCCTACACACACACACACACACACACACACACACACACACACACACACACATACACACATACATCACACATAATGTATCTCGCAATTCTGCATCTTTAAAATACTTGCGCCATTGTGTATGTTTTTTTGTGTTTTGATTATTGTATATATTGTACATGATGTTGAGAGGAATATGAATCCTATGAGTCCTTCTTGGTGGCAGCAGCAGCAGCCTTTCTGGCCAAGTAACGGGCCTTGGCATCCATGACCTGGTCGTCCTGATTCTTGCGCTTGAGGGCCTCGCGGATAGACTCTTGTCGCTCCTTCTCTTCCTCCTCTCGCTTCTTCTCCTGCTCCAACAGTTGCCGTTCGATCTGCTCTGTCATCCTGGACCGCTGATCTGCTGAAGGGTCCTCTTCCTCCTGGCCACGTCTACCACCCCGAGACTTGGAATTCTTATAATCGGCATATGCTCGGTCACGGTCGTATCTCGAACGGTCGTCTCTTGACCGTGATGAAGAGGATGATGATCTGTGGTTGTCATTGGCGGAAGTTGGTTTCTTCCTAAAGTTGAGTCCACCATGAAGTAGCTCGTCCTTGTCCACGATTTGACCCTCTTCGTTCACAGCAACCTTAAGTCCACGTTCCCGGGCGTCCTTTAGTAACTCTTGTTCTGCCAATTCTTTCTGTCGCTTCTCCTCCTCTAATAACTCCAGCTCCTTGGTCGCCGCAGCTAGTTGTTGAGGTGTCAACGATCCGGCACCGTCTGGTCTCATCCTTGACCGCTCATCCAAAAGGTTCCTATAAAAGCCCTGCATCAATGACCCATCCTTATCCTTAGCCAACGCCTCCTCCTTCTTTCGATCCTCCTCCTCTGCGACACGCATAGCCTCCTTCTGAGCCTTATAAGCGGGTGTAATAAACTGTTCCTTGTCCTTGAACTCCTCCCCTTCGCGTTCACGTTCACGCTCAATCCGTTTCTCGTCAGCAATCTGGCGGTCTCGTTTCCGGGTCTCGGCGGCCTCGAGGAGGGCATGGATGTATTTGGGTTTGCGTTCGGCGGATTCCTGTTTGCGGGCGAGTTCTCGTGCACGGTCTCCGGCCTTGAGTTGGTCGTAAACACCGTCGTAGTCAAAGACGGTTGCGTCCTGAGCGAGGGCGGCGTTCTGTTGTTCGATGACTGAGGTCGATTCGAGGGTTGCTGTCGCGTAGGAGCGGAGGGATTTGTTGACGGCCGAGGTTGAGTTTGTGGTCGCTGCTGCTGTTTTTGTTGAAGAGGAATGTGGTGGTGAGTCTGACAAGGAGGGAGGAGGAAGGCGGGTTGTGGTTTTCCCCTTGGTCGAGGGTGGTGGTTGGTCGTCAAGGTTGTCTTCGTCTGAGCTGTGGTCTCCGAATGCGGCGAGCCCTCCCATGGGCCGAGAGGGTGCTGGCCGGGGCTTTGCGAGCACTGGGCCGCCCTTCTTTTTGCTGTTGAGTCCGAACTGGAATCCTGACATGTCTGTCCTCTACTTGTTTGTTTGTCGGGATGCGGCGAGTTTTGGAAGAGTGATGGAAGAAGGCGAAGCAATGGAAGTGGAAGAGCGAGTGTGAAATATCAAAAAGGTTTAAAAAGAACAAGGCAATGGGTGGCTTGTGTTTGTTCCCACTCCTCTCTCTACCTGTAACTGGCCCTTCCTCCGCACGCGTCCATAACTTTACTTTTTAGCCCATTGTACGTTCATTTCTCTACTTTTTTCTCCTCTCTTTCATTCTCACACATACATATTCCTTTCATTCCTCTCACACTTCACCCTCCCTCCTTTTCACTATGTCGGCAATGCGTCATTTGCTGGACCTCTGCAAACGCAGGGGCTTCCTCTTCCAGTCCGCCGAGATTCACGGCGGCCTCCGTGGCGCGTACGACTATGGCCCCTTGGGTGTCGAACTGAAACGCAACGTCTCCCAGGAGTGGTGGAACTCGATGGTCTACCAACGGTCAGACGTCGTCGGCATCGATACCGCCATTATTACCCCACCAGCTGTCCTCAAGACCTCAGGCCACGTCGACCAGTTCACAGACGAGATGGTCGATTCACGGTTATCCAAGGAACGGTTTCGACCTGATAAGGCCCCCGCCCTGAAGCTGATGGATCAGGATAAGGTGCTTCCGATCTCGGCGCCGGATAAGGTTACAGCCAAGGTGTGGGAACAGGATATCCGGACGCAGTTTGCGAAGGGAGCGTTGATCACCCGTAAGGGCAAGGAGATTTTGCTCCAGGTCGAGAGAATGGAGAAGGACAAGATTGTCCTCAAGAAGGATAACGCGGCAGGGGTAACAACAACAGGAGAACCCACGGACCTTCACATTCCCTATCACGGCTACGTCGACCCCAACTCCAATTCCCCGTTCCTCACAGAGTCACGTCCCTTCAACCTGATGTTTAAGACTTACCTCGACCCCATCGACCCCATCGACAAGGTTATCACCACCACCCTCGACGCTCAAAAGAACCCCTCGACCTCCGATCTGACCAGCACGCGCCAATTGGTCGACAAGACCCTCCACCCTTCGCTCACCTACCTCCGACCGGAAACCGCTCAAGGTGTCTTTATCAACTACGCGACCGTCCAACGATCTCACCCACACCTCAAGATCCCCTTCGGAATTGCCCAAATCGGAAAGTCGTTCAGGAACGAGATCCGTCTGGAACATGCCATCTTCCGCACGCCCGAATTCGAGCAGATGGAGCTCGAATTCTTTGTCGCACCCTGGCAAGCTGAGGAACAGTTTGAGGCCTGGAGGAAGTTTAGGATGGACTGGTGGAGGTATTATGGACGGAACCATGATCGGATTCGCGAGAGAGCTCATGAACAGGACGAGTTGGCGCATTATTCGAGTGGTTGTGTTGATGTCGAGTATTTATTCCCCTGGGGTTGGGGTGAGGTTGAAGGAATTGCGAACAGAGGTGATTTTGATTTGAGCAAACATTCAGAGGCGACGGGAATCAAGTTGCAGTACACGGATGCGATCATGATGCAGGAGAGGCAGGCGAGGGAGAAGGCTACGGGTGTCAAGGAGACGAATGTCGAAATCTTGGCCAAGGAGAGATTTACACCTCATGTGGTCGAGTCGTCGTGTGGATTGAACCGAGCCATGTTGGCGTTGATGCTGGATGCGATGGAGGTTGTTGACGAGCAGGGCAAGGTCATTCCATTCCCCGGCGAAGGCGATAACAATACAAGTAACGACAACGCGATTGTGAGCAAGGGGGTCCGGACGATCATGAGGCTGCACCCTCGTTTGGCGCCCGTGAAGGTGGGAATTATGCCCTTGATCTCGAATAACAAGGATCTTGTCGAGTTGTGCACAGGGATTAGCCAATCGCTGCGTCAGGAGCTGCAGGTTAATGTGTCGTTGGAGACACAGAGTACGACGATCGGGAAGCGGTATTACAGAATGGACGAAATTGGTACACCCTGGTGTGTAACGGCAGACTTTGAATCGTTACAGGATCGGATGGTGACTATCCGTGAGCGCGATACGGGCGAGCAGAGGCGTGTCTCTGCTGAGGAGGTGGTTGAGATTGTGAGGGATGGGTTGAGATTGCATCCTCGTAGTTCTAAGTAATAGACTATATTAAAAAAAAACGCCTCCTACACTGTTTTCACCTGAATATGGGGATTTTCTTAATGAAAGCCCAGTATTCTATTGAATTAAAAATATGCTCGAGGTATGCAATAAAATTTTAATTTTGCTTGGAGCTACGGATTAGCAATCGCGCTGCTTCTCGAACCTTTGGGTTATCGCTTGCAAGCCACTCCTCCACTTTGATCGCCACACTCTATGCTCCAACTGCAACCTTGAACGGGTTGAGATCGTCGGGCTCGATGGAGGAGCTCCGTTCTCGTACTTTGGTCTCCAAGACCTCTCCTTCAGATGCGGCCTTGAACGAGGTGGGATCGTGGGATTCCACTGAGGAGCTCCGTTCTCGTGGCGTGACTTGATCATGGGAAAGCGTACATTTGTCGCCTCGACCATGGAGCACGTCGTACTTGATCTTGTCATAATCCTTGTCCCATTGCTTGATCGATCCTCGGGGGATGTCCGCTTTCACAAATGTATGAAAGTTACTGGGCGTGACCTTGACATCCTTCGTCTGGCGGAGGTAACGATAAATCTCCACGAGTTCCATTCGATACCGAAGATTAAAGCCTTTCCCTCGATGTTTATGGGATCCAGCGAGCTGTGAAGGTTGACTTTCTTGAGATGTGCCAGCGCGTGCTTGGGCAAGTAGTGCGTAGTACCTAAGATTTTGGACGTCCTCAATATCACTAGAAGAAGGGGCACCGGTGCTGTTGCCGATGGGGGTGATGTCACTGAGAAGCAAGGATCGTATGTAGGAGGGTTGGTTGGTTTGTACTTTGGCATCTTGCAAGAAGAGAGTGAGATGGGGTGTGAAGAAGAGACGAAGTGCGTGGGAAAGTGTGAAAGATGTTATGTACAGATGATATCACGGGTGTCATTGAAAAACAAAGAGAAGCACGGGCACATATTTATTTTTAATTCAATAGAATACTACTCACTTGAGCACATAGAGCAACTAACTGAAAGATGCTCAAACCTCCTTGTTGAGAACGGATGAGGGACTTCAGAGATGAGGGGTGGATGAATAGCGTCCGAGCTGATGGCTTTCGCCGGTTCATCGACCTCGTTTACATTAATAGGATGTCTGTGTCAAAGGGTTTTGTAATTAACAACGTCGTTGACCTCATCGCCTTGCCCACCAAGAAGGACTCGCAAGAAGTACAATCGACTGTACACTCAATTCCTGCTAAGTGTCATGAATCATGACACTTAGCAGGAATAACATATTTTGCACAGTCTCATTGGCCAAAAGCCTCTTCAATTCATTCTTTTTATTCAGTTTTTTGGTCATGTGACAGGTCCAGCCTCTGTATTTTGAATGCATGTGCAAACTTTTCTTGAATCATTTGATCGTCCTCCGCAAGCTTGTGCACCTCCAACATTCTCTTGCGCTGTCTGCTGCGATACTCTTTAGCGAATCCTGGTGGTGGAAACCCAATTGCAGGACTGACTAGTTTCTCAGCAGCAACATCTAGAGCATGTCGGACGGTTTTGTATTCATCGCCCTGCAGATGCTTAGCAGCTCGATGGAAAACATCAATCCGTTCATCCTCGCTTCCTGACTCGTCCAAGCTCTCATCCTCATCATACTGATAAAAGTCGGGGTCAGAGATGTCGGAAGAACACAGATCCCCCACATGCCATGAATAGGATTGCTTCCTGGTTTGAAGATCTCTCTTCTTCGATCCATGCGGCGCTGTACTCGTCTCCGAAGCCAAGAACATCGCTCCATTGGTCGATACAAGCATATCCTCCTCCGCCTTGATTGCTGTCTGGATCGGCAACGATGCTGTAGCCGAGTTGGAACCGGGTGTTCCTTGCGGTGAAACGTGCGTGTCTGGCGATAGAATCGATGTCTCAGGTTGTTGCGTAGTTGTAGAGTCGAGGCCGTAGTCTTCATCGTCGGTATCATCGTCGTCAGGGCAAAGTTCGTCGAGCGGCACTGTTCTCTCCTCCACATCAAAGCACTGCATAAAAGACCGATTCTTCTTTTGCTCAGTAATGATATCGTTGAGAAAAGTAGACCCATCCAGAAGCGTGCTGAGCTGTGTATAGTAATCCCGCTCAGTCCTGATGCATTCTGCAGTGAGATTGGTCGTTTGAGTTGATTGAAAAAAAGCTACTCCAGAGCTTCCAGGAAAGGTTCGTTCCAATGTCTTCAACGGATCCTGATCCATCATAGACGCCCGAATGGTCATATCCTGGAATGCATCAGTGATAGCGTTATATATATCCGGATCGATCCTGTCCTCGGTCCTCAACTCCTTTTTCTGGACGTCATCCAGAATTGGGACATGAGCAAAGCAATCCCTGATGGACATCGGCTTAACATCTTTCCATGCTCGAACAATGAGTTCCCAGCCCTCGAAATTCGAGACTTTGGCTTCAGCCCTATCACCCGTGCGCAGACTGTTTTCATAAGCGCGGCTGGCGACATGGTGGCGATAGCGGCGCTTGAAATCGGCAATGACTCCGGCATCCAGGGGCTGTGTGACAGACGTAGAGTTAGGTGGCAACCCCTCTATCCTGATGCTGGAGAAATCCTTATGTGATTGCATTGCAACCGTATGTGCCCTGCAATTGTCAACCAACAGAGGAATTCTCCTGTCAGGATCCTTGGCCGTAATATCCTGATGAATATGGCGCAGCCACGCCAAAAATGCTTCTGCGTTCATGTAATCCGGTCTTTGTGTCCTTGTCCGTTTTTTCCTGTCTTTGCCCTTTGTAACAACCTCATCCCTCCAGCCACTACCCCATCCTTGCTCAGCATCCTGAGCCGGCTTCCATGGAAGTACATCAACCTGGCTGCGTAAAGAAGCACCTTTGGCAGTCTTGAATCCATTTGGGAGAGAGCTGCCTTTAATTAAAATTAAATAATTACAAAATATTAGATTCAACTGTTGCGGATATTACTCATACCATTAATCATAGCAAGCTACAGATTACATACTTAGAACAAAAGGCTTTCTCTTGTCTGTGCCAGTCGAATTGACACAAAATAAGATAGATACGCGGGTCGAGGAAGACTTGGTACCGGGTTGTCGACCAAAGTCGAGTGTCCAGGGAGATAATGCCTGAAGGAACAGGCCGGTCTCGTCGGCATTATAAACATCCTCCAAGGGATAGTCGGCAATAATGGTCTTGAGTCGCTCAACATCGCCCGCAATCAGAGCCAAGTCCACTGAACCCGCCTCACCTTTCGTCTTGTGAAAATCCAGGCCCCACGCCTTCTTGAAGCTTTCCACCCATGAGCCACCAAAGGCAGGGCGCGGGAAGGGCATAAAACCCATTCGACTCTCCAGTACTGTATAAACGTCTTGAGCCAGTGCCCTCAAGAGGAGCGTATCCACCGGTACGTGTCGTGACCGAATGTCCTTGATCAAGTCAACTAGGACGACCTCTACAGGGTAAAATGGACGTTTAACAGCCCGGCGTCGTTTATTGGCAAACTCGGGATCCACAGCCTCCAACATTTCTCTGTCCTTCAGAAGCCGTTCGATGGTGTGAGATGTCCAGCCATGAGCTCGCTCGTACTCTGCTATTGAAAGTTCACAGCCAGATACGGTTCGACAGGTGTCACAGTCAGAGAGCCACTGTTGGAGACGATGTAGCCTCTCTAACAAGGTTATGTTGGGGGTTGTGTTGCGTTGGGATGCAGGTTTGAGGTTTTTGGGTTCAGTCATGAGGAGTAAGGAGAATCCGTAGAAAAAAGATAATACTGTAATGGTTGGATGATGAAGTCAAGTTGATGAGACGTATGACAAGATGTCGTGTTCATTCTAGCGTTCAAAATACAGAGGCTGGACCTGTCACATGACCAAAAAACTGAATAAAAAGAATGAATTGAAGAGGCTTTTGGCCAATGAGACTGTGCAAAATATGTTATTCCTGCTAAGTGTCATGATTCATGACACTTAGCAGGAATTGAGTGTACAATTGCTGCTTGGCATAAGCAAAGTATATTAAGGGGCACAGTTCCGTTACTTTGTCGCGTTCGACCAACAAAAAAATATCCGCTATGTGCCAAAGACAATCTTTCTTAGCATTTTTTCGCGTTAAAACTAGGCTTGACCGAGTACCGTAAGCAAACAGGTTTCCCCTTTTTTTGTTTGACGCGATGTAAGTGAAGAGAATGGACAGAGAAAGATTGTCCCAAACAGCACCACTTTGGTGGGCCATGTTTAGTCAATGGCTGGGTCGCACTGGAATGGAATTGATGAGCGGAGAAAGGGTGGACATGTACTCTTTTTTATTCTTGCCTGGATATGCATTTTGTCTATCATTATGGGTTTACGGTACGCGCCCCATGTTTATGTATGTAAGTATGCCCATGAGTGTAAAAGCCGTCTTCAGGATGTATAGCATGTGCCCTCTCTCCCTTGTCGCTCACAGTTCTTGACGTTTTTTTTTCTCTGTACATTTTTGTGTGTAGACGTTCGTTCATTCCTTGTCCCCCTATTCTCTTTCATTTTTCTCTGTATATTTTTCCACATCTTCCTTTCTTCCTTCTTACTTTTTGTCTCTTTCTACCCCCATCTTCTTCTATCTTACCCTCCCATCCTTCGCTTCCTAACCTTCTTGTTTTTCCTATATCTCCGGCCTCGTTATCCTGCCCCTTTGATCGAAAATTCCACAACTGTCAGAGAACACCATCCACTTCAACATTTGACCTTCAGCTATTTGTTTCTCCTCTCCTTCGTTTTTTATTTTCCTATCCCTTTCGTCTTTTGTCTTTTCCTTTTTGTTCTCATTTACGGCATCACTCCCTCTCTTTTCCTGCAACCTTTTCGTTATTTATTTACATCCATTTCATCCCATCGACTGCTTAAAAGGAAGACTATCCGCCTTCTACTCTTCTTTCTTCTCCCTTTTTTATTTTCTTGTTCAGTGCTCTTATTCGTTTTTTCACCATTGCACATCTATATCCAAATCATGAAACCATTTGGATCCCTCATTCTCATTGCTGCATTATTTCTTAGTGTTGTCATCTCAGGCACCGCAGGTAATCCCACTCTGTCCTTCTTGCTTATTCAAATGTAACAGTCGGTGGTTGCATCCTGAGCACGGACGCTTTTAACTAATCAACGCCATCTAATCTCTTTCACACATCACCTCGTTTGTCTTACCACTAACGCACATATACATCCACAAACCCTGCATGCCCACATCCCCCTCTCTTCCTTCTTTCACCTTTTCTTTCACCCCATCGACACTCTTCCTTCTTCTCTTCCATCACCAACCCAAAAATAAAAAACCCCCCATCCTTACAAAATCAACGACTACTTCGTCTCATCAGCCACCAGACCCCGCCGCCCACCACCACCGCCAACACCTCCCTGCCAATCAGCCTGCAACAGCGATTTTTATAAATGTCTGACTTCGCCTGAAAAATGCAATGAGGAGCGTACCCGTTGCATGCGTGGATGCGACGGCAATTGAGCAGGATAACCCTCCTGTTGCATCACTCCTCTCCCCGACTGGCAACAGGATGATGCTAACTGTAGAGTGATACCATTCGCATCGGTTGAGCACACTAAGGATACACCTCTTCCTCCTCTCCCTCCTCTATCTCTTCCTTATTTTCCTACTCCTCTACCTCTTCCTTCTTCTTCTCATTCTCCTTTCTGCTCCTCCTCTTCCCTCCAATTCCTTGATCACCTCTCTCTTACACTAATTCTGACAAAGTTGATGCGCATACCTTCAACAACCGCCACAGAAGAATAAACAATTTTGGAGACCAACTTGTTGGTCTGATTTGGAAGCAACAAAGCTTTATCTATTTGTTTTTCTTCTGTGTATGAGTTGGAGATTTGTTCCTTACCCTAGTACGGTCTTCATATACACGTAAAAGTTAGAACGAAAAAGAGGATCCAGGAAAGCGAGGGAGATTGGGACACAGAAGAACAGTCAAGTGAGTTGATCATTTGCAGCGCCATGCATTTGTTCTATTTTTTTTTTTTTTCATTCTGGCGTTCTGGTACGACTCTTCTTTTTTTTTCAGTTGGTCACCCTATTTTTTTTTCTTTGTCTGTGTACTTGGGGTTCTCTCTCTTTTTCTGTGAGTTCGCAGGAACACCATAAAATGAGACAAGGACACATCACACGGGGTTTTTCTCTCCTTCACTACCACCCTTTTCCTATGTTGTTTTGAGTTTGCGATTTCTCTCTGTTCGGAAGGTTGGGATGTATCTAGACGCTTGAGTAAGTTCTTCTCCATCGAATCGCTTTTTGTCTAAGCTTATCTCACCTTCTCTTCTTTCTAGTTTGTTTCCCTCTTTTTCAGGTTAGCGAATATGCAAATATTGTATTGTCAAAAGTGGCTTCGCATTGCCTAAAGTTCTAGCATTTTCTTTATATATATTTTTTTTACTATCTAGAACTGTTCACCGCATTGTAGCACTAAATAATGGCTCATATATCGCCCTTTTGTCCACCACGCTTCCCATCCTAGAAATCACGACTCTTTTATTCTGTCCATACCCATCGCGCTGTTCCACTAGAACCTTCCACCGCTCAAGGCTTTCACTGACACCATAGCAATCACGAGTGGGAGTGAAAGAAAACGTGAAAAGGAAGGCAGCAAAAAGAGTGTGACAACTATCAGTGAATCGGGCATTGATGGGAGTGATTAACTAGTAGTCCTGAGCGACGGCACTGGCTCTGCTCTGTCGTGGCGGCAGTGTTGTTGGAGTGGGTAGTAAGGTGTGGATAGACGAGGAGAAATTGAAATAAGAAAATACGCATAGCGGGCCTTTGGTTCGTGATTTCCATGATTGTATAAGAACAGTCACGCGATCGTTACGCCGGTGGCTGAACTCCACCCATTCACTCAGCACACGACGACGAATCACTTTTCTTTCAGAAGAGATGGTACTTCCAGTTCCAGCGTTCTCCTTTTGACGCCCTAACGACCAAACTCACAAAACAAAAACGACAATCACATGGCGCCAGGAGCAAAAGTGCAGGTGCGTACAGGAGAGACGAATAACAACGAATCGACATCCTCATCTTCACTTTCACTCTTTTAACAACAGGAAGTCAAAGACAAACAACCTGGCTAATCGCTATTTACACTTTTGCTTTTTGTTAACATCCTTAGGCGTCAAAGCTGTCGCCGAAGGTGACAGAGGCGATGATCAGGACATTGTTCGAACACATCGGACCCCTCGACAACATTATCCTTATCCCCAGGTACGCATCCTGGAAAATGAAAAGACTAAACAAAAGGGCGCGATTGAAGACTCTCGCACTTGTCTTGTCTTGGTAACACTGAACATTAACCAGTACGCAAACAAAAGAACAATGAACTGATCAGCTCTATCATTCTTTTTTAAAACAAAAAAAACACCGTGCGCGAATCTAGTCCCCTTGGAGCAGGCTACGAGGCAATCATCGAGTTTCAGGAAAAGGATGCAGCACTCACAGCAACCCATCTCACAGGAACGATCTTTGGAGGACGAGCCCTGGCCATCACCCAAATGGATATCACCCTTCCAGCAGCCACTGCCAACGCCAACGCACCACGCCCCTTTAACAATATGACCATGCAACAGCAACAGGCACAAAATGCCATCAACGGATCTTCGGGAATGTCACAACAACAACCACAAGGGAACCCCATCATCCGAATGGGCGCAACTATCCACCACCCACAGTTCGGCCACCCTATGGGTGGTATGGGCAACCAGTACCCACCCATGTATCCCAACCCACACATGACTCTCTATAACCCTAGCATCATGCCGCCACAGTACCATCAACAACAGCAATTACACCAGCAGCGACTCTTGGAGCAGGCCAACGACCCCTCTAAGTCAGAGTCCAAGACTGTTTACGTCGGTAATCTGCCCCTGACTGTGACCAAGGAGCAGCTGGAGGAGGTCTTCCGCGACTGTGGTGTCGTCACTCGCGTCAACATCACCGGAAAGGCTACCCACCCGACCCGTTTCGCATTCATGGACTTTGATACCGTCGAGGCCGCCAGGAAGGCTCTTGCCAGCACCGACAAGGTCATTGGTGACCGCACTCTCAGGTACGTTTTTGCTCTTTGTTTTAACCTAGATTCCCTAGAACATATGTTTGCCTCTAGCTGCAAGCTGACCTTGACATTGTTCTGATCGATACATAGGATTAACCCGCCAAAGCACAGTGGACCACTGCCATACATGATCCAGCACGCTCAGATGATGCAGGCTCCCAGCATGATTCAGCCACAACCGTCTCAACCCAATCCCATGGACGCTACCAGGACTCGCTACAAGAACATTCTGATTAAACTTATCAACCGTGGAGGCGACCCTTCTCTGTTGAAGAAACTGGAAGAACTCGAAGCAGGAGGACCCCTGCCAGATATGAGCGGTATTACAGGACTATCGCCAGATCTGGCTGCTCTGAACAACGAAACTGGCTCGCCTTCCGCGGAGCAGCCAGCTTCAGCGGCTACCACAGGACCTCCTCAGACAGCCACCAGTCTCTTGGAAAAGCTGGTTTCCTCCTCCAGGAGACGATCGCGATCCCCAAGCCGGACCAGGAGTAGTGCGCTGTCGTCTTCTCGGAGAAGAAGTCGCTCGCGCTCGGCGGATAGGGATGATTACTATAGACGCAGTGGATCGAGTTCTAGGCGGTCCAGAAGACGATCGCATTCACGGTCCAGATCCCCATCACGGTCAAGGTACTCTTCCTCGTCGCACCGGAGCTCGCGCGCACATGATGTCGATGACCGTGAGCGTGAGCGCGGTGATCGTGAACGTTACGAGTCCTCGTCATCGCGGAGACGCGAGAGGGATGAGCCAAGCCGGAGCAGTCGTAGCTCGCGGGGACATGCAGAGTCGAGTCGTCCTCGGGACAGAGATCGTGAGCGAGAGCGGGAGCGCGACCGTGAACGGGAACGGCACCGCGATTAACGTCTCTTCCTTTTTGGAGCTAGCTTGGCGTATATCGTGGTCAGTGGTGAAGAACAATAAAGCGGCCTTTGCACTCTGCAACATATCTTGTCTCGTATGTATGTGATGTACTTGTGTTTGTGTATTGAGATGCTGGATGCTAAAGATGCAAGTAGTAAAAAAGAAAAGGGGAAAACGAAGAAACTAAAATACAAGAGAAGGAGGATATGTGTTGAGTTTACTTCTTCTTGGAAGAAGAGGACTTGATTTTACGCTTCTTGTCGGCCTTGGGGATCTTGTTCTTGCGCTTTTCGCGGGCCTCCTCCTTGGACTTGAGTTTCCGCTCCTTCTTGGCGTCCTTATCCTCATTCCGCTTGCCGCGTGATTGCTTCTTAAAGTCGTCATCGTTCGAGTCGTATTCCTCATCGTCCTCATCCTCGTCCTCGTCATCTTCGTCAGAGTTGTTCTCGTCGTTCTCGTCTTCGGCTTCGTCGTTGTGTTCCTCTGCGGTAACGGGTTCGGGGACCTGCTCTTCCTCCTCCTCGACTGTCTCGGGCTCAGGCTCGACCTCGGTAACGACCTTCTTGGACTTTTTCTTCTTCTTCTTCTCCTCGCCCTCAACCTCACCGCCCTCCTCGACATTGGCCTCGGCCTCGGCGTCGGCAGACTTGGCCTTCTTCTTCTTCTTCTTTTTCTCGCCCTCCTCCGCTTCGTCACCTTCAGCCTCGGGATCGACAGTCTTCGACTTTTTCTTTTTCTTCTTCTTCTCCTCGCCTTCGGCCTCAACACCTTCCTCTTGAGCATCTGCCTCGGCCTCAGGATCCACGGACTTGGACTTCTTCTTCTTCTTTTTCTTCTCCTCACCCTCGACGACTGGCGCCTCCTCTCCCTCTTCCACGACATCATCCTCAAAGGCAACGGACTTCTTGGACGACTTCTTCTTCTTCTTCTTCTCCTCCTCCACAGGCGCAACAGCAGCAGGTCGCTCATCAACATCCTTGATACCGGTCATCTTGGTATACAGCAGCTCCTCGGTATTACCTTCCAAGACCTTGCGGACATCCCTCTCGACATCAATGACCTCCTGCAAATGACGAGGGATATAGGACTGTGCAAAGACGGCATCATCAACCTTCCTCTTCTCGGCCTCAGCTTCAGTCTCGTTGACGGGCATGGCGGTCATGATCCGCTCCAGCTCTGCATCCATCGACTCATCCGCCATATCGATCGAGACATCGGTGATGAAATCAAACAACTCCTTCTGGCCCATGACGGCCACTCGCTTCTTGCGGAAGTAGTCCGAGACGTTGGTGATGTCCATTCGCAAGAAGTTGAACGCGTGCGGGTGGTCGTGCTCGACAGATTGCGAGACGTCGATGATGTAGAGCGTCTTGGAGTGGTAGAGGATGTTGTACTCGGACAAATCGGCGTGGACCAAGTGGCAGGTCTGGTACATGATTCTCATATACTTGACCAGCTGGAAGTACAACGCCGGGTATCGGTCTGCATCAATCTGGGCATCCTTGAGTCGAGGGTACGCCCATCCGTTCTTGTCTCCCAAGAAACCCATCACCAACACATGCATCCTCAAGACCAAAGGCTCAGGAGACGGGATACCGGCCTGGTGGATACGTTTCAAGTTACGCATCTCCTTCTCGGCCCAGATCTTGACCATCTTACGTGGGTTGCTCTTGTTGTATCCATGCCTGAATCGGTACTCTCCTGAGACGTAACGATCACGATCCTTAAAGACCAAGATCGAGGTCTTGTAGATCTTGATGGCCCGATGTTCTCCGGTTTCCGTCCTGGCGTGGTAGACGTTGGCTTCCTTGCCGGTACTGATACAGCCGTTGACCTCGTAGATGATGTTGCGGTTCAGCATCTTGAATAGAATGATACGTGTGCGCGGGTCCAAAACCTGATCTGATGTTGCTCTGTCCGACTTATCCGTGTTCTTCGTCCTATTTTATGTATTGCAATTATGTCAAGCGTTTGTTAGTCTTTCTGTGCCTTTGTTGTACCTTTGATCCGACATGAGCCATAAAGAGAAGAAGGCTTTTTTTTTTGGTCATTTACCTGTCTCCAGATCCCTTCTTACTACCAACATTTCCACGCTCCTGCCCAGGCGTCGGTGCAGCAACACTAGTCTCGCCCAGATGCAAACGTCCCTCGAATTTAGAGCTAAGCGCATCAATCTGGTCGCCCAACATAGTCGAATCCTCGCTCTTCTCCTGAATCACATCCGATGCGTGTGCCTGTGCTGCTGCTTGTGCTGACTTCTTGGCGGCTTTCGCGGCGGCAGAGGTGGCTTTGCGGGGCTGGTTTGCGGCAGGTGCAGAGATGACGCCGGTGGGGTTTGTGGATTTGTTGGGTTGGAGCTGTTGGCGAAGGCGGTTGTACTGCTTTGTGAAATCTATGAGCAATAAAGAAAGATATACATTGAGAAAAGTAAGGATTGAGTCGTTAGGGCCGGAATGCATTGGAAGGAACAACGAAACGCGACTGAACAGAGAGAAGAAAACAATGGCGTGCCGTTGATTTTGGTGGGTTTATATATTACCTCCGGTAGCATTATCCCAGCCATCGAAATCGTTCAATTCATCCTCGAGGTCGTTCAGGTAGTCGCTATCAAAGTCTTCTTCCTCCTCTTCCTCTTCCTCTTCCTCGGCTTCGTTGGTATCTGAGAATTGAACGGCGACGACCTTAGTCTCCTGCTGTTGCTGGTGCTTCTGGGTGTGCTCCGCCTCTTCAGGCGTGTGCTCTGTGATAGTTGCCATGTAAGTGTGAATGAATGTATGTAAAGGTGAACTCCTGATGGACAAAAGCAAGCAGAAGAGTGAGGTTCGCCGCAGTTCTTGAATGGTGAGGAAATAAAAAAAAAAAAAAAAAGTGCCTTGGTATTTATGTGGCTTAAATGTTTTCAAACCAAGCAGACAGGGCAGCAAGTTTTCTGACAAGCAAGCAAGCAAGCAACACAAGAAGGCTGAAATAACGATTCTCATTCCATAATTGAATATCACATGATGAATTGGATGGATGCTCATCTATTCTGGCAGCTTTTACACCATCCAATAGACCGCGACCCAACATCCGCAAAATTCAGTGACTATCTTCAATCCAGGGCCTCGTCGCAGTGGCTCTCTTGTAACACCAAGTTGAAAGGGGAGTTCGTTAAACATCACTGTCATCCTTTTCATTTCGTTCCTTCTTCCTTACCTCTTTCTTTTCCTCATTCCCACATCGTTATCACACCTTCCTGCAACCTCATCATTACTGTCGTCGTCATCATCCCCGTCACACCTGTCACTCCTTTCTTGACGAAACGATGTTCCGGACACATCCCCTCGATTTACATGAAATTCGCTCAAGAATTGCCAGCAGTCTAAGTCTCAGAGACCTCGCGTCCTGTGCGCGTGTTAGCCAGGATTGGAACGGCTCCTTTACACCGCCACTCTACAAATCTGTCGTACTGTCGAACCATGGCCCTAGCTTGGAATCTGTGGAAAGAAACAAGCACCTTATACAACATCTGGTGATTCACAACTCTGCGTATAAAAAACTACCATCAACATCTTCACGAGACAAAGTAGTTTCTAGCGTCATGGCCAACTCGATTCTGACCAATTTGAACTTATCCCACAACGCCATCGGACCCAACGGAACCCAGGCGCTCACTGAAGCACTCAAGACCAACTCGACTCTGACCACCTTGCACTTGCTCAACTACTCGATCGGACCCAGCGAAGCCCAGGCGCTGTCTGAGGCACTCAAGACCAACTCGGCTCTGACTACTTTGGACTTGTACAACAATTCGATCGGACCCAGTGGATCCCAGGCGTTATCTGAGGCTCTAAAGACCAACTCGACTCTAACCACTTTGGACTTATCTGACAACTCGATCGGACCCAATGAAGCTCTAGCGCTGTCTGAGGCACTCAAGGCCAACTCGACTCTGGCCACTTTGAATCTGTCCAATAACTACATCGAACCCGACGGAGCCCATGCGCTGTTTGAGGCACTCAAGACGAACTCGACTCTGACCACTTTGGACTTGACCAGCAACTCGATCGGAGACAACGCAGCCCAGCAGCTGTCTGAGGCACTCAAGGTCAACTCGACTCTGACCACTTTGAACCTGTCCTACAACTCGATCGGTCCCAACGGAGCCCAGGAGCTGTCTGAGGCACTCAAGGCCAAATCGACTCTGACTACTTTGAACTTGGAGGGAAACTCGATCGAAGACGACGGAGCTCAAGCACTATCCGAGGCTCTCAAGACCAACTCGACTCTGACCACTTTGGACTTGTCCGACAACTCGATCGGACCCAACGAAACGCAGGCGCTGTCTGAGGCACTCAAAACCAACTCGACTCTGGCCACTTTGAACCTATCCTACAACCCGGTCGGACCCAACGGAGCCCATGCGCTGTCTGAAGCACTCAAGGTCAACTCAACTCTGACCACTTTGAACTTGTATGGCAGCTCGATCGGCCCCAACGAAGCTCAGGCACTGTCTGAGGCACTCAGGGCCAACTCGACTCTGACCACTTTGGAACTATCCAACAACTCGATCGAAGACAATGGAGCCCATGCGCTATTTGAGGCACTCGAGACGAACTCGACTCTAAGAACTTTGAACTTATCCAACAACTCGATCGGACCCAACGGAGCCCAGGCAATGTCCAAGGCACTCAAGACCAACTTGACTCTGACCACTTTGGACTTGTCCAAGAATTCGATCGGACCCAACGGAGCTCAGGCGCTGTCTGAGGCACTCAAGGTTAACTCGACTCTGACCACTTTGAATCTGTCCAATAACTCCATCGAACCCGACGGAGCCCATGCGCTGTCTGAGGCACTCAAGACCAACCGGACTCTAACCAATTTGAGTCTGTACCAAAACTCGATCGGAGAAAATGGAGCCCGGGCACTGGATGAGGCACAAAAGACCAACTGGGTTGTGACCATTGCGGGCCTCCCGCTTGGGTGATTATTCATACCCCATCAAGAGTGGTGAAAAAGGTGAGAGTATATATTTTATAGTCATCTCAGTAAAAATCCTTCACCTTCCGGACCTCTTCTTGTTCTACTGTGTGGATACCATTGAATGACGTCCCTTATTCTTTTTTTCTGTTTCTCTGTACAGTACATGGGATCCTCTTGTTTGCCAATGACCTTCCTTCTTTGTTCACGAGTAAACGTCAAGTCACCATGACGACGGTTGAGGGACGTCTCCCAGGAATACAGGCTAGTCGCTTTGCATTGCTGAAGGGATGGGGTTTTCTTCTCAAGGCACATTGGTGACCTGAGGATATTTTTTTCTGGAGCAAGAACGTTTCCTCATCAATGCTGAACTCGACAATGTAAAGGCTTTGTGGTAGGGAAGGAGGAGCTTCCTTTATGACGACCAAATCTCGTTCTCCTTTATTTACATAAAGAGTCGAAGGACGATCTCTTCAGGAGCTGATGAGTGCCTCTTTTCCTCTACTCTTTATTGCCATAGAAACAAGATATGTGGAGGGAGAATGAGGGAAAGAAACAAGGCGAAGGAAGGAGAGGATCGTCTACGCGAATATATGAAAACAGAAAGAGGGTATTCACAACAGTCTCTTTTTCTGTAAATAGGCGGGATCGACAAAACATTGTTCTTGACCATGAGGGATACACATTCGAATAGAACGACATTTGACGCATTACAAAAGGGGGTTTTCATGTAACCTGATATGGAGAAAGAGAATCAAATGTGGCCATGAAGGCCTAGAACGTCGCTGCAATGACACCACTCTCCTCTTTCTGTTGACTCGGTTCTCCCCTAGTTTTTATTCAAGAGATGGATTACCATGTTGTCGTAACGCGTGTCTTCGAAATTGAAACAAGAAAATAGAGGCAGCACTGCTCCATCTTGAAGGCTGTGGGTTTGAAGAGAGAACTTCCAAAGATGAAAGCAAAGGCTAAGGGTAGGAACAAAAAAAAAAAAAAAAAAAAAAAAAAAAAAAAAAAAGAAAAGGCAGGGAGAGAAACGGGGGGTGCATGTGCGAGTCCAAATGTCACCATCGGTAAAAGAGAGCAAGGAAAAAGGATCCAGGTGGGCCATCTATTTATTCCCCATGTTCCATATGTGCCTGAGTTGGCCTCTCCTCTCACCTTATCAAAAAGACTGTTTTTGACCAACCCTCCTTACCGCAGTAACTTCTTTATAACAATTCTGAACGCCCCCAAGTCGAACGGAAAACTCGCCAAACATCACTGTCATTCTTTTCATTTCGTTCCTTCGTCCTTACCTCTTTCTTTTCCTCATTCCCACATCGTTATCGCACCTTCCTGCAACTCATCATTGGTGTCCCATCATCATCCCCATCACACTTGTCACTCCCTTCTTTACGAAACGATGTTCCGGATACATCCCCTCGATTTACATGAAATTCGCTCAAGAATTGCCAGTAATCTTGGTCTCAGAGACCTCGCGTCCTGTGCGCGTGTAAGTCAGGATTGGAACGGCTCATTTACACCGCCACTCTACAACTCTGTTGTACTGTCGCTACATGGCCCCAGCATAGAATCTGTTGAAAGAAACAAGCACCTTATACAACATCTGGTGATTGGCAGCACTTCTTATGAAAAACTACCATCGACATTTTCACGAGAAAAAGTCATTTCTAGCGTCATGACCAGCTCGAAACTGACCGCCTTGACCTTGTCCCACAAGGCGATCGGAGTCCCCGAAGCTCAGGCGCTGTCTGAGGCACTCAAGTCCAACTCAACTCTGATCACTTTGGAATTGGTCGACAACCCGATCGGACAAAACGGAGCCCAGGCGTTGTCTGAGGCACTCAAAGTCAATTCGACTCTGACCTCTTTGCATTTGCACCGCAACAGGATCGGACCCCACGGAGCTCAGGCGCTGTCTGAAGCACTCAAGACCAACTCGACTCTGACCACTTTGGAACTGTCCTTCAACGTGATTGGACCCGACGGAGCTCAAGCATTGTCTGAGGCACTCAAGACCAACTCGACTCTTACCACTTTGGTCTTGTACAACAACTCGATCGGACCTAATGGAGCCCAGGCGTTGTCTGAGGCACTCAAGACTAACTCGACTCTAAGCACTTTGAGCTTAAACAACAACGCGATTGGAGACATTGGAGCTCAGGCGCTGTCTGAGGCACTAAAGACCAACTCGGCTTTGACCACTTTGGACCTGTCCATCAACTCGACCGGACCCAATGGAGCTCAAGCATTGTCTGAAGCACTCAAGACGAACTCGACTCTTACAACTTTGGTCTTGTACAGCAACTCGATCGGAGACAACGGAGTCCAGGCGTTGTCTGAGGCATTCAAGGTCAATTCTACTCTGACCTCTTTGCACTTGCACAACAACTCGATCGGAATCAACGGAGCTCAGGCGCTGTCTGAGACACTCAAGACCAACTCGACTCTAAGCACTTTGAACTTGCACGAGAACGGTATTGGACCCGATGGAGCTCAGGCATTGTCTGAAGCACTCAAGACCAACTCGACTCTGATCTCCTTGAACTTGTTCAGAAATTCGATGGGAGACAACGGAGCTCAGGCGCTGTCTGAGGCACTCAAAGCTAACTCGACTCTGACCACTTTGGAACTATCCAAAAACTCGATCGGACCCAACGGAGCCAATGCGCTGTCTGAGGCACTCAAGACCAACTCGACTCTGACCACTTTGGACCTGTCCGACAACTTGATCGGACCCAACGGAGCTCAGGCATTGTCTGAAGCACTCAAGACCAACCCGACTCTGATCTCCTTGAACTTGTACAAAAATTCGATGGGAGACGACGGAGCTCAGGCGCTGTCTGAGGCACTCAAAGCTAACTCGACTCTGACCACTTTGGAACTATCCAAAAACTCGATCGGACCCAACGGAGCCAATGCACTGTCTGAAGCACTCAAGACCAACTCGACTCTGACCACTTTGGACCTGTCCGACAACTTGATCGGACCCAACGGAGCTCAGGCATTGTCTGAAGCACTCAAGACCAACTCGACCCTGATCTCCTTGAACTTGTACAAAAATTCGATCGGACACAACGGAGCTCAGGCGCTGTCTGAGGCACTCAAAGCTAACTCGACTCTGACCACTTTGGAACTATCCAACTACTCGATCGGACCCAATGGAGCCAATGCGCTGTATGAGGCACTCAAGATCAACTCGACTCTGACAACTTTGCACTTGTCCCACAAATCGTTCAGAGAAAACGGAGTTCAAGCGCTGTATGAGGCACGCAAAATTAACTGGCTTGTGACCATTGAGGCCTATCAGGAGCGATGAAGACGGTGAAAGTATGTATTTTGTAGCCATCTCAGTAAAAATCCCTTGCCTTCCGGACCTTTTCTTGTCCTACTGCGAGGATACCATTGAACGACGTCCCTGCTTCTTTTTTTCTGTTTCTCTGTACAGTACAAGGGATTTTCTTGTTTGTCAATGACCTTCTTTCTTTGTTCACGAGTAAACGTCAAGTCAACGTGACGATGGTTGAGGGACGTCTCCCAAGAACACAGGCTGGCTGTTCAGCATTGCTAAAGAGAGGGGACTTTCTAGTCAAGGCACATTGGCGATCTGAGGATATTTTTTTTTCTTGAGCAAGGTTTCCTTATCAATGCTGAACTCGGTAACGTGAAGGCTCGGTGATAAGGAAAGAAGACCTTCCTTTGCGACAACAAATCTCATTCTTCTTTACATGGTGACTCGAGGGAGGATCTACTCGGGAGTTGATGAGTGCTCTTTTCCTCCATTCTTCATTTACCATAGAAACAAGATATATGGAGGGAGAATGAGGGAATGGAACAGGGTGAAATAGGGATAGAATCGTCTACGCAAATCTTTAAGAAAAGAGAGAGGTAGTAATAAAAACAAACCTCTTTTTCTTCTTGTAGCTAAGCAAAATTGACAAGTCATAACTCTTAATTATAGGCAATACATATTCAATTCGATCGACATTAGCCGCATTACAAAAGGGAGTTGTCATGTAACCTGATATTGAGAAAGAAAATCATATGACGTCATGAGGGTCTAGAACGTCGCTGCAATGGCGCCACTCTCCTCTTCTTGATGATTGCGTTGTCCCCTGGTGTTTATTTAAGACATGGGTTAGCATGTTGTCTGCAAGTATTTCTTCGAAAGTGAAACAAGAAAAATAGAGGCAGCACAGCCCATCTTGAAGGCTGTGTGTACGAAGTGAGAACTTCTAAAGAAGGTTGTTTCCAAAAAAAAAAAAAAAAAAAAAAAAAAAAAAAAAGGAGGGAGGAAGCGAGGGAAACAAAGGATGCGCGTGCGTGTCCAGATGACACCATCAGTACAGAGAGCAAGGAAGAGAGGATCCAGGTGGGCCATGTTTTTTTCCCCATGTTCCATATGTGCATGAGTTGGCCTCTCCTCTCACCTTAACAAAATGACTGCTTTTAAGTAACCCTCCTTGCCGCAGTAACTTTCTTAAAACAATTCTGAACGCCCCCAAGTCGAACGAGAACCTCGTCAAACATCACTTAATCCTTTCCTTTCATTCCTTCGTCTTTACCTGTTTCTTTTCCTCATTCCTACATCCTTATCGCACCTTCTTGCAACCTCATCATTACTGTCGTCGTCATCTTCCCTATCGCAATTGTAACGCTCTTTACGAAAGGATGTTACGGACACATCCCCTCGATTTACATGAAATCCGCTCAAGAATTGCCAGCAGTCTTGGTCTCAGAGACCTCGCGTCCTGTGCGCGTGTAAGCCAGGATTGGAACGACTCCTTTACACCGCCACTATACAACTCTGTCGTACTGTCAAAACGTGGCCTCAGTATGGAATCTATTGAGAGAAACAAGCACCTTATACAACATCTGGTGATTGGCAGCTCTGTTTTTGAAAAACTACCACCGACATTTTCTCAAGAAAAAGTCATTTCTAGCGTCATGACCAACTCGACTCTGATCACTTTGGACTTATCCCATAACTCGATCGGACCCAACGGAGCTCAGGCGCTGTCTGAGGCACTCAAGGTCAACTCGACCTTGATCACTTTGAACTTGTTCAACAACTCGATTGGAGACAACGGAGCCCAGGCGCTATCTGAGGCTCTCAAGGCCAACTCGACTCTGACTACTTTGGACTTATCTGACAACTCGATCGGACCCAATGAAGCTCAGGCGCTCTCTGAGGCGCTCAAAGCCAACTCGACTCTCGCTACGTTGAACCTGTCCCACAATTCGATCGGCGACAACGAAGCCTATGCGCTATCCGGGGCACTCAAGTCCAACTCAACTCTAAGCACTTTGACCTTAGTCAACAACGCGATCGGAGACAATGGAGCTCAGGCGCTGTCGGGAGCACTCAAGACCAACTTGACTCTGACCACTTTGAATCTGTCCATAAACTTGATCGGACCCAACGGAGCTCAGGCGCTGTCTGAGGTACTCAAGGTCAACTCGACTCTGACCACTTTGGACCTGTCCCACAACTCGATCGGACCCAACGGAGCCAATGCGCTGTCTGAGGCACTCAAGACCAACTTGACTTTGACCACTTTGGACTTGTACAGCAACTCGATTGAAGAAAATGGAGCTCAGGCTCTGTCTGAGGTACTCAAGATCAACTCGACTCTGACCACTTTGGTCTTGTCCGACAACTTGGTCGGAGAGAATGGAGTCCGCGCGCTGTGTAAGGCACTCAAGAGTAACTCGACTCTGACCATTTTGGACTTAACATATAACTCGATCGGACCCAACGGAGCCAATGCGCTGTCTGAGGCACTCAAGACCAACTCGACTCTGACCACTTTAAATTTGTCCAATAACACGATCGGTCCCATCGGAGCCCAGGCGCTGTCTGAAGCACTCAAGATCAAATCAAGTCTGATCACTTTGAATTTGTCCAATAACTCGATCGGTCCCAACGGAGCCCAGGAGCTGTCTGAAGCACTCAAGATCAATTCAAGTCTGACCACTTTAGAACTATCCAACAACTCGATCGAATCCAACGGAGCCCAGGAGCTGTCTGAAGCACTCAAGATCAATTCAAGTCTGACCACTTTGGACCTGTCCAAGAACTCTATCAAACCCAACGGAGCTCAGGCGCTGTCTGAGGCACTCAAGATCAACTCGACTCTGACGACTTTGAACCTAGCCCATAACTTGGCCGAAGAAAATGGAGCCCATGCGCTGTCTGAGGCACTTAAGACCAACTCGACTCTGAACACTTTGGAATTGTTCGATAACTCGATCGGAGACAACGGAGCTCAGGCGCTATCTGAGGCACTCGAGACCAACTCGAATCTGACCACTCTGGGCCTGTCCCACAACTCGATCACATACAACGGAGCCCATGCGCTATCTGAGGCACTCAAGGTCAATTTGACTCTGACCAACTTGAGCTTGTACAGCAACTCGATCGGAGAAAGCGGAGCCCAGGCGCTGTCTAAGGCACGTAAAACCAACGGGACTGTAACCATTGCGGGCCTCCTGCTTGGGTGACCATCCATACCCTATCAAGAGGGATGAAGACAGCGAGAGTATTTTATAGTCATCTCAGTAAAAACCCTTCACCTTCCGGACCTTTTCTTGTTCTGCTCCGAGGAAACCGCAGCATAACCTTCTGGATTCTTTTTTCTCTTTCTCTATACAGTACAAGGGATATTTTCGTTTGCCAATGACCTTCTTTCTTTCATTCACGAGCAAACGTCAAGTCAACATGACGGTGAGTGAGGAACGTCTCCCCAGAACACAGGCTAGTCGCTTTGCATTGCTGAAGGGATGGGGTTTTCTTCTCAAGACACATTGGTGATCTGAGAATTTTTTTCTGGAGCAAGAAGGTTTCCTCATCAATGCTGAATTCGACAATGTGAAGGCTTGGTGGTAGGGAAGGAAGACCTTCCTTTATGACGACCAAATCTCGTTCTTCTTTCTTCACATGGTGAGTCGAAGGAGGATCTGTTCAGGTGCTGTTGAGTGTTTCTTTTTCTCTATTCGTTATTTGCCATAGAAACAATATATGTGGAGGGAGAGTGAGGAAAAGAAACAAGGTGAAGGAAGGATAGGATCGTCTACGCGAATATATGAGAATAGAAGGAGGGTATTAATCACAACAGCCTCTTTTTTTTTTTTTTTTTTGGCAAGATCGACAAATTATTATTCTTGACCATGGGTACTACACATTCAAGTCGGTCGACATTTGCCGCATTACAAAAGAGGGTTGTCATGTAACCTGATATGGAGAAAGAGAGTCATATGGGGCCATGAAGGCCTAGAACGTCGCTGCAATGGCACTACTCTCCTCTTTCTATTGACTCGGTTCTCCCCTAGTTTTTATTCAAGAGATGGATTAGCATGTTGTCGGAACGCGTGTCTTCGAAATTGAAACAAGAAAATAGAGGCAGAACAGCCCCATCTTGAAGGCTGCTGGTATGAAGTGAGAACTTATATAAGATGAAAGCAAAGGCTAAGGGTAGGAACCAAAAAAAAAAAAAAAAAGAAAAGAAAAGATAGAGAGAAAGGCAGGGAGGGAAACAAAGGATGCGTGTGCGTGTCCAGATGACACCATCAGTAGAGAGAGCAAGGAAGAGGATCCTGGTGGGCCATGCTTTATTCCATGTACCATATGTGCATGAGTTAGCCTCTCCTCCACCCTATCAAAATGACTGCTTTTAAGCAACCCTCCTTGCCGCAGTAACCTCCTTTAAAAACAATTCTGAACGCCCCCAAGTCGAATGAGAACCTCGCCAAACATCACTTAATCATTTTCATTTCGTTCCTTCGTCTATACCTATTTCTTTTCCTCATTCCTACATCCTTATCGCACCTTCTTGCAACCTCATCATTACTGTCGTCGTCATCTTCCCTGTCGCAATTGTAACGCTCTTTACGAAAGGATGTTCCGGACACATCCCCTCGATTTACATGAAATCCGCTCAAGAATTGCCAGCAGTCTTGGTCTCAGAGACCTCGCGTCCTGTGCGCGTGTAAGCCAGGATTGGAACGACTCCTTTACACCGCCACTATACAACTCTGTCGTACTGTCGAACCATGGCCCCAGCATAGAATCTGTTGAAAGAAACAAGCACCTTATACAACATCTGGCGATTCGCAGCTCTGCGTATAAGAAACTACCATCAACATCTTCACGAGACAAAGTAGTTGCTAGCGTCATGGCCTCGACTCTGACCACTTTGAACTTATCCTACAACTCGATCGGACCCAACGGAACCCAGGCGCTCACTGAAGCACTCAAGACCAACTCGACTTTGACCACCTTGCACTTGCTCAACAACTCGATCGGACCCAGCGAAGCCCAGGCGCTGTCTGAGGCACTCAAGACCAACGCGACTTTAACCACTTTGGACTTGTACGGCAATTCAATCGGACCCAGTGGAGCCCAGGCGTTATCTGCGGCTCTCAAGAGCAACTCGACTCTGACCACTTTGGACCTATCCAACAACTCGATCGGATCCAATGAAGCTCAGGAGCTGTCTGAGGTACTCAAGGCCAACTCGACTCTGACCAATTTGAACCTATCCAATAACTCGATCAGAGAAAACGGAGTCCATGCGCTGTCTAAGGCACTCAAGACCAACACGACTCTGAACACTTTGAACTTAACCAGCAACTCGATCGGAGACAACGGAGCTCAGGAGCTGTCTGAGGCACTTAAGGTCAACTCGACTCTGACCACATTGGCCTTGTCCGACAACTTGATTGGACCCAACGGAGCCCAGGAGCTGTCTGAGGCAGTTAAGATTAACTCGACTCTGACCACTTTGAACCTGTCTGACAACTCGATCGGAGTCAACGGAGCTCAGGCATTGTCTGAAGCACTCAAGATCAACTCGACTCTGAGCACTTTGAACTTGTATGGCAACTCGATCGGACCCAACGGAGCTCAGGCATTGTCTGAGGCACTGAAAACAAACTTGACTCTGACCACTTTGAACCTGTCCTACAACTCGATCGGAGACAACGGAGCTCATGCGCTGTCTGAGGCACTCAAGACCAACCGGACTCTAACCAATTTGGACTTATACCACAACTCGATCGGAGTCAACGGAGCTCAGGCGCTGTCTGAGGCACTCAAGGTCAACTTGACTCTGACCACTTTGAACTTGTCCCACAACTCGATCGGAGTCAACGGAGCTCATGCGCTGTCTGAGGCACTCAAGACCAACTCGACTCTAACAACTTTGAACTTAACCAGCAACTCGATCGTAAACAACGGAACTCAGGCGCTGTCGGAGGCACTCAAGACCAACTTGACTCTGACCACCTTGGACTTGTCCAAGAATTCGATCGGACCCAACGGAGCTCAGGCACTGTCTGAAGCACTCAAGGTCAACTCGACTCTGGCCACTTTAAACCTGTCCTACAACTTTGTCGGAGAAAATGGAGCCCATGCGCTGTCTGAGGCACTCAAGACCAACCGGACTCTAACCAATTTGAGCCTGTACCAAAACTCGATCGGAGAAAACGAAGTCCAGGCACTTGATGAGGCTCAAAAAACCAACTGGGTTGTGACCATTGCGGGCCTCCCGCTTGGGTGATTACCCATACCCCATCAAGAATGGTGAAAACGGTGAGAGTATATTTTATAGTTATCTCAGTAAAAATCCTTCACCTTCCGGATCTTTTCTTGTCCTATTCCGAGAATACCGTAACATGACTTCCCGACTCTTATTTGTTTCCTCTGTACTGTATAAAGTATCTTCTCCTTTGCCAATGACCTTCGTTCTCTTATTCACGAGCAAACGTCAAGTCAACATGACGATGATTGAGGAACATCTCCCAAGAACACAGGCTAGTCGTTTTGCCTTGCTGAAGAGAGATTTTCTTCTCAAGGCACATCGGCAATCTAAGGATTTTTTTCTTGAGCAAGAAGGGTTCCTCTTTAATGCTGAACTCGGCAATGTGAAGGCTTGGTGGTAGGGATGGAAGACCTTCCTTTATGACAACAGAATCTCGTTCTTCCTTCTTTACATGGTGAGTCGAAGGAGGATCTGCTCGGGAGCTGTTGAATGTTTCTTTTCTTCTATTCTTTATTTGCCATAGAAACAAGATGTGTGGAAGGAGAATGAGGGAATGGAACCGTGTGAAAGATGGATAGGATCGTCTAAGCGAATACCTGGGAACAGAAAGAGGGAATTGATCACAACAACCTTCTTTTTCTTCTCGCAACTAGTCCAAATCGACAAGTCATTACTCTTGACCATGGCACACATTCAATTCGATTGACTTTCGCCGCCTTACAAAAGGGGGTTGTCATATAGCCTGATATTGAGAAAGATAATCAGATGGGGCCATGAAGGCCTAGAACGTCGCTGCAATGGCACCACTCTCTTCTTTCTGTTGACTCGGCTCTCCCCTAGTTTTTATTCAAGAGAAGGATTAGCATGTTGTCGGAACGCGTGTCTTCGAAATTGAAACAAGAAAATAGAGGCAGCACAGCCCCATCTTGAAGGCTGCTGGTATGAAGTGAGAATTTCTATAAGATGAAAGCAAAGGCTATGGGTAGGAACCAAAAAAAAAAAAAAAAAAAAAAAAAAAAAAAAAAAAAAAAAAAATAAAAAAAAAAAAAAATAAAGAAAAGATAGAGAGAAAGGCAGGGAGGGAAGCAAAGGATGCGTGTAGGTGTCCAGATGACACCATCAGTAGAGAGAGCAAGGAAGAGAGGATCCTGGTGGGCCATGCTTTGTTCCATGTACCATATGTGCATGAGTTGGCCTCTCCTCTCACCTTATCAAAATGACTGCTTTTAAGCAACCCTCCTTGCCGCAGTAGCTTTCTTTAAAACAATTCTGAACGCCCACAAGTCGAACGAGAACCTCGCCAAACATCACCGTTATCCTTTTCATTTCGTTCCTTCTTCCTTACCTATTTCTTTTTCCTCATTCCCACATCCTTATCGCACCTTCCTACAACCTCATCATTACTGTCGTCGTCATCATCCCCGTCACACTTGTCACTTCCTCCTTACAAAAGATGTTCCGGACACATCCCCTCGATTTACATGAAATCCGCTCAAGAATTGCCAGCAGTCTTGGTCTCAGAGACCTCGCGTCCTGTGCGCGTGTAAGCCAGGATTGGAACGGCTCCTTTACACCGTCACTCTACAAATCTGTCGTACTGTCGAACCATGGCCCCAGCATAGAATCTGTTGAAAGAAACAAGCACCTTATACAACATCTGGCGATTCGCAGCACTGCTTATGAAAAACTACCATCAACATCTTCACGAGACAATGTCATTTCTAGTGTCATGACCAGCTCGACTCTGACCACTTTGAACTTATCCCACAACGCCATCGGACCCAACGGAACCCAGGTGCTCTCTGAAGCTCTCAAGACGAACTCGACTCTGACCACCTTACACTTGCTCAACAACTCGATCAGGCCCAACGAAGTTCAGGCGCTGTCGGAAGCACTCAAGATCAACTCGACTCTCACCACTTTGGACTTATCCCACAACTCGATTGGACCCAACGGAGCTCAGGCGCTGTCTGAAGCACTCAAGACGAACTCGACTCTGACCACCTTACACTTGATCAACAACTCGATCGGGCCCAACGAAGCTCAGGCGCTGTCTGAGGCACTCAAGATCAACTCGACTCTCACCACTTTGGACTTGTTCAACAACTCGATCGGACCCAGCGGAGCCCATGCGCTCTCTGAGGCTCTCCAGACTAACTCAACTTTGACCACTTTGGACTTATCCAACAACTCGATTGGACCCAATGAAGCTCAGGCGCTGTCTGAGGCACTCAAAGTCAACTCGACTCTGACCACCTTGAACTTGTCCCACAATTCGATCGCATACAACGAAGTCCATGCGCTATCTAAGGCTCTCAAGACAAACTCGACTCTACACACTTTGAACTTCCTCAACAACTCGATCAGAGATAATGGAGCTCAGGCGCTGTCTGAAGCACTCAGGACCAATTCGACTCTGACTGCTTTAGACCTGTCCATCAACTCGATCGGAACCATTGGAGCTCAGGCATTGTCTGAGGCACTCAAGATCAACTCGAATCTGACCACATTGGTCTTGTATGGCAACTCGATGGGAGACATCGGAGCTCGGATGCTGTCTGAGGCACTCAAGACCAACTCGACTCTTACCACTTTGGACTTGTACGGCAACTCGATCAAAGACAACGGAGCTCAGGTGCTGTCAGAAGCACTCAAGACCAACTCGACTCTGACCATACTGAACTTGACATACAACCTTATCGGACCCAACGGAGCTCAGGCGCTGTCCGACGCACTCAAGACCAACTCGACTCTGACCACTTTGAACCTGTCCATCAACTTGATCGGAGATAACGGAGCTCAGGCATTGTCTGAAGCACTCAAGATCAATTCGACTCTTACGACTTTGGTCTTGTTCAACAACTCGATCGGACCCAACGGTGCCCATGTGCTGTCTGAGACTTTCAAGACCAACTCGACTCTGAACACTTTGAGACTGTCCGACAGCTCGATCGAAGACAACGAATGTCGCGTCGCACGAGACGATCGGTCGACTCTTAGAGTTGTCGATCGACTCTTGGCACGTGGGCGCAGTTATCTTGGCAATTCGGCCCAGTCAAGTAAATAATTAATTAACACAGCCACAATCAAATATACATAGTCAGTACTCAGATAGTTTAATCCTTACCTAGTAACGTGAATAACACTGTCAAAACCTTGAAACCCACCTATTTATCCCTGCTCCCTGTACCCTATCTCCCTTACCATACGACCAGACTCTGTCTTGAGAAGGTCAACCCTGCCTCGTTACTGTCCAGATTCTCAACAAACGCGGTCGGAGACAATGAAGCTCATGCGCTGTCTGAGGCACTCAAGACGAACTTGACTCTGATCAATTTGAGCTCGTACAAAAACTCGATAGGAGAAAACGGAGCCCAGGCACTGGATGAGGCACAGAAAACCAACTGGGTTGTGACCATTGTGGGCCTCCCGCTTCGTTGATTATCCATACATCATCAAGAGTGGTGAAAACGGTGAGAGTATATATTTTATGGTCATCTCAGTAAAACAATCAACTTCCGGACCTCTTCTTGTCCTACTCCGAGGATACCGTAGCATGACCTTCCTAATTGTTTTTTTTCTGTTTCTCTGTACAGTACAAGGGATATCTTCGTTGGCCAATGACCTTCGTTCTCTTACTTACAAGTAAACGTCAAGTCAACACGACGACGATTGAGGAACGTCTCCCATGGCCATAAGCTGTTCGTTTTTCATTACTGAAAGAAGGGATTTTCTAGTCAAGACACACTAGCCATCTGATGATGATTTTGTGTCTTGATCAAGGGAGGTTTCCTGTTTATCCTAGTTCCATCCTTTCTTTTGAAAGTTCTCCACGCTGAACTCAACGATATGAGGGCCTGGTGATAGGGAAAGTAGGCGGTTCTTTACGTCAACAGAATCTTATTCTCTTTTCTCTACATGACAAATCAGTGGACGATCCCTTCAGGAGTTGATGAATTCTCTCTTTTCATTATTCTTTATTTGCGATAGAAGCAAAAGGTTTGCATGAAGAATGAGGGGAAGGAATAGGGTGAAGGAAGGATAGGGTTGCTTACGCCAATGCTTGCTAGCAGAGAGTTGAAGAAGCAGGAACGAAGGTAGGGTAGCAAACTAGAACAACTACTTTCTTTCTGTACCTTGAGTAAAATCGTCAATATATCTCTTTTGAAGGGGGGGAGGGGGCATATATTCAATCCATCAGAATCTGCCGCATTACACAAGGGGAGATTATGTAGCCTGATATTGGGAAAGAAAAAACATGAGACGATGGCGTCCTTCTCATCCTCTTGTTGACTAAGTTGCCTACTGATGTTTTTAAAAGAGATTGGATGATTGGATTAGCATGCTATCCGACTACGTACCTTTGAAGCTACAACATGGAAAACAGAGGCAGTACAGCTCCATCCTGAAGGCTGTGGTTGTGAATCCACATATGAAATGAATATAATACAAACGAAGGCAAGGGTGGGGCAAGATCAAAAAAAAAACTGTCGAGGAGGCGCCAAAATAGACATGATTCTTCGGAACCGCAAACAATACACATATAAAAGACATTTGTGTCAAGTGAGGTGAATGGTCATAATAGTTATTTTATACATTTGAGAATAGGTATGTGGGGTCGTCTAGTATGATACAGGTGGTGGTCGGGTAAGTGGATGTTGTAGTTGTGGTTGTGATTGTGGGAGAGGATCAAGGATTCGTCGAGCCCGCTTTCGTTGAAAGACACGGACATTCTCCTCGGGTTTCAGCATCGGGTTCTCAACCCACTTTATCGGATCCAGTACCGCATCCTCAGTTAATGAAGATGTTGAAGAAGAAGAAGTTGGTGACATGTACGTCCCCTGCTTCCCTCCGCTGGTTCCATTGGATTGCAAGCCCATCTCGCCCAGAGATGCACGGCGTTGTGCGTGTTGTTCTTTGAGGAGGTCTACGTGTTTTGTGCACCGCTCTTGGACGAGAGTGAATCTGCCGACTTTTGTGCCCGGGGTGAATGTTCGTCCAGAGAGGTTGGGGTTGGGTGAGTTTGAGCGGGAGCTTGATGCGGAAGTTGAGGATGCTGAGGATGGTGGCGGTGTGCGAGCTTGTGGTGGGCCGCGATGCTGGTTGTTGGCCAGCTGTTGGTCTGAAAGCGAAAGCGGCATTGTTTGTCCTCGTTGGTGATGATGAACCACTGGTTCGATGGCAGTTGGAGTGGAAGTAGCTGTTAGATGATTGTTCACAAATCCGGGTCCCTTTGTCGTCGTTGAGGGATTGGAGGTGTACTTTCCGGACTTCCCATGCGCAAGGCACTGCCGCGAGCTATTAGAAGCCGGAGGTGGAGGGGCTACCAAAGGTGGAGGTGACATTTGTGACAGACTATCCTCACTTCTCTCCCGAGTCCCCGGCATATCCAACGGATCACACTTTTCTTCTTGGGGCGACTCCAGGCTGTGGAGATCGATTTGTCGTGATAAGGGTGAAGGTGAAGGCGAGCGGGTCCTTGAAACACCAGTCCGCGAAGAATGGCCGCCGCCTGATCCTCCAGGGACGCTGCCTCGCGACCTGGGCGTGTGGAGGGCGTGCATTGCCAGGGTGTGACTCATGGATGGAGGGGCTGCAGGGACAGCGAGCTGTGAGGGCTTTGTAGGCGTTGTTGGTGTTGAGGGTTCAAGGAAGAGGCAAGGCGTCGATGTTGTCGCTGTCGGGTCTCCTCCTACTGCTGCTCCTCCTGCCTGCAAAACATCTTGTGCGCCACCCGCCTGTCCGCCCTCGCCAGCGCCACCTTCCAACTCCAAAGCAACAGCAGTCAAAGAATTGAAGGACCGTCTACGCCCTAGATCCTGCGAAAGCTGAATAGCATCCTTGCTACCCGGTCGTGGTAACTGCTGCTGCTGCTGCTGCTGCTGTTGCTGTTGCTGGTCAGCTCGCTTCAAAGAAAGAACCCCAGACGAAGTCAGGTGTCGCGCACGGTCAATCTCAGATCCTATTGACGCTGTTGCTATTGCTCTAGATCCTGCGGCTGGCATTAGGACTGTGGGGGAGCAAGAGTTCCTGCGACGTTGTTGATGAGCCGGTACTAGAGGAGGCAACGTCGAAGAAGTTGTTGCAGGTCCTAGCTTGGATGAGAATGATGACGCTTCACAGGAAAGACCAGACGAAGGCGGAGACGACTGAGGTTTGAGCCTGGGCGAGTTTGGCGCACTGCTTCCAACAGGCGCCGGAACCGGCGACCGAGTTGCAAAAGATCCAGAAGTAATCGGGAGAGAAGACGTTGATGCAGAGGGCAACAGCATCTTGTTGTTAGACACCATCGCATTCGTGCTCGAAATCGCCGCTCCATCTCGTAAAGGGTCTGACCAGAACTGCGGATCCCAGATCTGCGTCTTTCTCAAAGATCCACCCCCAATGCTCCCATTGCTACCCACTGTCAAGTTCCTCTCCGAGCTGAGCGTATTCCCCGCAGATCCTAAAGTTCCGTACTCTGGGCCAAGCTGCCCTCCAGATGACGGTGGTGTCAACTCTGTAGTGCTGCTCCCGCGCCGGCAGTGTTCATGGATCTCGTTCCCGATTATCTGCGAGTCATATGTTGTTGGGTCATCCTCATCCTGTACAATCGTGATCCCTGCAAGTTTGGCAAACTCGGTGACCGACAAGTCCTCCGAGTGCAGCATATACATCCCGCCTGTGCCGGCTGTCGAAGAAGTGGCTGCTGTGGTGCCACCGACTGGAAGAGAGAGATAATGACTCTGGAGGGGTAACGAGTGTTTCCGCTTGGAATACAAAAAGGCCATTCTGCCCACCCAGCCCTTGGAGGCGGGTTTCGAGGTCGAAGGTGATGATGATGGTGAGTCGTCCCTACTATCCTTCCCCTTGCCAAAGAATCCTTGTCCAGACATCCGGCGTAGTTTGGAAAAAGAGGGAGAAGATGAAGACGATAATGACGACACTGAGTTCGATTGAGGGTGCACGGACGCGGGCAGAGGTAAGGGCATTGTCGCAGAAAGCGTAGGCGAATGAGGGGGTGATGAGGGCGACCTCAGTTGAGTTGGTGTTGTGGTTTCGGTGGGTGGTGGGCTAGGCGATGATGATGATGATGTAACTGGTCCAAGGATGCCAAACGACCTAAGGGACGCCTTGAACCCCCCTCCACCACCGCCGCCGTTGGCATTAGGGATGGGTGGAGGAGTCATCGGTGGAGTGGCAACAGCAGAATCGCGGCTCTTGAAACTACCCCGCCGTTCAAAGACAACATCGGTTACTTTTGTCGGCAGGGTCTCTGAACGTGTCGAGGCGATCGTGGCATGGGCTCTAAAGTCGGATATAGTCATCTGTGTACAAGACCCATCATAGTGTCCAAAAACACATATGTAGAACGCATGCACAGACAGAGAGGAGAGGCAAATTGCAGGATAGGAGAAAGGGGCGGAGGAGGAGGAAAGTAGGAGGAAAGGAAGAAAGGAGGAAGGAGGCAACAAAAAAGATAAGAAAATAGGCAAGGAGAAGGAGGAGTAGTAGGAGCAGGATGCAAGGTGTAAGTGTCTTTTTCATTCAGTTGTTGTTTTTGTTGTACGCATTATCGCATTCATTATCCCGTTGTGGTCTGACTATCACTTGGCCCACATACACCACACATCATTGTTATGAATGGATGAATGGGACATGGTCGTACAGGAAATGCATCAATTCATGCAAAACAAAAAAGAACTGAGAGAAAAACTCACATTATATCCAGAATGCACTGTGCCTGCTGAAGAAGAGCTGCTATTGTGGTTGTTACTGCTGGCACTAGTACAGCTGTTTCCCGAGTACATGTTCGACATAAAGGACAACCCACGACCCTCGGGAGGAGAACGAGGTGAGACCGCAGTTATTGCCCTTCTTCGTCTCTGCTGCTCTCTTTCTCTTTCGACCGCTGCATTGTCTCTTTTGTCGACATTGCTCGTACTACCACTATTCATGCCTGTTTTCCCAGCTGTTACTTGGTGTTTTTGTTGCTGTTCCTGTGACCGATGGAATGCATGGTAATGCGACTGCAAGAATCCAAGGAACCCTCCGCCTCCGTCTCGGCGGAAACGGGATGCAGGGTTGGCATGTTTAGAGGAAAAGAATCGTTGGCTGTGGCTGTGGGTATGACCATGGTGGTGAGGCGCCTGTTGATGATGCTGGTGCTGTTGCTGGGGTGACAAGGGTGACTGTAGCCTTTGTTGGTCTTGTTCAGAACGGGAGTGCAGATGATGAGTCTGAAGAGGCGCCAATAGCTTGGATAATCGGAACCGCGGAGATTCGTTTCCCACTGCACTCGTCTGTTGTTGTTGTTTTAGAGGAGGAGGTGGTGTGGTAGCGGGTGTTGCGATTGTGCTACCATGCTGCGACGTAGAAGTACGACCGGCTGATGTAGGCGGAGAGAATGGTTGTTGTTGTTGTTGTTGTTGTTGTTGCTGATATTGCCGAAGGCTCCTGGTCTTTCGGTGGAGTGTCGAAGAGGACGAGGTAGGAGGACTGATGATAGGAATGGTTGCCATAGCCATGGCGACCAACTCATTCTTCTCTGTTTTGTCCTCTCCTATTTTATGTGTTGTAATGACCTTTGTCGGTTGCCTGTTGTTTTGGTGTCTGTTGCTGTCGCGGTTGTTGCGGAGCCTTTGTTGATCTTTGGTTGGTTGTTTTTTCAGGGGGCACGAAAGGGCGACGGGGAGCGGAATGGATGTGGATATCAATGCGCGGGGAGAAGCGACACCTCTTTGTCCTTGGTTCAATGAATGTGGAGAAGGAGAAGGCGGAAGAAAGAGTGTATGTACAAGAGTAGAATTAGAGGAGGAAGAAGGGTAGTTGGAAGTGAAGAAGTGGTATAAGTGAGAAAAGGAAAAGAAAGAAAAGAAAGGAAACAGGTGGAGTTCAAAGACAGCGGGAAGAATGGGCGTGAGAGAAGTGGACAGGTGACGATGAACCTTATTTGGTTTGGCGTTTTGTCTCACACTTCGGGTATGGTTGTCGTGACGGGGGGATGGAGTGCAGTGAATGAATGGAGAAGGGCAATGGTGAAAGTGGCAGAGAGAAGGAAGAGAAGAAAGTTAAAGGGCAAAGAGAAGGATAGATGCAAGAATAAATAATTAGAAAGTAAGGAAGGAGAGAATTATGAAAGAGTAAGGAAAGAAAGAAGGAAAACGAAGACAATATATAGACGACCTCCCACTACTACAACTACGACCACTAGTATGGGATGACCATGCACTGACACCCACTGTTTCTCAGCCCATTGCAAGCTACCAACTCTTTAGTGTATGCACGAGCTGTTTTTACACTCTTACGCACCCTGCTAATGAAAAGTTCATTGAAAAGTGCCAAATGGCGATTTATTACAATAAGGCAAAAACAATTGAAAGAAAAAAAAAAAAAAAAAAAAAAAAAAAAAAAAGGACAGCTGGTTGACAAAGGAAAGAAATGACCGCATCAACAACAATCTCTATCTACCCTTCCCCTCCTTTTTCTTTCCTTTTCATCCTTCGCCAATTGTCCCTACAGAGACCAACCAAACCTTTCCCTTAATGATGCGAGTGTAAGGGAAAAGGGGGGATGCAGACAAAGTAGAAAGGGAGACAGACCATAAAACGGTGTCCTGGTGTTTGTGTCCAACAAGCCAACCTTCTTCATCCAAATATCCTCCAACCTGCAAACTTACCCATCTCCATACATATTCAAATTACCTCTCTCCTCGCTTTTACTGGTTTCCTTTGACTTCATTCTTGATCGCAACTAATGAGATGGGACTCCTTTTTTTTGTTCTCTTTTGCTTCGTCGACGTACTTTGTCGAATGTCCAACAATGTACACACATGTACCTACCTGTACATCTTGTCGCAACTTTGCTGGTGCCCTTACTACCCACCCTTCCTTATTTTCTTTGACTCTCTTTGCAGCACCTTTCCGCGTGTTCACAATCACACCTACCTCCCCTCGATCTTACCTACAGCTAGACATCGCCGTGTCTCCGTTCTTCCGTTTTTTTTCGCTTGTCCCTTACTTTTTATTTTAATGCTCTCTCACATGGATGTACCCCTTGCAATAATTAGATGACCAGAACAAATCCTGGGATCGATCATCCCCCTTCGCCCCTCTTTTCGCTCTTATCACTTTGTTTACACCGTTGCCCCACAGGGCATAGCCTTCCAATTTTAACCTCAGACAGAACAGGTACTCAAAATGTTGGGGCCAGCTGCTGACTGGTTTCAGTGGGCTCTCGAGGAGGAACATTGTTCACTGGTAATGGGAACAAAGAAAGGAAACCAGGATGATATTAACAGGCTATGCTACAGCCGACAATGACTACCCGCAATGAAGGACAATGACAGTGCAGAGATCGAAAAATCCACATATCAGGCGTAAATAGCCCTCTATCTCTCTTCCATTCATTGCCTCTTTGAAATAAGAAAGGGGACGACATGGCCGTCAAAAGATCGACCATGGCGTTTCCCTTTCCCCTTTCTCTTTTTATCTCCCCTTTTCGATGGTTCGCTTCTTTTT
Organism: Linnemannia elongata; assembly: GCA_036320915.1. Lineage (NCBI taxonomy): Eukaryota > Fungi > Mortierellomycota > Mortierellomycetes > Mortierellales > Mortierellaceae > Linnemannia > Linnemannia elongata. Next base: position 1,355,990 of record JAXBDG010000015.1, read on the forward strand.
TTCTTTTTCTTTTTCTTTTTCTTTTTCTTTTTCTTATATTCTTTTTTCTGCGTCGAATTCTGTAGATGCAATTGAATGTGCGATGCGACGTACATGACTGCTCTCTCACCCTGCTTCAAATGCTCAAATGCCTCATACTTAATGCATCTAGGGTTAGGGTTGATGGTCAAGGTGGCCAAGACCACGCACGGCTCTTCCCTTCCTTAGCCTCCTTTTGTTTAATGAGCCCTTCCGTTTTTGTTTTCGCCCTTTTTTTTGGTTAATGGTATGCACTATCCACACGTTGACACTCCTTTTTTTATTCTTAGGTAACACATTCTTAGAAGACTGTAAGAAGAGCATAAAACTTTGTCGCGAAAAGAGTTTTTTTTTTTTTTTTTTGGCCTTGCGATAGGCTCCTTCATTTGAGCTTTTTTTCATCAGCCCTCCAACGTCTTAATCAATTCGACATCTTGCCACTCTCCCGCCTGTTTCTCGCTGCCACTACCACATATCCTGTCACGTAACAGCCTACGTCCCTGTGCTCTCCAGTCCTCGCCTTGCTCATCATCTTATATGTTCGCTATCCATCAAGGAGTCGATTAAGAACCAGATTGCGCAGGTGATGCCTTGCACATAATTTCATTTCAACGCATTCTCTTCTTGACCTGAGTGATTTACCATTCCATAAGAATAGGATCACCTGCGCAGTTGTGTTGCTGTTTGAAAGTCGAGTGTTCTTCAGATGCAGTCCATTTGACGACCTGCAAATGATGACAGTTGATATGTGCAAGAGTGGTATAACATCTCTCATTTCGAGCCGGACGGTTTACTATTTTTTAAAGAATCGGATCGCCTGCGCAGTTGGAATGCGGAGCTGATGTCGTCGAGACAAGTTGCGTTGCACTCAATGGAAAAAAAAAATCGAAGTCTGTAGAATATAATTGAAGGTGGCAGCACCTTGAGTCAGGACCAAAGACCCCTAGTTCTCTCGACTTTGGAATCGTGATATTACAAAGAAATGAGGATGTGCAGTTGCTCCTCCTGTGAACTTGTCGATCCGTCTCTCATTTTAGCGAGCGCTCCATGAAACGCTACCAAACTTTCACTGCAAAAAGATATGACAGGTATGGTACTTTATGGGGGTTTTTTTTATTACTGTTAGGGTTTTTTGGAGGAGGACCGGTGAAAAAAAAAATTCTATTTTCCATTCTTGTTCTTCAAAACACCATCAAACCAGTCAAGAATCACCTGGTTCAAATAAATATTTGCACCCACCGCGCAATGGGCTCCAGCACCTTCGTTGGCCTTGAATTCATAAAGCGTGGCCTTGTCGCCAAGATGGGCCGCGAGGGCTTTGGCCTGACCGGGGAAATAAATGTCGTTTTCGGCGTCTCCGACAAAGACTTTGGCTTGGACCTTGTCCGTCAACCCAGTCAAGTTGTAGGCCTCGGAAAGCTTGTAGTAATCATAAAGACTATGGGTCTTGAACGACCACAGTCCCTGCTGCAGAGCCCAGCGCGCCGAGGTGGGGATGCTCTGGTTGTTGAGAAAATGAGTATTGAGGATGTAGTCGAACTCGTCCTTCTTGCCGCCTTTGTAAAGATCCATGAGTTCGGGGGTAAGGTTGTCGGTCAGCGTCTTGCCATAGTCATAGATACCGTCAATGGCGATAACAGCTGCAACGCGATGGTCGAACGCAGCCACTCGGGTAGCGAGGTAACCTCCAAGGGAGTATCCCAACACGGCGATGGATTTGGGATCCACGTTCTTGAGTGTGAGAGCGTAGTCAATGACTGGACTGGCAGCCTTTTCCCAGTCGGGGATGAAGCCGATATTCTGCTCTCGACGGACCGTGGGCTGTCCAGGTCCCTCGTACGTGATGATGTTGATGTTTCTTTGCAGCGCGGCTTGAGCAAAGACGTGGTACATCTCTTCTTGGGCACCGTCGTAACCGTTGCACATGATGATGGTGGGTCTTGGCTTGGACGAGCCACTGCTATAGTAGATGGCCGGGACTTTAAATTGGCCGCCCTTGGAACGCAAGGTAACGCGTTTTCCAGGAATGGTCATGAGCTTGAGCGCTGCGTTAAAGGAAGCCGCCTGTTTGTCCCAGAGCGTGTTGATATTGGGATCGGACCAGTTGCCATGGAGGAAAAAGTCGGCGGCGCGGTAGTAGGTGGCGGCCTTGAAGTGGGCATTGCGTGCCGAGATTGGGTACTTTGACGAATCGATACCTTCAGCGACCTTGCCCATATGGGTGGCCAGCTCATCAAAGGATTTGGACCAGCTGGGCATGGAGAGAGGTTCAATCTTCTTGGCAGCGACGAGAACCTCGCCAATGTCGGATCCCTCGTACGGCGCTATACCCAGGATGCGAAGAAGTTCGTAGTGAAAGTCATCATCGGCGCTCAATTGGTACATGGGATCCCCCGAAGGTGAATTATTTTCCGCTCGAATGCGCAAGTTTGGTACAACGACGGCCTAAGTACAGATATTCAATTAGCAAAAAAAAAAAAAAAAAAAAAAAAAAGGAACATTGTGCATCATATTCACCCCCATGAAATGCTGGTGGTCCTTACCAAGGAAGCACTGGCGCAAAGCAAAAAGGAGAAAGCGTTGACAGCCTTCATTTTGTTTGGAGGTTAAAAGTACGAGTATGAGGGGAGAAGGCTAGAGGGCGAGAAAAAGACAAAAGGAAGAAAGAGGGCAGGGTGCAATTGAGGTGGGGTGTTTTTTGGCGGGTGGGGTTTAAGAGAAAGACTGAAGGAGAAGCGAGATGAAGAGTGGGTCGCCTTTTAAGAAAAATTTCTCTTCCCATGAACGCAACCGCTCAAGCGTCCTTTTTCGTTGGCTGACAGGAGCAACCCCCAGTCTCGAGTCATGTCGCCGAGCCACCCGCCCGCAGCCTTAGCTGCCAGTGTCTTATTTTTAGGCTATGCGCAGTATGGGAGAGGGCACGTCGGTACTCCTGCGGTATGATATCAGACGTTAAACTAAACGTCTGCTCCGCGTGTGTGGCAGGAGGCAAGTTTTTGCCTTATTCAGGTGTGCCCTTGCGGCATGCGCTCCGCCCGCTGGATGGGGTTATCTGTCCCGATTTGGATTTTAGCGGCACTATTAAAGCGTGTAGGCTGTTTCGTATTCTCTTCTGCACCTGGACGACGAATGCATAGTAGGGCACAGCCCAAAAAAAATGCAAAAATGTGGGATAGTAAACAGATGATATAATCGCAGAGAGCGCCTTCACTCTTTTGACGCCCAAGTAATTGGCGTCACGGTGTCCGCCAAGGAAAAAAAGCACTAAAAAGCTGCATCGGCACTTCCGTTCAGAGCCGATTGGCCGGCCCTTTTGCCTCGGGCCGTGTGCCGCACAGAGCCTTTGTCTCCAGTTTATCAGATCCAAGAAATCTAGTGGATCCAGTCGTCATGCGTTTGCCCAACACACCCATCAGCTCAAAGTGTCTGTAACCTTGTCCTTCACGAATTGAACGGGCGCCATCCCCTTGCACGCCCTCACACGCCATACACTTGCACACCCTCACACACCATTCACTCACACTCCCATCTGCTCATGCCATCTACCTACCTCATCACCACATCGCCCCTCGCCCCTCACCCGCATTACCACCTATCGCAGCAAGATCCATCCTGCTCCATTCACTATGTGACAAAAGGAATTAAGTATCAAGGTCTTCCCCCGGAGTCCCTTCCCATCACCCCTCATATGACAAGCGAGGGGAGTCTGTCACTGTTAAAAATAATAAAAAAAAAATATTGCGCGCCTCACCTAAAAGTGCGCACGAAAATAAAATATCTCCGATTAATTTTTTATTCGGAAGGATAAAACATTTTTTTTTTTTTCACTGGAACCTCTGACATATATTGAGCTACCATGAACGTACTCAGGATAAAACACATCCACAGAAAACAAAACTATTCTTCTTCGATTAGAGACTTTTTTTTTTATCACCCACGTTTTTGCGCAAAAACATGGTATTTAAAAGTTTTTTTGTCTATTCTAACACAACATCGCTTGTTCTTTTTTTCATCAAATTTATTTTCTTTTTCTTCGCTTCATTGTCCTCGTCCTTATTTGTCTCCCTCTCTTTTTCATCTCACAATTCATGGTCGTATCAGAGGATCTTCGGTGGAGAGCATTTGCTCTCTACGGGATTCAAAACGTATCACTCGAGGATGTATCCACCCTACTTGCTGTCTCAACTTCGTCTGTCAGAAAGTGGACCACTATTTTCAACAAAACAGGACGTGTTTCCGATACTCGGTCCCGGTGTCGCCAATCCCGTTGGGCTTCGGAGGTCTTGGGGTTTGTTCGCGAGTACGTGAAAGAACATCCTTGTTTCTTGATGGAGGAGTTGCAGGAGACCCTTCAAGAGACTTTTCCTTCTTTGAAGAATACCGATAATTTATTTTTCAGGGTCACTCAGAATAAAAAAATTTTTACTCCGTTTAAAAATAAAAAATAAAAAAAAAGCAAAAGTTACAGCACAGAGTATTCCCATGTGGTCCCCCACTATAGTACTCGGGATGCGGTGGGTTTAGTTGTGTATGACCGTACGTACAAACTGACTTTTTAGGCCCGCCTTAGTGCTACTCGCACACGCACATCCACTCACCCCTCTCCCCATAGGCGAATAAAGGCATTTTTTCCCTGCCCATCACGACGGACCTTTCTTTTTCCCATTTCCCATCGACTGAAAATGAAGCGGTAACAATCCTTCCATCCCCACCCACGCCGCTTCCCAATTGGTTCTTGAAGAAACGCGTGTATGCAGGTAACCCGAGACTATCAAAACCCGCAGTAAGGCAAAAAAAGGTCCTCCTCTTTCATCTCGATCCTCACTTGCGCCTTCGTTCAACACAATTCCGGTGGTCGGCGTGAGCTTGCTGAACCTCACTCAACTTTCCTTCCTCCTCCTCCTACTCCTCTCCCTCCACTCTTCCTCCTCCGATCATCTAATTACTGAAAATCTAGGATCTCTTTTCCTCGTAAAAGCTCAAACTCCAACCCCACAACAATAACCTCCTCTGCTGACACGACATGGCACGACGTGACATGACATGACCTTTGACAAACAAATCCCCCCTTGACCATGTTGTGCTTACAGGCTCTCAAAACGATAGATTGAGCTCAACTCCTTTGTCTTCCTCCGTGTTTTTTCGATCACTCCTGTTTACCGGGGACAGTACTATACAGTTCACAACTCATTCATCTTTTCCTTACCATATCCTTGGTTGTTGCAAGCGAAAAATGTTCGCGATATGTTTTTTTAATTTTTTGTTTTTTTACAATGGTTGAAAAATAAAATGGTAATGGTAATGGTAGTTAAAAAAAATGCAATGTTCATCATCCTTCTTCTCATTCTTCCTCTCTTCTCTCCCTCGTGCGCTCCTTTTTCGTCCTCGACCTTGCTTAGAAGACGTTCTGGAGCTGCAAGCGAGGAATGACGTTCATGGACTGCAACTCCTGGAAGAGCAGCTTGCAGGCATAGGGGATCTGCATCTTGGCCATTCCCTTCGAACTCTTACAGTGCTGGCACCAACCCGCATATCCCAACAGTCCGCACATCTCGCACACATGAATCTCAAAGATATCCGATGAGATCATCAATCTCTCCAGCAACAACATACTCGCTCCGTAACCAATCAAACAATCTATTTAAAGGAGCAAAAAAAAACGATATAAAGTTAGTTTCAATAGTCTTGTAGCAAAGTTTGAAGAGCATACGACATAACAAACACTGCAAGGTGCTTACCGCGCTCCATCTCTCCGAGACGAAGACCTCCGTCCCTGGAACGACCCTCGGTGGGCTGACGGGTCAGGACGGCGCGGGGACCACGCGAACGCGAATGCATCTTGTCCATAACCATATGCTTCAACTTCTGGTAATAGACTGGTCCAAAATAGATGTACGCCGACAGGGGTTCTCCCGTCACTCCGCTCGTCACATAATCCTTGCCCGAGTACGAGAATCCATTCTCAATCAAGATTCGACTCATGTCCTCGACCTTAGATCCTCCGAACGCAGTACCGTACTGCAGCTGTCCCTTCAATACTCCTGCCTTGCCCGCCAACAACTCAATCATCTTTCCGACCGTCATACGAGATGGGAAACCGTGGGGGTTCATGATCACGTCGGGGCAGACTCCCAGATCCGAGAAGGGCATGTCCTCCTGTTGAATAATAATACCGCAGACTCCCTTCTGTCCGTGACGAGACGAGAACTTGTCTCCCAACTCGGGACGACGCGTCTGTCGAATCAACGCCTTGATCAGCGTCTGGTCATTATCCGTCGTTGTCATCAAAACCTTGTCAACATATCCCTCCATACCACTCTTGTAAGACATGGGCGCGTTCTTGTAGGCGTTGGCAGTAGGGTCCCGAGAGTTGACGCCGATATCTGAGCTGGTGTTGGTTGGCATCTGCTTGTTGATGTAGACCTGGCCGGGCTTGATCCTCTCTCCAACCGACGCAATACCGTCCTTGTCCAAAACCTCGTACTTCTCCTGCACCGTATTGGGATCGTCAGGGTGGACTGGAGGATCTGCCAGACGATCGTAGCTTCCGTTGGGGTATTGGCGGAGAAGGGTGGCATACTTGCGGAGGACCTGGCAGCGACCATATCCGCGATCGAGGGAAGCCTTGTTGAGTACCAGGGCATCCTCAATATCGTATCCAGAGTTGGACATAACAGCGACGGTAGCGTTCTGTCCGGCAGGCAGCTTGTCGTAGCCAATCATCTCGATGGTCTTGGTCTTGACCATGGGTTGCTGAGGGTAGACCATTAGGTAGAGCAGAGTGTCGATACGGTTCAGCTGATTATAGGCAATGGCTCCAATGGCTTGTTTACCCATAGCACACTGGTAGGTGTTACGAGGCGACTGGTTGTGATGGGGGTAGGGAATCAATCCTGCGACGGCTCCCAAGATGGTGAAGGGCTCAATTTCGACGTGCGTCGACTCGGGAATAATCTCGCGCTCGTAAAGGGCAATGTTGGAATCGCTCTCCTCGTTGACATCCAGATACTCGATCAATCCCATTCTTAAAAAGTCGTCGAACGTCAACTTGCCGGCCGAAAGCTGCTCAATGTGTTCCGTCCTGACGCGGGGCTTGCCGTTCTCGACAATAATCAAAGGTCTGCAAATACGACCACCATCGCAAGAGATGTGGACAGAATTGTGATGGTCGCTGATAAAGATGCTGACAAACTCCGAGATCCTGCCGGCTCTGCGCATGCGACGGAAAGCAGACACAAACTGTGCGCTGTGGCGAGTGATTCCCAAAATGTTACCGTTCAGGAACACCAGGAAAGTATCAGGCAAGTACACCTCAGGACCCGTCAACAACGACACATCTATTAAATAAAAAATTAATTAGATGTTAGTTCGTTAGCGTCCAGATGTTGAGAGTAGAAATACCAAGCTCGTGAAGGCAGCGAAGTTACCTTCAACTCCAAGGATATAGGAAAGCTTCACGAGAGGAGCTTCTTCGTCATCAACTGTAATATGTGTCATCAAGGCCAAGTTCTTGACAAGACCACAGGCCTCTCCTTCAGGTGTATCGGATGGACACAACATTCCCCACTGGGAAGGCTGCAGTGCTCTTGGTCCGGAAACCTTTCTTGTCTTTTCGAACTGGGACGAGATACGGGTCATCATTCCGAGGGCAGCAATGAAACTCAAGCGACTCAGCACCTGTGTGACACCAGCTCTCTCCATCCTGAAACGCTTCAAACTCCAGTTTCCTGACGAAATGGCGCGAACAAATCCAGATGTGATGTGATCTCCGTGGAAAAGAAGTTGACTGTACACGTCGAATTCCTGCGTCCTGTTTGGCTTCTTAAGCACCTTGTCAATGTTCATCTTTAAATCCGAGTTGAACTTTTTGAACAAATCCTCAAACAACAGCGACAGCAACTGTCCAGCCCTATATCGTGGAGCATCACGTTGCAGAGATTATTAGAAACCCTGCTCTGAATGTGACAAACAATCATGAGAACACAAACAGACTAAAAACTTACAACTCGAGACGCTTGTTTCCGACATAATCACGGTCATCGACCAAATCTCCACGAAGCATAGCCATCACAACACGGCGTGTCATAACAGCAACGTAAATGCACTTGGGTCTGAAGTTATTGTCAAAGACCTCCACGTGTGCCAAAACAACCGATCCAAGAATCTCCAGTGCCTCCTCTGACTATATTCACAAGGAAGTAATGAATGTTAGTGGAGGATCAAATTATATTTCACGAGACAATGACAAAAAGAATAGCATCCAAAAAAAAGGTCAACTTACGGCGGGTCTGCGGAGGCCAGGTCCGAAGGAGCGCTTGCGTGCGTCAATCTTTGATCCGATATAGTCCAATGCCTGCTGCTGGGTGAAAATCTTCATGCTAGAACACTCCTCGAGGTTGGGCGAGAACTTGTCGATGTATTTTGAATCCTGTCCGCAAACAAGCTGTGTGATTTCCTTGTCCGATTGCATGCCCATAGCCTTGAGGGCGACAACAATAGGGATGTCCTCCGAGATAGAGTTGTGCTTAAGGTAAATCTTGCCGTGCTTTGTGCCAACATATGTCTTGGACTTGCGCTCCATTGTAGAACTATCACAAAGTTAAGGCCAGTCAAACGAAATTGTTAATAATCTTGAGCCCATGTTACTTAATCACACTGAAATCAAGGGAGTGCCCATGTAAAGGTACCTGGTAACTCCGGCCTGGACGAATCCCTTGCGATCGACATCAACAATGATACGGTTCTTTGACATCTGCTCCTGAACCAAAATGACCTTCTCAACACCCTTGACAACAAAGTATCCACCAGGGTCCAATGGACACTCGTTCATCTTTGCCAACTCCAACTCATTCCTGCCAGTCAGAACGCAGTGAGAACTCCTGAGCATGATGGGCATCCTTCCAATGGGAACTCCCTTGCGCCTCACAATCTGGCGACCACGGACGTATTCAATGTCGACATAGATGTTGGCAGAGTAGGTGAGATCGCGGAGACGACATTCGTGTGGCGTGTATGATCGATTCATGGCCTCCTGGTCAGGTCTCTCGGGTGCTCCCACTCTGATTCCGGTATATCTATTGTAATTGAATGAACGCGTTATGGTTAGTAACTATGGTTATAGTTCACCCACAGCGACAAGAGCTATCATCATGAATGCTCTCCATGAAAGCTCTACAACGGGTTATGATGATGCTTACTTGAGGTAGAAGTGAGGATCGACATCAGATTTGACACGCTCGTTGGCCTTGATGATGTTTTCTAGGTCGACGTTAATAAAGTAGTTGAACGAATCGATATGCTGCTTGACCAGACCCTTGACCTTCAAGAACGCTGGCAACAACTTCCACTTGTCCTAATATTCCCCATTTCAATGGCAAGAAAACACATGAAAGATGGTTTAGTTTCCACGCTATTTCCCTGTTTAGAACAGAAGCTACCGCAGTTGGTGGCACGAAATTTTCGAGGACAGCACAGGGTGACTCACCTCGACGGTGGGGATGGGGTCAGTGAGTCCCTTGCCACCAAAGAAAGCCTCAGCATGTTCCTGAGCCTCCTTGATACCCTTCTTGACGTCAGCCTGTGCGTCCTCCATGTTCTTTGAGATCATGCCAGACTCTGATACGGTATTGTGGTGAGGAGTATGAGTCCAGTGAGTCGAGGAGAGTAAAAGAAGTGAGGGGTGGCGAAAGAGTGAAAGTGAATGCGTGCGAGTTCTTGTTCAAGAGTTCTGTTGAGCGCCAGTGAAAGGGAGTCGAAGTAGTGTTTATCCTGAGTAAGAGAAGGGAGGATGTAGGCACGAGCGAACAGAAAGAACAATGAAGAAAGAAGAGAAGTACAAGAACAAAGGTGCGCAAGAGGCTCAAAATGAGGGTTCACACTGTGATTTTTTTATTTTGTTTTGTTTGTCGCTCCCGTGACCGCCTTTTTCTTCACACATGGGCCTTTTTGTCAGCGTGTCTTTGGAAAGGTCTGGATGTGTTCAAAGGGAACCAGAAAGGTATCTCCCTCATTGTCAAGTGGTCACTCAGGGCCACCTTAACAAAGACGCTGCATAGCCGCCTTCACACACCACACTACACGGCCTCCTATGGCACATCGTTGCTATCATATTTATTGCACTTGGTTGAAAGAAGTAACTGCCATCCACTCAAAACAGTGGATGCCAAAGACAGAAAAGGAGGTTCCAAAAATTAGCGCAATCCTCAATAAAGAGGAAAGAGCTACTGTGTTATCTGATATGGTGTCAGCAGTATGCTTCGTCAGTGCAACCCTCATTAAAGCATACGTGATCCCAACCGGATAGGAATGGTGAAGAAGAAACCGATGGATGGCGACGACCTGCTTTTGTATCTTTCGAAATCCAAAAAGAAAAGCCCAAAATCAGGGCCTATACAAATGTAGTCTCATTTCGGTGACGTATTATTCGCGCCTATTGTCCTTTATCCTTTTCAACCTCTTACCTTCCTTTCCTCATCCACCCAACTTCAACGTTGTTGATACTTTGTTCTGTCTCATTCGTGCAAGTAATTGTGTTTTTCTTTCATTACCATGCAGAAACATCTTACCGAATGCAACCAGGCTTCTTGAGCTGCAGCAGATATACTTCGAGCTCTGCCCAGCCATTAGGGAGGTTCATATAAGAGGAGTTGACTCCAATCAATATAGCTTCCGAGCCTATCTCTCTCAACCTGGTGGTTGAACGTTCAGGACTGGATACTCTGTGGAACGATGAGGCCCAATTGAAGCAAGCTGGTTAACCGTAGAAGAGAAAGGCTACAGCATTTCTGGTGGCGACATCTGCAAGTAAAAGGCAATTTCCTACCATCAAGGTTGTAAGCTTACAGATACTTTAAACTTATTTAGTGCGGAATCTCTGCCAAGCGAGTATTGAACTGGTTTGCATGCTGATGAGCAGACGTTTACAAGTCGAGTCCTATCACCCTTTCTATCAGCAACATTCTCCGTTAGGAATAACCATGTTCAGAAACGAAATACGGAACATAAGTCGGCCGGCGAATACAAAACGGATCACAAGCATAGAGTCCGCAGTGATTTTTTCATTGCTTTGCCTTTTCTTCATTTGGGGACGTCATGGGTAGGCCTTATTGGTAAGGTCAAGCCTCCTGAGAAGGCCCGGGTTGAGCATCTCGAGCTTCAAGACCAATGGAATGATGCAGAGCGAGATCGATTCACAGATCAAGGAGTCTCGGAGCCGGCTGTGTGGGGATGTCAGATCGTTGGCTACGATTTGACCTTCTACGTTATGGACATGCGAGTGCCTCAACTCTACTAAGCGCTGAAGGTGTTTACGGGAGCATTACCGAATTCGATCGAGAACTTGTTAGGAATTGGGCGAGTGATCTCAGCGTTTTTTCATATGAAGGTAGGCATACTCATTGAAAGTGCACCAAAGCTTCAAAACCCTAGGAGCATATCACCAAGCGGATATCTGAATTCGAAACAGTGAACGCGCTTACTCCCCCTGACGATTCACAGTTGTTGGCACAACCAAATCAAACAACACCCAAGAAGTAAAAAGCAATATAGTCGTTGACAGGAGCTGTTATGAATAAATATTAATAACTCTTAACAATATACACCATTGCTGACACGCCGACCTGGTATCATACTAAAACTAAATAATGTACCGACTTACCACAATAAAGAAAGGCCTCCACTGCCATGAGAGCCCCAAAGTTGCGGTCTACTAAAGGATACTCAACAAGGGATCTGTCACATGATCATGGTCTCATTCCATAGCTTCTTCACAAGGAAACCGGGAGCGATAAGATCCCTTGCCAACGGGAACGTTCAATTGCCTAGAAACTATCGCCACTAGATCCCTTGCGTTCGAGAACATGGCGAAGATATCGCGTGGATGGGATCAAAAATACTGGATAGCTACCTCGAAGACGCGCACCTGAAATCGCCGTCGAAAACCGTAGAACGACATAGAAGCTGCAGTTTTCTTTTTCTAGTCGAATTTATTTTTCTCAACTTGGAAGAGGGAGTCCTGATCAGCTCTTCTTTTTTTTTTCCACCCTTACCTCTTTTTCCTTCACAATTTCACATGCTACCACGCATTCGCATCCTCAGCACACTCGCACCACGACACATCACACCCTCTTACCTTATCCCTCAAAGACCTCTCTCCTTGCATTCAACCTTGTTCAACAGAATGTCGTCGTCTACTTCATCACAACAACCACCAGCGGAACCAACAACCACCACCAACAACAACAATCACCAGACCGAAGAGCAAAATGAAGACTCTTCCTCAAAGCCCACCTTGGCCCTCCCTGCACCTGGAGACTTCTCTTCCATGACCAGCGGTACCCCCTCACTCGAAGTCAATGGGCAAGATATCAAACTCGACCTCCTCGGACCCGTTGGTAAGTCTCGCCCTCCTTTCTCCCCCCTGCCTCTTTTTCTTAAATCACATGCGTGTGTTCACTGTATACCCGATCCTCCATATCTCACCATTGAAACTTCTTTTTTTCTCAATTGAACAACTATTAGTCGTGAACGAGGACGGAACGATGTCGAGGATCGATAACTGGCACGAGATGGCAGATATTGAAAAGGCTAATGTCCGCAGGATTCTCGTGAAGAGGAACAACGCCCGTCTTGAACGTCTTCGTGCAGAACGCGATCAAGCCAACGCGGACGAAGAGGCAGCAGCCAAAGGTTCCAAGGACAATTAACTTTTGCATTTGTTGAAACATGCAAAAATAAATAGACGACCAATAATGCCTGCACACGCATTCGCTCCCAACGGCTGCTATCATGACTCCAATTACATCAATTGACCCTTTCATATGTGTTGTTACCGATTGTTTATTCTACGACGGGATGTAGTGTTGCATGTGTGTGTATATATGTACAAAAATGGTGTTGAACTCTGAACAGCTTCTCAATCCTTTCGAAAAAAGACACCGTAGCGAAGAAGAGACTCAGCCTCCGCCATTATATCTCTCTCTCTCTTTCTCTCTCCTTGGTATTCTTCTCCTGACGACCGTTTCTAAGAGCGAGAGGGCAAAATTTGATCCGTCTCCTCCTGGTCAAGGCGAATCTCATGCACCCGAATGGCAGACATTCCACCTCCAGCATTGCTGGTACTCGTGCTGCTGCTGGAGCTGTTGGTAGCGCTAGAGGCTGTTGAACTGCTGCTTGCTGACCGGACAATACCTCCGATGCTGGCATTGAACGTACTGTGGAGCTCCTCCACTCCCAGATTCCGGCGCTGGTGAGGCTTCAGGAAGTGGTCCTGGTTCCAATTGAATCCTTTGCTGGAATGTGGGAAGATGTGCAGCTCTGATGAGATTGGTACTGCAGAGTAGATGGCATCCGTTGTCACGATCATCGAGGGTTCTATTACGTAGGATGGTACTTCGTGAGTTGCATGTGCATGATAGCAATGGTCAACTTCTTTGAGAAGAGAATGGTCCATTGAGTATGTACCTTCGTCTGGTCCATGTGAATCGTCGTTATCACCATCACTGCCGTCATCCTCATCGCTGTCTTCTTGCTCTTCTACCTCTGGGCTGGTTTGTTCAGTGTCCTCATTCTGACCGATTGGCGGTGTGATAGCCTCGGTGGTTCCATCAGTGTCCTTCATCAATTCACTTTGCTCTGTCTGCATTGTAGCTGTCGGCGTTGCTGTTGCGGATGTTGGTGTGGATGATGTTGCCGTCATACCCACAGGTGGCGATGCTTGCTCCCGCAGCAACTCTGTCTCCACGCCCGTAGCAGAAGAAGCAGTAGCAAGCAAAGGCTCGGACGGGAAGAAAGTCGAGGTTGATGCCACTGCCAGGGTATCATTTGTTGTGGACTGTTGTACTAGTTGTGGAATCATACCAGTGGTCGATGTGCTCTGAACAGCTAACGAGGCAACCTCCAGTTCCACACCTTCCATAACCATATCCACATCACAGTCCGCTGTGTTAATGCTGTTGTTTGTGCTGTCAGAGATCATCACTTTGGCCTTAAAGGACGGTGAGAGTGAGCCACCGATATAGGAGGCCAGGTCATCATCACCAGTTTCCTTGCCAAGACTGACTGCCGCGGACGGTGAAGTGGCGTCGCTGATTATGTCGCTGTGGTGTTCACCCATGGTTGTTGATTGTGAAGGTGGTGAAAGTGGTTGAGAAGGTGAAGCAGACTTTGATATGTTGTGCGACGGTGTGGTGTGTGACAAAAAAAAACGGAATGGTATATCTGCCAAAGAAAGATAAGGTACAAAGGCGCGTTGGAGAGAGGAAGAAGGGAGACGCAGCGGTTGGCTGAGTTTAGACTGGAGTGAGTGGTGGCGGAGGCGAGGTTAAGTGGGTAAAGTTTGTTATGTAGCGTGGGGATGAGTGTTAGGTTTCGAATGATTTGAGCAATGGGGGGCACAGCGGTGAGAGGTGAGAGTTGAATGCAGTCGATGGTGGGTAAGAGTGAATGAATGTGAACGGGAGTGGATGGGTGCAGGGGTAGGGGTGAGTAGCGATAGGGTGGACAAGGAAGAAGAAAGGGAATAAAGAAGAGAAGCAAAAAAAAAAGGCGAGGAAGGGTCCCTTTTTATCGCCCCTTGGGTTTGTGAATGAATGGTCTGTGACAGCGAGCATGACCGCAGTCTATCGCCTACCCTATTGGGTATGACCCGCGGGAAGGGGACGACACTCGGAGACACACCAATTGACAATAGGGTGCTTCGCCATCTATACAACCCTGTTCTTTGCCACTGTCTATACCCACTCAGAAACAGGGCATTACAACGGAACGACAAGTGGCAGTCTTTTTTTTTTTTTTTTTTTACTATCAAGTCCGCAAGGGTTACATGGGAGGGCGCAGTGGAAAAAAGTAGAGACATCCTGTGTCGACTAAGGACACCTTCCTTTTCTTCCTTCCTTCGACCGTGTTCTGTATCCGTCGGGGGCACCCTCCTTTTCATATTCAATAGTCGAAAATACCGACAAGAAATCGTCAACCTGACTCCCACTCTTTCCTATCCTCTTGCTTCCGATATACGCTCTGCAAATAGACACCCTATCCACATTCTGACGTGTCGTTTCGAGTTCGAGTCGACTCCTCCCTCCCAACAAATCATCAATTCATGTCAATGCTGCGCCAGCATCTAGGTAATGAAGTACTTGACTTATCCTGTAGAGAAGACACAGTCCAGTAAAGATGAAGAGTGGGAAACCAGGGGGCAATACAGGGCTTATCTCTTTTCCAATGGACCAATTGACCCCTGTCTTGATGCCTTTCCTTCTTACCAACTATTCAGTTCATAGTACAAGACAGCTAAATCTGGACTAGGGATACGAACACGCTTTGCAATGAACTCCAAGGGGAAGCCAGGCCTTTCTTCCTAGGAAAAGCCTCTCTTGCTGACACAACGTGTTTTGTATTCCTGTTCCTAACTGTTGGTCTAACTGACACACTGTCCTACAGCCGAATTTCAGGCACAGACAACCTTGCAACCTTCGCAGCTGGCACTCAATTAGACGACGACAAGGTCGCACCAAGTCTCACTACAAAGACTCCGGGGTTCTTTTTTTGTCCAATTGGAGTCTACCTAGCAACGGTTCCTGGCAGTAGCACTCTGGTCACCCTGAGCTGGACTAGGATGCAAAAGTGCTGCTAGTAGTAAGCAAGATAAGGAAGGGCTCATCTCTAGTAATACCACCTAGCAGTCTAGTAGTCATGGCTATTTTGAGAGTAGAATGCAGGTGGACAGCCAAGATTGGCAATCATGGCACACGCACACACACTTGGACAAGGCACACAAGTGACATGCATTTCGAAACTCGCGTGGACGTCTCGTTGATTTTGACTGGATGCCTCTTTGTTGGCAGCCTGCTGATTCATCTTGACGTCGACAAAAGAGAAAAAATAAAGGGCTTTCTTGATTGCTTGGCATACATCCCATGGTTCTTGTCTCCCCTCCTTCTACCGCTATGCCTCAAGCCATCGTCATTGCGACTACGCTGAGTACCATTGGGCTTTAAAACAAGACGTTCATTGTTTGTGTTTCATCTTTTTGTGAATATGTATATATATATATAACTCTTTCTTCTTGAAAACCCACACCCTTTCTCGATCCCACCTTTTATCGCTCATATATGTACTGTTCTCAGGCACCGACTCGTACCACCGATTACTGATTATTCATTCAGGCACCATCATCAGTGGCAAATCGCTCTTTGAACCTTACGTTCTCTCGACTCAACTCAACGGAGCAACTAATTGCCATATTTCATATTGCCTTGAACAGAGAACAGCCTGCTTCTTGTTGCTCACCGCTTCCCCCTTCTCATCACGTTGTTGCTGTTGCTCATTCCACTTGCTCATCTCCCTTTTTCTTTTTTACTCATTCTTTGTCCCTTTTCCTCTCCTTCTTCACCTCTCCACCTCTTCTTCGTCTCTCCCTTTCTCACTTCTCCACTTTGTCTGTTATTACCTCACATTCTTCACTTTGCACCCCTTGTCCTTCAAATACCCCTGGAACCAGACAGACCGTTCAGACCCCTTCATACCTTCCTCCTTCCTCCTCATCCTCCTGCATCAGCATAGATTATCCGACCTCCACCCTAATTAATTGCACTTTCCCCTCCCCCATATCCATCGCACACACATGGTTACTTTCCTTCTCTCAAGGAAGAACCACCTCTCTTCCTCACCTTCCTCCCCCCTCACACTCGTTCTCTTCCTCACATCGTGCCTCCTCAGCACCTCCTACACCTCCCATAACAACAACCACAACCTCGTCGCAGCAGATTCACCCCTATCCCACGACCAGCTCTACTCTCAATATGGTTTTCTCAAGAATTGGGTCGCTCCCATGCCTAGCACCCCTATCGCTGCTGCAGGAGTCAACGCCACACAACCAGGAGTCGACACCGGTGCCGGGTACATTCTTCACAACTGGTCCACCAACTATAAGACCATTACTGTAGGCCCCAATGATATCTCTTTTATCACCGACCCCTTCTCCTCCTCACCGGCATCAGCAAGTAACAGCAACTCGACAGCGAATACGGCCAGCCAGGTGATGCAGATAAACTATCCAAAGGGATCCTATTCACCCAAGGCCGGACCTGTTGCTGGTGGAACGTCCTTCTACGCCATACCCTTTGGCGATGACACGCCCTTTGAGAAAATGATGATCAGCTACGACGTTGCATTCCCTAGCGGATTCAATTGGGTCCTGGGTGAGTAAATTCACATTTCTCTTTGCAAATTCAAAATTTGAGAACGGAAAAAAAAAAAAGGACACGACGTGATGTCAGCTTCTTTTTTTTCCTGTCAGCACACCCACTCGTGCCCGTTAAATTTCGCTCACGCTTCTAACACCTTCTACCCCTACATCCTATTCGACTCGTTGTCGCATGACGGTACTCGGACGGGCCAAATGTTTTTTCTTTTGGTAAAACAGGAGGCAAGCTGCCAGGGATCTATGGAGGGCACCCCCACAGTTGTTCGGGTGGTAACCAGTCGACGGGGGATAACTGTGTAACCATGCGGTTGATGTGGCGCCAGGACGGAGGCGGAGAAGGTAAAATTTTCATTCTTGAACCGACTCTGTTGGTTGACTTGAAAGCGAAGCATACAAAAAACGAAACAAGAAGGATGCCCTGCATTGACACTGACAGTTATTTACATTCACAATGAACGGTTTCTAACGTCGCTTCTTCGTCCCCTCTTCTCGTGCTTGTGGAAAACAGTGTACTCATATATCCCAGTGTCGGACAACTCGGACTTTTGCAAGAACCCGAATGTCCTATGCAACGATCAATACGGGAAATCCATCGGCCGAGGGCTCCTCTACTTTCCCCCGGGGACCTGGACCCGCATCGACATGGTCATGCAACTCAACGAACCCGCAGGTTACAACAATGGAATCCTTGACGTCTACATCAACGGCCTCAAATCCATCTCCATGAACACGATCCCTTACAGGACAACAGGGATGGTGGGTTTCCAGGGACTAATGTTCTCGACATTCTTTGGTGGCAACACGCCTGATTATGCAACCCCAGTGGATACAAGTGTTTTCTTTCGGAATGTGCAGTTGAGTGTTGGGGAGCCCGCGAAGTTGTATGAGGGCAATGGCGGGAGTGCAGCTGGTGGCAAAATTGTTGGATCGAGAGCCACTCTTGAGAGTTTGGTGTTTTCTGTCTTTGCAGTCTTTCTTGGCGTCTTCTTTGCGTAAACAAACACCTTTTAACCTTGTATAGCATCTAGACTCTTCGCACCGTTATTTATTCCTTTTTCCATCTACTCTTTCTTCTATACCTCATCCTCATCCTCATTGGCATTTGACATTGTACAATACAATAAAATAGAACATTGTGCCTCTCTCTCTCTCTCTTTGTCTCTCTCAACTGAATTCTATAGTAGCAAGTTTGCTTTTACGCGTGCTTTCAGGCGACTACAGTGGCTGCATCTTTCGTTGGTTTCTCAGGGACAAAAAGAAGAAAAAGGGCTGAGCATAGCGGTTTCGATTGATTTTTTTTTTTTACTACCGCCTCACAAAGCCACTCACTCCCCCTCCCTCTACTTTTCAGTCTTGCCACGACTCACGCTTTCTGCTTCCCCTCACACATCACCATCAACCATCAACTTCACCCAGGACTCCAACTGTACAGGAACACCATCGACTACAACCACCCATTCATTCAACGGAAAAGCTGCAACCAAGGAAAAACACGCATTCATCAACTCATATAATACAGAGCATAAAAACATGATCAAGTCCGTCCTCATCTTCAATAACCATGGCAACCCACGCCTAACAAAATTCTACCAACCTATCGTAAGAGAAAAACGGCGCTTTCTAGTTGGGGGGGGGGGGGGGGGGGGGTTTTCGATGCAATGTGCGACTACACCAGCAAACAACATCCCTTATTCACTCTTCTATCCTTCTCCTCCTCCTCACCTCCTCCCCTCCTCCCCTCTCTCCTTGTGCAATGTAGGACATTGCAACACAACAAGCGCTCATCAAAGAGATCTTCCAGCTCATCTCAAAACGACCCGACACTGTCTGCAATTTCCTTGAGGGCTCGCAGATGTTGGGAGGTCAGGATACTCGTGTCATCTACCGCCACTATGCGACTTTGTACTTTGTCTTTGTTGTGGATGAATCTGAGAGTGAACTCGGGATCCTGGACCTTATCCAAGTAACGTTTTGGCAGCATTAGTGGCTTTCATTTGAACGCGTTTGAAAGTAAATCCTGTTGATAAGGAGTAGGATTTTCGCATGTCATTGACAATTTTTTTTTTCCTTGGATATTTTTATAGGTCTTTGTGGAGAGTTTGGATAGGTGCTTTGAGAACGTCTGCGAATTGGACTTGGTACGTTGAGATTCTATTACGGACATACATTCAGCAGCCGCTTTACGTGGCATCACCATATTCAAACCAGGGCACTAACAAGGATACACGGGAGAACAAGGGCGACATTGAAGAACCTTTTAACTGTCAGATTCAGAACAGGACATTCAGGAGCAAAAACATTTTGCTACTTTGAAAATTACAGCATTGAGAACAAATGGAGAAACTAGCCTCATATCATGCATTTTTCCGTCTCTATAGATTTTCCACTTCAAGGAGGTACACGATATCTTGGCCGAGGTCATCACAGGAGGCATGGTAAGCGACAGTTGAGCTATTCATGGACATCACAACGTCATTCTGAGTAGAATTTTCGTCAATGAACCCTGAACGCGTTCTCATAACTGTCCTTTTATCTTACGTTCGCCATGATTAGGTGCTGGAGACGGATATTGGCGATATTGTGGCAGCAGTACAGGAGGCAGGGAAACTTGCCAAAAAGCCTACAGGACTCTTGGCCCAAAAGTCACCCTTCTAGACAGCACCCTTCCATCACCCCCCTGTAGATCAAAATTAAACGACCCCCACCATTCACCATCGACAAACCGATTTCCTTGTACGATCGGGAAAAAAACAGAATGACAACACATTAGATGTTGGAGAGAGGGAGGATTTTACAAAATAACAAAAAAATGAGAGGCTATGGATGGGATATGTGAAGGCTCTGGGGAAAAGAGATGTAAAGGAGAAAAAAATGGGAGACAGAGAGAGATCAACTGTTTCTAAGGGTTGCTGATCAATGGGATGCCGGGTCCTTGTGTCGATGAAATGTAAACGTTCTTGACCCAGTCTATTATGCATTACGGAAAGAAAACATGGATGTTAGTTCATGGACACAAGTACCTAAGTTGAAGGTAGAAAAGATCCAGCGAAAAAAGACGGAGAGAGAAACATACCCTTCTTGACGAAGCGCTCTGCGGCGAGGACCTTCATCTGCTCCAAAATGATCTGGTAGTTTCCTTCGATATCCTTCTGATCCCAGTTGACTTTTCCAATGACTAGTTGAAATGAAAGAAAAAGAAAAAAAAGCCGAGGTCAGCAAACTGTTAAGTGCGAACGAAGACACCACTAAAAAAAATCCAGAGATCGAAGAACAAAAAAGAATACGTACTGGTGTGAACAACGCCGTTCTTGTCGCCACGGATATCAAAAGCTGCCGTCTGGGCCTTAATCACTCCGGAAATATCCTCGGTAACTGTGCCCTTCTTGGTCGTAGGCATAAGACCCTTAGGTCCCAAGATACGAGCCAACCTCGTAACACTAGGGTACATGCCCGGTGTCGAAATACACTTGTCAAACTTATGCTTGCCCTCCTCAACTTCCTTGACCAACTCGGGGCCTCCAACAATTTGAGCGCCAGAGGCACGGGCTTCCTCGGCGAGTTTGCCCTCGGCAAAGACGAGGATGATGGAATCCTGTTTGATGGCCTTTTGGAGGAGAACGGAGGTGCGGATAGGTTGGGAGTGCTTCTCGGCTTTGGTGTTTGTCTGGATGTGGACCTCGACCAGGTGGTTGGGTTTGCTGACCTCCTTTGCCTATTTGAGTTGTGAGGAGCAGTAGTCGCAAAACTTCTGTTGAGTGAACTGTGACCAAGGCACTTGAATCCTTTGTTCCTGAGATAATATTTTCATGACCTTGATCCGTGTAGCTCCTCTAGATGCTTCCTGCTTTCCCGTAAATCACCCAGTTGACTCGACTCCGCATTGGTGATTGATACCACGCCGTGATCTATTGCCCCCCTGCTCTCCCCAAAGCAGAGAATTGTCTTTGCAGCTGACAGAAACTTGTTCCCTGAATCCGGTACACAATTCCATAGGCGCGACATCTCGGATATCCTTGTCTTTCCTTCCTTTCCATGTCCTCAATTCCATTCCTCCTCCTTGCTTGCTTGACAATCCCTTGCCAAGTTGTTTACCTTAAGGACGGCAAGAGCGTCAGTGAAGGTCATGGCGCCAGGGAGAGTGTTGGGCGCCTTCTTTGCCGAAGCATATCCTCTCTGTCCTCCTGTGAGAATGTGAGTTGTTCCAATGACGCCGACGGCAATTGTCCTTGATGGAGTAGCAAGAGCTGCTGCCCGTGTGATGAGAGTGCTGGACATGACTGATGTGCAAAGAGGAGAGGGCGATGTGAGGAGGAGAGGGAGGTTGACACTCAGGAACAGAGGGCTGGTAATGCGACTGGGGAATGCCGATGTCGGACAGCAATTGCAGGGTAAACAAAAAATGTGGCTTGATGTTGATCTGTCACGTGCACCTAGGAAACCTCCAAGATCCTGTTCGCGCTTTTTTTTTTTTTTGCTCCCATCATGGCTCACAAAAAATGTCACGCCCTCCTCTTCGCCTGGGCGATCGCTTTTTGTCGATCCAGCTACCCCCCCATATTGTTTGCGACAAAACTAAGGATAGCTAAGCATGATTTATTCGAGAATAGGGATCGATTGACACTGCTATTGGTTTTTTTGGGTGGTGGTGAGAAGCTTTTTTATTTTTCATTCGGTCACTTTTAATTGTAGCCACATATCCTCTTTTTTTTTTTTTAACATCTTTGGATTTTCCTCAGTCTCGTTTCTTTTTCTTGTTGCCAAGTGAGATGGGCTAGAAACGAGAGAGGCAAGAATCGTCGTCAGCTTGTTTTTCATCAAATCCTTTCATGCTACGCGACATTTTCAGAGTGTCATGTCCAGATCATCAACAAATATCCCTCGGGCACGTTTCTGTCCTGAACGAAACCATAGCTTGAGCATTGATAAACAACAAAAGAAGCAAAAAAATAAAACGAGAGGTTTTTTCTTGATGGGTATTATAATTTTTTATTATGGATAATGTTACAAGAGGGGGTGGTGTGTGTGAATGTGTTGTGAGAAATGAGCGGCACTGCTTTTAAGCAAGGATATGAACGATCTTCTTCCACCAAGACGAGTTCTTCTTCTCGGCCTGAGAGGCGGTATCATCAACATTCATTGTAATATCAATGAAGGACCGACCAGTATCCAGATCGACATCGACCAACTTCAAGATCTTGGTCTTGCACCAGAACTTGTTTCCGAGGTAAAGAAGAACAACAAATGGCAGAGTAATATAAGCGGAGAGGAAGGCCTTGATGCTAAAGGGCGAGAAGGCGGTGTACCCCTGGCCGAGGAGGATGATCGCACAGATGAGAATCGTGTAGATGGGACCGAAGGGGTAGAGGTGAGAGATGAAGGGGAGGTCCTTGATGTTGCGACCCTGGGCCTTGTAGGCCATACGGAAGCGGATGTGATTGACGGCGATACCGACCCAAGCGACGAAACCGGTGGTGGAGGAGAGAGACAAGAGCCAGTTGTAGGCTTCACCCTGACCGATCTGGGGGAGAGAGACGATGAAGGCCAAGCAGCCAACGAGAGAGGTTGCGAGGACGCAGTAGACGGGGACACCCCAGCGGTTAACATAGCCAAAGAACTTGGGGGCGGAACCTTCCTTGGAGAGGGTGTGGAGGGCACGGGAGGAAGCATAGAGACCAGAGTTACCGGCAGAGAGAATGGCGACCAGGATGACGGCGTTCATGATATCACCTCCGATCTTGATACCGGCACGGACAAAGACACGGGTGAAAGGGGAAGACGCAATGTTGCCATCAGCATTGCCGAGGATAGGGTCGTTGTATGGGATGCAGAATCCAATGATGGTGATGGTGAGGATATAGAAGAGGAGAATACGCCAGAAGACTTGGCGAATGGCACGGGGGACGTTCTTGCGAGGGTTCTTGGTCTCTCCAGCTGCAATACCGACCAACTCGGCGCCTTGGAACGAGAATCCGGCGTTCAAGAAGATCGAGGCCAGACCAGCAAATCCACCATGGAAGGGTCCCATGTTAAAGACTGCAGCACCGGGCTGGGGTGCGACAGAGCCATCGGCCTCGATGAAACCCTTGCCGACAGCGCCACCAATGTAGAGGAAACCGACAATGATGAAGACGGCAACGGCGAGGACCTTGATCAAACTGAGCCAGTACTCGGTCTCACCGTAGGCCTTGACCGTGGTGAGGTTGAGCGAGGTGAGGACGACAATGAAGACAAGAGCCCAAACCCAGCCCGGACAATTTTCTACTGGGACCCAGTATGAGATAATCAAGCCGGCGGCAACCAATTCTGCAGCAAGGGTAATCGACCAGGAGAACCAGTACACCCATCCTGTTAGAGCAACAAGATAACAATAAAATGGAATTAGGAATCAGATCGGAGCCCTGGAAAGAACAAAACATGGAACCAGGGGAAGGAATGTGTACCCCAAGAGAGATACAAGGACCCTGCGAAAGAATCTGGGATTTCAAGCATAGGGATAAAAGAACAAGTGACTTACCAAGCATGAATCCAAAGGCGGGGTCAACAAAGCGGGTTCCGTAGGCGTTAATAGATCCAGTGATGGGCATGTAAGTGGTCATCTCTCCAAGAGAGCTCATGAAGCAGTAGACCATGGTTCCGATAAGACCATAGGCAATCAAGGCATAACCAGGTCCGGCGACCGAGATGGACGATCCCGAGGCCAAGAAGAGACCGGTACCGATGGTGCCTCCGAGCGAGATCATGGTCAAGTGGCGGGCCTGTAGGTTGCGCTGGAGGCCACCCTCACCGCTGGCGGTGGTGAGCTCATTGTTGTGGGACTCGATGACTTCGGTGGATTCGATCTTTTCGCTATAGGTGGGCTGTCCTTCGTAGGACTCCATTTGTTCGCCGTATTCAGTCTTTGACATGGCGCTATGTTTGTTTGTGTGAAGGAAAGGTGTGATGATAGAATGTACAATGGGATGATGGAAGGGGAGGATGTTATTACAGAAGAGGAGGATGAAGGTGGTGATACAAAAGGGAGGAGGAAAGGAAACCCTTTTGGAGGATGAAGGTGAGAGAGTGAGGAAGGGGTGAGGATGAAATGAAAGGCAAGTGCGAGGGAAAGAGAAAAAAAAGGGGGAGTGAGGAGACGGGGATGATCAGTCTTTTATATTGTTTGCCCAGAATGCCGGTTGGCCTCCATATCTCATGGTGATATGAAAGTGATTGACCGATTAGCTATTGAATAAACCATCACAACTGATTGAATTAAAATACAAATCAGAGTCAGAAACACATATCACATAACGGTTTTATTATTGGTACTGTGCTTCTGATATATCAGTGACGACAGATGAGCCTATCTCTCTCTCTCTCTCACTCCTTCTGTAGCTCTTTCTACGCTTAGGGGAATAAAGAACAAAATAAATATAAAGGTACCAACAGCTTGTTTTGACTTGAATTGGACCTGGTTCATGGATTCTACTGTCACCTGCATGGCAAATAACAGGAAGTACTCTATTCCCTATTCCTCCTTTCTACAGATGAGGCCCATGAGAGAGCTTATTGGCCAAGAAAACTGGGACCTGGGGAGAAGATCCCCAGGAACAAAACCACTGGACAAGTCGAGTCAAGTCAAGTATGTCACCTTGACAAACCTGTCGATGAGATTATTGTTGTAAAGGACAGTCGTGTTTGTCTCAGCTTCCCACCTTTTTCTTTTTCTTCCATGGGACACTTACTTTCAAACAAGAATGACAGAGAGACTAGAAACCACACCAACAATGAGAAAAGGAAAAGACGTACCAGTGAGAAGTGTGAAGGCAACGGCGGCAGGAATGTCGACAAGTTGCCATTTGGGTTTCTTGTTTTCGTTGGTAGTGTTTCGGGCCAGACGCCCACTCCCTCGTCTCACTCTCCCTCTCTGTCTTCACTTCCCCTTTTCCCATCGTGCGTGTGCATCCTTCCGTCGCCGTCGATAAGAGAGATAGGGAGAGAGGAAAAGAAGGGAAACAATGGAAGCCAAGGACATTTCGATTGTTTTTTTGTGCGTGTGTAAGTAAGGTGGTTGTTGTCTGTATTTGGTCTTGTCTGGTTACTTTCGCACACTAAGCATAAATTGAATGAAAGGAAACATGCAACTCTATCTCTCTTTTGCACCACCAACGGAAGGTTTTTTCTCTTCGGTTTGTTCCTACGCCTTCCGAAAATGGTGCACAACCAAAAGAAAAAAAAACACTTCAGTTTGCGGGCATAAAGGGTTGGAGGATGAGTGACGAGTAGGAGAGTGAGAGCAAATAAGAAAGAATGCAGGATGTTGTTTGTTTGTTTTTTTTTGTGTGTGGTATTTGTTTGTTTTTCTATGACTGATTTGCACACAACCTCATTCCTCACTTCCCCGTTCATTTGTTTGTTTTTTTTTGTTGTACTATTGTCTGTCCTTCCATCACACACACACATTGGAGCTGAAATGAGAACTCGTCTTGACCATGCCAACAACAACCCCATTGGAGCAATTGCTTGAAGGTTGAATCCAAACAAACAAAGAATGAAGATGTCGAGCTGACTAACAATCCTTCCTTTCCTCCTTCTTCTCCACCGTACCTCCCTTTGGTAGAACTCTCTCTCTCTCTCTCTTTCTGTCATCAGTATTCTCTCTTGTCCAAAGAAATGCAACGCAAAGTAAGCAAAGCAAAGCAAAGGATGCAAAAGCAACCCAAAAAAGAAAGCGAACCACTCGCAAATCTACCCGGGAGGTTTGCACAAACGGCCGTTTTTTGTTCTCGTCCTTCTTCGCTCATAGCTCTCTCCTGCACCTCCCTCCCTTCTCCCTCTCCATGCATATGGCATATGTCGTACCCTTTTTACTTTTACCATTCTCCGCCCCGCCCACCTAAGCCTGCCTCTGTCGCCTCTTCTCTCACGCTCTTGCCCACTTATACTTTTCCTTCTTATCGAATCTCGTGACAACCTTGCATGCCGAAACCCAATGATACTTCCTCCTTCTCTCTTGAAGAAAACTCAGACACAGGGTATCTAATAAGTGCTAGCCTACTCTCACTCAAATGATTTTCTATTACTTGAAGAAAAAATAAGTCTTGGATTAGAGTTTCCAAAACGCCGTTTACCCCCATCTTGATTTCTTTGCACTATTACTCGCTCGTTTGACCTTTCGCTCCTCTGCCCATCCACCTTTTTTTTTTTTTTTTTTTTTTTTGGAATTCTCTCATATTGTCCACACTCACGTTTATCCACCCACTATCTCTCACGCTCACACTTGTTCTTGGCCGAGTCGGAGAATCGAAACCCGCAGTCAATGTCTGTCACAAGTGTGATCTTAGCGGAGCGGAGGTAGAGGTGTAGTGTTCGTTCATGAATGGGAAGGCGACCTTGATATTCCAAAAGACCAAGTTTCTTTCAGGGTTCACAGCTGAGATGGAAAATGACGATAGCAGTCATAAACTGATTATCTGTTTCCCCATCTTTCGACCACCGCCCAGCAATGGACGTCGATATGAGAATGAGAAGTAGGAGATTGGTCGCTTTGGCATGCGGATGGGGAAAAGCATATAGGGCCGATAGGTGAATGTCAACAAGGGGATAAAAAAGAAAACAAAAGCGACGGTGGAAAGGTTGGTTAACTGGTCGTTTTATTTAGCTCTTTTTTTTTTAGTAGGTGTAAATAAACAGACAAAGACATCATTCATAACTCTCGCTCCACTTTTTTTTTTTTTTTTGGAAGCGTCGATGGTGGTAAATGGTCTAGATAGACTCGTTTGTGTCTCTTATCTACAGCAGTGACATACACATAATCATGAACATGGATACCAACAACTCGCAACAAACACGCACACGAAAACACCAAACAGCAGTAAACAATACACAATCGAGACAGATCGAAGGTCAAAAGCACAAGTAGAGGACAGTGCAATCGACATTCTAGTTGCGCCTCCGGAAAGATATCCAAACACTCGTGGCGTGCAAAAGGTGTCCAAAAAATGCGTACAATGCGTGCGAAACTGCCAAACTCGGAAGAGAACACACCCTTGATTCATGTGTCTGCTTGTACTCTTTCTCTTTCTCTGCTCGGTAAACAACAGAGAGAGCAAGAGGATAGATGATAGAGAGGTGTGAAAGGGAGGACAAATACAAACAAACAAACAAACAAACAAACAAAATTGCCCTTCTTTTTTGATTTAATCTCCTTTGTTTATTTCGGCGTAATTGTTTGTCTCTGTTAGCATTTTTGTTGTGTAGTGTAGTGCGGAAAAAGGTTGCTGCTTGTTTTGTGTTTGTCATCGTGGGTGAGTGGGCTTAGGAGAGAGAGAGCGTGAAAGATAGACAGAGAAGGAGGGCAACGAGACAGCCAGTGAGAGTGAGTGCACAAAGGTGGAGGTACGTGGTACACTTCTTCATTCTGTCTATTACCACACGACACACGCAGGATCATCAAAACAAAGGCTCTCTCAAAGGCACCAAGAATGAGGTACTTTTCTTTATGCTTCGTACTTGCAATTGTACTCTAAAGAAGGTAATAAACAACCCCAAACCCCACCTCCCCACAACTCTTCTCTCTAAATACCAAGCCTGCGTTTCCGCATAGGGGTCATGGGCGTTTTGAACCCAGGAGTAGCAATCCTGAATCGGGCCTCGGCCGTTGAGCCTCCTCCGGCATTGGCCGCTGCTGCTGCTGCCGCCGCAGCGCTCTCCTGCTCTTCCTTCTCCCGCGTCTGCTTCAGATCCATCTCCAACGCCATGCGCGCCTCCTCGGCCTTGGTTGCAATCCTCTTCTCCCTGTGTGTGTACGACTTCTCCTTAACAGAGTAAAACATCGGTCCCAACTCGGCCAGCCAGTGTGGATCCACCGATGTCACACACTGCATATACTCCTTCGAGGTCATCACCAGTTCGTGGTAGACAATGTAATCCGGGTTGTATCCAAGACCATACAGTGCCGACGTTGGATGCAAGTGACAAGGCATGCCCGTACGACAGTTGACATACTCTCCCAGAGCTTTGATCCGTCCCGCCTGGTGGAAATACGCTGAACAAATGCACTTGCGGATAATGTCCCAGTCGGTGTTGCATGAGACATACGGCATCTTCTCAGACTTCATCATATCCATCAGCTGCGACCGCACCTCTCGAGCCTTCCGCATCGCCTTGGGCTGCACAAAGTGCTTCAGACACCAGTCATCGCGGTATCCATTCGACCTCCACTGTGTGTAGACATTCAACAACGTCAAATGGTCACTCTCGGGCACAAAGAACTTTTCACGGGCAGCGTCCGATTCCTCCAAGCGCTCCTTAGGGCGGTAAAACACCGTAGGAACAGACAGCATCGACACCACCGTCACAATCTCGGCTGTGCAACCCATCTTCTCTGCCACGATCAACATCTTGGCAAGCGAGGGTTCGGTCGGGAACACGGCCATCTTCTGCCCCATAGGCGTCAGCTCTCCTGTGTTGTCTAATGCGCCCTGGATCCAGAGCTGGTACATCGAGTTGAGCAAGTTGTCCTGTGGTGGCGGGTCCATAAAATCAAACTCGAGCAGGTTCTTGACATTCAACGACTTGAGTTGCAAGACGACCGTCGACAGGTTGGTTCTCTGGATCTCGGGAATCGGGTTGACAAACATCTCGTACACGAACGCCTGTTCCGTGTACAACCTCCACGACGTTCCTGGCCCAGTTCGTCCAGCACGACCCGACCGCTGGTTGGCGTTGGCTTGAGAGATCGGCGTGATCTGCAGCGAGTCCATGCCGATCTTGGGGTTGAACACCTTGAGCTTGACATACCCCGCATCAACCACATACAAGATACCGTCGATTGTCAGTGACGTCTCTCCGATATTGGTGGCAACGACACACTTGCGGGCATTGTTCTCGCCGGGCTCAAAGATCTTGGCTTGCAAGTCCGCCGGCATCTGAGAATAAATCGGCAGCACAGCCAGCGGTGGTGCATTATCGATCTGCGCCAGTCGCTCTGTGATGACTTGACAGGTAATCTCGATATCCTCCTGGCCAGTCATGAACACTAGGATATCTCCTGCTGGTTGTCCTAGATGGATAGCCAAGACCTGCTTGACCGCGCTATCGACGTAGTCCTCGCACGGCACCTTGCTGAACATAATATCGACTGGGAAGGTACGTCCTGGGATCGTAAAAGTCGCCGCATTGCCGTAAAACGACGAGAACTATGTTCAAAAATATACATGAAAAGTTAGTAACTTCTCAGAAGATACATTACATTTCCGAAAATAAGAACGCGATACATATTCAGCACAAGTGGTTGATACGTACCTTGTCAGCGTTCATGGTGGCTGAGGTGACAATGAGCTTGAGGTCGCGTCGCCTGGCTAGGATCTTCTTCATCAAGCCCATCAATACATCTGTGTTCAAAGAACGCTCGTGGGCTTCGTCCATAATAATCGCGCTGTAATGGTCCAGATCGCCTTCTCGAATCGACTCGCGCAAAAGCACACCGTCCGTCATGTATTTGATCACCGTCTCCGGCGAGGTCACATCCTCGAAACGAATGGCATATCCAACAGTCGATCCAAGCTTGCATCCCATCTCTTCAGAGACACGGCGGGCGACAGACATAGCAGCAACACGGCGGGGCTGGGTGCACCCAATCATTCCAAACGTGCTGTATCCGTCCTCGTGCAAGAACTGTGTCAACTGAGTCGTCTTTCCTGATCCTGTCTCTCCAACGACAATAATGACCTGGTTGTCCCGGATGACACGCATGAGTTCCTCCCTGACCGCAAACGCTGGCAAGTACTCTCGCTGTTCCTTCATCGTCTTGGTTTTGGAGAACGCGCTGGCAGCCTCTGATGTCTTGAGGTGAGACGCAAACTGAGAGTCGCCCTTGCCATCCATATCGTCGTCCTCGTCACCTGCCTCCTTGGCCTTGGCCACTGCTGCTGCTGCTTCCTCATTGGCTTGCTCCTCTGGGTTCTCCAACCCCATGACATTACCAAGTGCCGTTCCCGCAACCTGAAACTTGGGTGCCGCCTTCATACGCTCTGCCTGCTCACGCTTCTCCCGAACAAGTGCACTTCCCTTGCGTGAAAAGATCGCCATGTCTGACGTAGGATCCTTGACCGACTGCACCGCCTCCACCTGCTTTGTGAACACAACTCGGCCGTCCAGGAATGGCGGCTTGATGTCGTGAACAAGTAAATGAACTCGAGCCTCAGATTCATCATCAAAGTCTGTGTCGACTTCCTTGCGCTGGAAGACACCACTGGTCAACATCCGATTGGTCTCCCACATCTCGTTGTCCTTGTTGTACTGAGCCTGCCGCGCAGAGATCTTCTTCATCTGCTTCTTCTCGAGCTCCTCCTCCTTCTTGGCGTCGTGCTCTTCATAGTCGGCAAAGGGGTTGTGCATGTCGTCCATGGCGCTTCCGGTCTCCTCCATGTTGTACCATTCGCGATCAACCTGACGCTGCTCAGTCTCCCATTCGCCTCTGTCAGGGACCTCCTCCATGTTTTCGTTGGGGTATGTGTCAACGCGATCATCATATGCTGATGAAGACACGCGTGGCGTAACCATGTCCCAATCTGATGTTCCTCTGCTCTGCGTAGGCGGTCTGTAATCTATTGATTTACGTAATGAGAGTGTGTCAATAAAACTCTGAAATGAATTACAAATAAATTTAACAAAACAAAGAGTAAAAATTACCTCGTCGTGGGGTCAACCCGCCTTGCAGAATGGCATCAGTGTTGCTTCCAGTCCTGGAGGGCGTGGCATCCCATTCACCTCGGCTGGGGTGAGAACTCCTGGGCTCTGCAAATTCTGTCCTCCTTGGTGTAAAGCTCTCTCGAGGCCGGTCGTCTCGCCTGTCAGTAGGTCTCCTGTTGCGGTCATCCCGTCTATCAGTAGGTCTCCTCTCCCTATCATCTCTCCTATCTCTGTCGTCTCTCCTGTCCCTGTCATCCCTCCTATCGTCCCTCCTGTCTCGACTATCCCGTCCAGAGTCGCTAGATCTGTACCGGTCACGTCCAGAGTCGTTCCTGGTCCGATCACTATCGCGGTCATTGTCCCGGTCTCTATTCGACCGAGAGTCGCCACGGCCATATCTGCTATCACGATCCCGGTTCCGGTCATCGTTTCGATCCCGATCCTGATCTCGACTATCATACAACCCTCCTCTAGCACGATCGCGCTGCCTCCGCTCCTCGACACGACGTAACGCCTCCTGACTGACACCACCAGGATGAGAGGGAGTCTCCATGCGCTTGCTACGGTACTGAGGCTGCGCTGGTCTTAAGTTGACTGATGATTTGTCGTCCTTCGATCTGTTATTCTCGCCTCGGGTATAACTATCGTCCTGCCGATCCTGCATCTCCGAGTCCTGATCGCCATCCTCTCTCCTCCACTCATCCTCAACCTGCAACTTGATCTTCTTTTGCTGCTGCGTCGACGATGATGATGGCTCTGCACGTTCCTTCTCCTCCCTCTTCTCCTTGGCAAGTCTGTCGAGGCCCAGACGAGAGACACCAGCAGGGAGTGTGGGTGCCTTGAACACATGACGATCATCTCCTGCTGCGACCTTCTTGGGCTTTATCACTAACCCCCCTTGCATGATCTGCTCTGGCTCCTCATCATCGTCTTCATAGGAACGAGCAAATTTGGAGGTCATAGCGATAGAAGACTCTTGGACTGAGGATCCTTTGTTGTTGGAGCTTTGTCTCCCATTTGATGATGCTGCTGGGCCCTCGACCCCATGCTCGCTGTCGTGGGTATGGATCTTTGTGTAAATATCGAACAGTGCCTCATCCTTGAACCTCCCGAATCCCGCGCACGCTATATTTTTTTTTTCGATTGCAAATTATATCTCGTTGTCAGTACAAAAGTTACCATGAATGAAAAAAGAGAAGGCAAGCAAGCATACGTTGCACAGTGGGGTTGCTACGTTGTAATTGATTGTTGATGGTGTGTGAGAGCTCCAATTCAGTTTACCTTTGACGAATCCGTTGGCTTGCTTGTGGTTGCGTGCGATCTGGATGACCTGTCTGGCGAGGAGGTCGTTTGGGTTGACGAGATTGAGTGCCCGCGAGATGTCGATGGCGATCTCGTGCTCCAGTCCTGACATGGTTGCGCTGTTGGTTGGTTGTGTGGTCTGTGTTTTTGTGAGGAGAACAAAAGAGTGAAAAAAAAGCGTGTGAGCTATCTGCTTGGCCTCACTGACGACATCACGTGAGGCGACAGCATTTGTCGCCACCAACTTGGTAAAGAAAAAAAAATGAAAACGAAGCGTTCGTAAAGAGCGAGTGCGCTAGTATACGTGATACATCCTTCAGTTGAGTGGAGCGACCACATTCACTGTAGATGCCTTGTCTACATTTTTCTCTCCAATACGATTAACTCAATATAAACTCAATTTCCTGAGATTCCTAACAATCATGATGCTGAGTAGTGTTGCAACGTCATACTCGTGTTTTTTTTTTTTTTTTTTTTTTTTTTTTTTTTTTTTTTTTTTTTTTATTTTCCTTGTTGCCTCCCATTTGACTCACTTCACAACACCATACATTGTGTACAAGAATTCTCAATAATCAAGATTTCTTGTTTCCAATTCCTCGACTGCAAGTACGTGGATGCAATATGTCAGTTGTGTCTACAAAAATAAGGAAGGAAAAACGACAATTGCAAAACGTCGTTAGGTCCACCAAGAGAATTAATTTTTCCAACAACGATCGACCCCATAACTCAAGCCAACTTCCTTCGTACCCATCATTTACTGCTCTACTATCCCATAAAAACTACAAGACGTTGCGTTCGATAGCGCAAGCGACAGTGCAAGGCGCTGGCTAGGCTCCATCGTACCTTGTCTTTGAATTGAGAAACGCACCTCGCCTTGACCGACTTCAAATTTCCAGGAAAATCGACGATTTTTTTTTTGTAAAAGCAACGTCGTTCAGGCAAACGCATCATCCTTCCTAAATAAACTCTTTTATAACTCTTTCAGAACTTGAACAGCTCCCCATTGCACGTCCTAAACTCAACCCGGGCCCCCAAACCTTTTTTTTTTTGTTTTTTTTGGAATGCAATTCTGTCAACTTTAATGCTAACAGCTACTGATGCTGAGGTGCCAAAGGCACCGAAACATCAGTCTATCTCTCTAGCCAACAGCCCATGAAGCTCGTTCAACTAATAAAGGGAACTATGTAATGAACTCATCCATGCGGCCATACTGCTAGTCACTGTCCCTGAGTCCAAAGCTCGGCAGGCTCAGTGCGACAATCGCGTACCCTCTCGGGAAGGGACGGCCGAAGATACAAGGCTATCTATCCAGTTGTTGCTTGTCCTTCACTAACGGACCCTCTCACTTCTCCACCTCATCTTCACTCCTTCTCCGCCTTGAACAACCGGGAGATAAGCCAAGTACCTCCGACCGCCACCAAATGTGTTTTTTCATCCTTGCACTTGCGTGCGTGCGTGACAAAAATATAAATTTTTGGTCATGCGTCTCCAGGAGAAGAGGGAGACTAGCGCAAAGGGGGTTTTTTGCCATTAGCGCTTGCGCACCTGTGAAGGAGGAAACAAGTTTCTTCCCACACACCTCCAAGGCAAAGAGGCTGGGACTTGGCACCATGCACCCATTCGGGAAGCTAGTTGTCTTGGTGCCAGAGACGGTTTCTAAGACGCGGATACCGCTGAATACTTATGTCCCAAGGCAGTCCCCACTTGAACCTCATAAGCAAAGGCCTGTCCATGCACTCCCGTGCTGCGCGAGGGTAGTCGTTCCTCGCACCGACCTGGACAGAGGGGGCGGTTGTTGTTTCCGTCAAAAACCATGGCGTCTCTCCTTGTGGGGGGACCAAGGACCTCTCGCCAAGAGGGTTGAATGACAGCCGGCCAACTCCATTCGGAAGCCATTCTGTGCGGCAATGGGGGACCCTTTCTCTCTCTCATCTCGCTCCATGGACCGAAACGATGACCTTGTAACACTCGCCTTGAAAACCCGGGCCCCCAAACCGGCCCAATTCGGCCTTTCTGCAACCTCAACGAACAGAAACCTTAAATACCTCTAATATATATACCGCCAAATGAAATTCGAAATCATCTGAATAACTGAACAAGTTCAGGGGCTGTAGCTCATTTGGTAGAGCGCTCCCTTCGCATGGGAGAGGCACTGGTTTCGACTACCAGCTGCTCCACAATTTTTTTTTTCGTTGGTCAACTTTTGTGCGCACGGCGTCATTGGGGTGTCATTGCGGCGAACACTTTTCCTGAGTTCGAGGTCCCGCGTATAGGAGTGGATGGTTTGAACAGTGTACTTACTAACGTCCTTGCTGTGGGCAAGGATTTTTTTCTTTTTCATCTCCAAACACATCAACAACCCTCTCGACAATTCAACATCAAGCCATGGCTCTTCACCGCATTAACAAAGTAAGCCTATCAACTCTACTCTTCCTGCCCTGCTATTCACTCACTCTTGCACAGACCCAGACACATACAAACGCACTCGCTTTCCTTGTCATTGCTCTCTTCATTCCATCAACAAGCTCTCTTTCTTTTCACGGACAACCTGACGGGGGCGGAGGTCTATAAGCTTGCTTTGTGGCAGGATGTCACAGACTCGCTTGACGTTGGTCTTTTGTTTTGTATTAGCTGGCCGTGCTACTTCCTTCCACTTCATTTTCTCTTTATTGCTGTGTCCCAACCTCACTCTTGTTTCTTGTTCACTGCCTGCGTATCGTCCTCGTCAGAAGCTTGTTTGATGTGGTTTTTTGCCTTTTCCTGGTGACCATTTAAACAGACTTCTCCTTTACTTGACACCAGGTTGTACGACGCTACTATTTGGTACTTCCTTCTATTAATTTGCGTTGCGACGCGTTTTCAGCTCCGTTGACATAGTCGCCATTCCAATTTTTGTTTCTGGCTGCATAACCAAATAATGGACTCTCTGTCCTCTTTTTTAGGTTTCTATTATTTGCACGGACTTGGCTGAGATGGCAAAGATGAGTTTATCTCTTCAGTTGGCTAATACATACATTCCTTTTTCTTCGACCTTTCTTTCTGATGAGAGTAGGAACTGGATGATATCACAACTCATCCCACCTTGTCCTGCACTGCCGCACCTACCGACGACGACATGTTCCACTGGAGGGCAACCATCAATGGACCCGTAAGTGAAGTTTTGTAATTTTTGGTTAATTGCAAAGACGACATGAAGAGAAGCAATTGCAGCTGCAGCGACTGTTGCCTTGGACTTCTTGCGCCTTCTGCGCCTTATTACAACAACACTCGCCTCACTGCCTTTTCATATCTCTACAACTCCCTTGTGCAAGGGGTTTAAATGAAGCAGGCACCCCCACCCCCCCTCCCCCAGCAAGTCGGGGACTGTGTCCAAAATGCAAAATTCGCTACTCGCAGAACACATCAATATCGCTTTCTTTTGGATCATGTATTTTCGCCCTTTGGGTTGAATGGTATACTAACCTAAGCTACTCCACAATGTCAATGGGCTCCTTATATTAACCATGTCTATTCTCTCCTTTTCCCCACTAGGAAGGTTCGCCATATGCTGGAGGAGTCTTCTCCTTGGACATTATCTTCCAAGAGGCCTACCCCGACATTGCCCCAAAGGTATGTGTCTCCACTGACGTGGCTCTAATCCTGATAATCTGAATGGCACAGTACACACCAATCGACCCCTCAAAGGATATGGACCAGCACTTGCCCCTTCTTTATTTCTGCTCCTCCAGAGCAAGGGAAGCTCTACCATTGATTAATAATATGTATCTCTGATCTTTTACTGTTGTCAACCGTATAGGTTACCTTCATAACCAAAATCTACCACCCCAACATCAGCAGCAACGGCATCATTGACTTGGACATCTTTGAGGACAAGTGGTCTCCACACATCAGCATGTCCGAGATTCTCATGTTGATTTGCTCCTTGTTGACTAATCCCAACCTCGACGAGCCTCTTGTCCCCGAGATCGCACACATCTATATGACCGACCGCAACCAATACGATAGTAACGCTCGGGAGTGGACCCGAAATTATGCCAGTAAGTATCTCCTGTCCTTTTTCTGTAGTACCTTGTTGAATCGTGATTGGTGACGGAATTGTCCAAAGGAGCTTGTTCCTTTTCGCTAACCAATGTCTCTTTTCTTTTCTTTCTCCTGCGAGTGTAAATTTGATCATGGCGACTTCTGTATCCCCCAGGAAATACAAAGGATGATAACTACAAAACAAAATTACAGACAATACAAATTAAAGTGAACTTTCTATGTGTATCTGTTTTCCTTTTTGTTTTGAG
The DNA here is from genome assembly GCA_036320915.1 of Linnemannia elongata. Classification (NCBI taxonomy): domain Eukaryota; kingdom Fungi; phylum Mortierellomycota; class Mortierellomycetes; order Mortierellales; family Mortierellaceae; genus Linnemannia; species Linnemannia elongata. The sequence goes on from JAXBDG010000015.1 coordinate 1,392,473, forward strand.
GATGTCGAAGAGTGAGCTTACAATGCACTTTCATTGTGTTCGTGCGTTCAATCCGAAAGAGGGTTCATGCACCCTGCCTAGCACTTTGCAGTGATCTCGAAGCGAGAAAACTGATGAGGCTTTGTCAAAGTCTGTCTCCTCTTCATTGACAATGAATTTAATCCATCATTAAATGCGTCATTGGAAGGGCGCGTCACGATCAAATGATGGGCCTTGTGGCAGTTGTTGCCTAACCCGAAATCGGCTACTCGGACGTAACGCTCGCTGTCCAGGAGGATGTTTTCTGGCATCATACCTTTGTTCACCATATTGTTCTACCAGCGAGGAAATGGAAAAAAAACGTTAGACCCAGAAGGGAGAACGTATAAAAGCCGTGTGGGCATGAACATCATACCGGTTGTATATACCCAAGACCTTTTTATGAAATAGTGAGATGGATGGTTTTGTGTAGGGGTGCGTTGGATGCAAAGTGATCTCTCTTTTTTTTTTTTGAACAGGTGTGCCCGGACACCCTATTAATCTCCTCTAACGGTCGTATTTTTTTTTATCAGACCGTGCCTGAATCAGCTTAGCCTATGAGAATGCGAAACATATTTTTCTGCTTCACTATCACTAAGGCGACTCTCGTTCTGACCGGGTGCACGCGTCGAAGTGATGAGGTGTCGCTAGGATGCGCGGAACCGCTTGATAGTGGATGAGGTCCCCCTTTCCTGTGTTTACAATGACATCATGTCTGGACTAACGACAAGCTATTACCCACTGGCGCTAGTTACCTTTCTCCCCCTCTCGAAGATAGATACGTGTAACTATCACCTCAGCGATCTCTTGCGCCCTTGTCGCCCCATTTTGTACAAAGCAGATCGGGGCCGGGACGAGCTACAAAAGGGTATTGCCAGAACACAGATCTGATTCTTAGTCCCTTGTAACAAAAAGAAAGGCAGCAAAAGCGGGGGTTCCTCCTTCTGTTTTTCGAAGGGTTCTATTGGAAGAATTTGGCAATTTGGCACTAGAAAACCGCGCTAATCAAACTCAAAGCAAAAGTAGGAAGAGCAAGGAAAAAAAAAGGACACCCACGCAACATACTGGTTGTGAAAATTGCAAACAAAAAAAAAACATACTGGTTGTGAAAAACACGCACGCATTTGAAGATGCTGTCAGAGGCCATACTCTTCGGATCTTGCTTCTTGGTCGCCGGCTGCCATGTGAGGAGGCATACGTCTTTATGGCTGCCGTGTTACTCCTACGGCGTTGTTTTTTCTTTTCTTTTTTCTAGAAGCATCATGACTCCTCACCCCAGCACAACCATCCCGCATCCTCGCCTTTGACCGACTCTTTTAGCAATTGTTATTGTTTTTGTCTCGGGTGAACCTGCACTACATCAAGAACAAGTGGGGTCATTACCAAAGTGTGCAAACTGCAGTCCAGGGGTATTCATCTCCTAGTTTCAGCTCAATAGGCCGAGAATACCTATACTTTGCTCTTCGAAACATACTAGGTTGCATGGAACAAATAACAAGAGACAGTTTTTTGCCATCAAGTGGAAGATATGTGTGTGTGAAATAACAACACCTCGGACGCACAAGGTTCGAAAACAAAAAATGGGAGGTTGTGGTGGTGGTGTGCACCCGCACCAAAGTTTAAAGGAGCGATGATGACATTCAACAACGATGATGCAGTTAGCCCACTGTGAGCACAGAAAAATAAAATAGAGAAGAGTATCGGAGAACAATACACACATACACACACTTGCAGCAATGCAGATGCGAATGCCAGGAAAGCAGAAGAGAGTTTTAAGCTAGCAAAGCGCATCTAGGGGCTCATGCCATCCATCAGTTACTGTTCCTTGTACTGAACATGTACGTTTTCCAACCTCCAGCCCAAGCCAAACAGGGGTCCTTGAATTCGGTGGAAGGTGGGGGAAAAGACATATGAACCATTGCATCCATCATCACCAATGCTCTCGAAGTATTTAGTACCTTTGGTAATCTGCTCTTTCTTTCCTTCCCTTCCATCCCACTCTCTCCGCCTTCTTTCTTTTTCTTTCTGTTTCTTGTTTGTTTTTGTTTTTGTTCATTCACCCATTCTCTTCCAGAGAATCTACTCTCATTGCATTTTACCCAGATTCATTCAACCAGATCAATGATCTCCTTCTCATTATTTTAACGACACCCATATTCCCCCCAAATTATCCCATACCTACCATACAGAGGATCGCTCACCTTGCATAAATTCATCAGTCTGTGCCCTGGCACCCCTCCCCACGCCTTTCCCCCCCTCCACTTCTCTTCCTCTCAATTGACAAAGGCCCTTCATGATGAAGTTCAAGCGCCAGAAAGGTAATAAGCCCTCACACACAAAGCGAACAAAACCATACCTCCCCTTACCCTCGAGCGAGGTTCAATTGATCGCCAGGCACCGTCCTATGTGTGGAATTCACACCCTCATTGGCAGAAAAGACATCTGTCTCGCCTTTCAATGCTGTCAGTGCGCCGCCTTTTGTCAAGAAAACGACGCTAAAATGATGCCCCAGTTCAAAATCAACAACACCCTCCTCCTCCTATGATGCACAAACAACAACAACAACAACAACAACAACAATTGCATCTAGCCACCACGCCAAAGAAACATAGCAACTACGCCGATCAAACAGTAACGACAATGCGTCCCTCCTTGTTGTTGCGAATGAATGATTATCGACCATCGACAACCCTCATCTCGACTCGACTTGGAGGGTGTAGCTCCCTCTCTCCCTCTGTCCCTCTTCCTTGAGCCATCCATGAAACCATCGTTTTCTTTTTTTTTTTTTTTTTTTTTTATTTCACTTGTGGTATTGGGGCTCAATCTACAAGGCTCACTTCATCCCCGTCTCCGTCCCCTACTCCCTCTCCTATCCCTTTTGGCGCTAAAACGGATCTATCTCTCAATCATCCTATCTGTCACACCTGCACTAAAAAAAATAAGTGAAATGAAGGTCTTGACTGAACGAACAGGGGATGCGAAACTAAAGACAAGGGGAGAAGAAGCGAGGCAGCTTTGAAAAGTGCCCGTGAACAAGACATCTAACTCTTCTCTTTTCTTCAAACCACACCATCATCATCTCCACCCTCTCGACGAGTAGATATCCCAATGACAGCGACCAGTGCCCCACCGGTGGCTCCATCAGACCCATCTAGAGTACCGCTACCTCCTGTCTCCGAGAACGCGACCCTCCAGACCGAGCCTAGACCCTCGAACGCATCCTCCCGTCCACCATCTGTCCAACATGTCCCTCAATTCGCCTTTTCCAATGCACCAGCGCCGCACAGCGGCATGCCCTATAACATGCCCTACATACTACCTTCAAACATCAACACCTCTCCGCCACCCTTCTCTACAAACAACAGTAACGGTGCAGCAACCAAGATTGACATGGACCGAATTATGCGACAAGATGAGGCGGCCATGAACGACTTTGTCCCACCTCGTCAGGCCATGAACAGCGACGAGTCTGACTTTGATTGGGACGAGGACATCAAGATTGACGAGAGCGGACAAGTCCACAAAAAGAAGGAGACCAAGGACAATGGATCCCACTGGCGAAAGCTGTCTCCCTTCCTCCGAATGGTCATCTTGGTCCTTGTGGGTTCACCCATCGTTGCCCTGCCTGCGATTCTGGTATCTGTCCTCATGGACGATGACCAGGAGGGGGAATACCCGACCAAGGCGACGGTGATGCTGATTTTTGTCTGGCTCTCGTTTATGTGGGGCATTATCTTCGTTACCAACTGGGGCATTGACATTGTCCCCGTTGTCGTCGTTCGTCTGACTGGCTTTGTCACTGGCTCCCGTTCTGAAGATCTGAAGTCCAAGCTCTTGGTATGTTGCAACACACAGTCAAACTGTCATCGGCAGCTCCCGTCTTTTTTTTTTTTTTTTTTTTTTTTTTTTTTTAAACTAGCGTTTACGTTGACCCTATCGGACTTTTCTTCTCTATAGTTTTGCCTAACATACGATGTCATCGATTTCTTTCTACAATACCCTATCGATCTTCCTTCCCCCCCTCACTATCTAGATGTTCGTGGCATGCAAAAAGTATCTCAAATGGCTCCTCGCCTCCTGCTGGGCCATCGGCTCCTTCGCTTTCCTCTCCAAATCACCCTACAAGACCACCAACGAAGACATGGGGACCATCTTCATCGAGGTCCTTGGTTGTCTTGTCGCCGGATCTGCACTTGTCTTTGTCGAGAAGATTCTTTTACATCTCATCTCGACAAACTTCCACCAGACCGCCTATGCCGACCGGATTACAGAAAACAAGTATGCGCTTACTGTTTTGGATCGCCTTTCGACCTCCAAGAAGGTGAATGTTAAACAGGCCAAGGGTGGTCGACCGGGTCACAGTCGTCATAATACCGCGGATAATGTCAACCTGCAGAACAACAACTTTCTCAACATGAACAACAATACTGCGACCGAGTATGCCTTCCCGACGGGGTACCATTCTGCACAGCCGTCGCGGTCCAACAGCATTGAGGTCCATGGAAACAACAACGGAGCTGTCACGGCCAGCAACAATGGGAGCCCTGGTCGCATTGGCGGATCCCTGGACGAAACCGAGGTCCTGCACGAGATCCACGGCGATGCCACCACACCTCCCAAGACCACAGAAGCCATGATCCTCAACTCGACTCCCCTGACCACCCCAACCGACAAGACCAATAGCCGCCATTCGACTCTCGTTCCCTCCATCCGCAACCAGCACCGTGGTCAACGCGATAGCAAGATCAAGAACGGCGACAACAACATCTTCAAGGGCATCAACCGTCGTCTCCACGGGATCGCCCTCGCCAGCAAAAACTCGCCCTCCAAGGATATCGGCTCCACCGCCAACGCCAAGCGACTCGCCAAGACTTTGTTCTATAACCTCCAAACCAATGGTGAAGACTTGGTCGTCGAGAACTTTTACCCGTACTTTTCGACCCAGGAAGAGGCCCGCACCGCATTCGCCATTTTTGACAAGGACGGGAATGGAGATATCTCCAAGAGTGAGATGAAGGAGAAGATCTTTTATGTCTACAAGGAGCGCAAGGATTTGCATACCTCCTTGAGAGATTTGTCCCAGGCTGTGGGCAAGTTGAATGTGATCTTCTTGACGATTGTGGCAGTCATTTGGTTGTTTATTATCCTCTCAATCTTTGGCAAGGATATTGTCAAGAACATGCTGTCGATTGGTTCTTTCCTCGTCGCGCTCAGTTTTGTCTTTGGCAACTCGCTCAAGATCCTCTTCGAGAACATCGTCTTCCTCTTCATCACCGTAAGTCGTCTTTTCTTTTCTTCTTTTATCCCCCTCTTTACAAAATGTAGAATATTGCAAATTATCTAACCGTTCTTTTGTTTCTTCAATGACCCCCTTACCATCCAAATTAGCATCCATATGACTCTGGCGACCTAGTAAGCATCGAGGGAACAGACATGTACGTCCGTGAGGTGGGCCTCAACTCCACAACATTCGTCACCTGGGACGGCAAACGAATGTACTATCCCAACAACCTCATCTCCCAAAAACCTATCCACAACGTCCGTCGTTCTCCCAACATGACCGACAAGATCGTCCTCAACATCGACTGCTACACACCCCAATCCAAGATCTTTGAACTCCGTGCCCGCATGCGCGATTATCTCATCCGCGAGTCGAAGGACTTTTTGCCGGATTTGGAGATTCAGATCCAGGAGATGGATGCAAAGTTGAAGATTAGTATGTGTATTGAACATAAGGGTAATTGGCAGGATTCCGGCCGAAGGTGGGCGAGGAGGACGGCGTTTAATTATGCGCTCAAGGAGGCAGTGGAGGAGATTGGTATCCAGTATTATGCGCTACCGCAGAGGGTTGAGGTTTATGATAGGGGCGATGTGGCCATGAAGGACCTTTCTTTGGACTCGTTGCAGGGTGCTTCAGGTCCTGGTGGCCTTGGACGTGAGAGAGTCGGAGGTGAGCCCGAGGCGACGTTGGGACCGAATTCGCCCTTGCGCCAGTACACGCCTGAGCATGTTGCACGTCTTTATCGTCGCACGACTATCAACAAGCCCCAAGGTGAAGGCGGCGGCGGCGAGTAGACCTACACACACTTTTTTTTTTCTTTCGTCATTCTTCCTTTCCCTCTCTTTTCTTCTTGAACATACTTGTTCTGTATATACATCGCTTTCACTTCTCTTTTTCTTAGTAGTCTTTTTCGACACGCGCAAACAATAATAGAAAACATATGGTTCCTTTTTTTTTCACAATCCATAACATTAAGAATAGTTTTGTTCCCATTCATACTCTCTAAGTAAATGTGTCTATCGTCTATCAAAAGCACGTAGGTATCATAAGAAGTAAACAAAAAAAAAAAAAAAAGTCATAAAACATCTAGTCTTGTCGGGGAACCCATACAACCTTCATCCCATCAGAAGGGTTGATGCTCCTTCCGGATCTCACGCGAGATAATCCACCGAACAGCATCCTCCACATCGTCAACAACTGCAGTCGCAGGATGGGTATGATGGTTTTCGTCTCCCTCTGGTTGAAATACTCCTGTCTTGACCAGCAGCGATTGCCATCCATACCCGTTCGCCCCTGCGATATCCGCGTATGGGTTATCTCCAATCGCTATTATCATTTTGCCGTCCACACAAAAAAAAAAAAAAAAAAAAAAAAAAAAACCAGGAGAGAAAAAAAATATAATCGGTCAGTTCGTGAGATACCTCACACCCATTACAGCCCCTCTCCCTCTGACAAGAACCAAAACAACTTCCTTAGGATAAAAAAAGTACTAACCATAGACACTCCTTCGCTTAGGCATGCCATCAGGTCCCATATGGGCTGGCGCGATCCGGTTAAGAACCGCCTCAGCATATTCATAAGTCGCCGTCATAGGTTTCCCATACAACGTGTACTGCAGTTTGTGTCCTGTCTTGTCCTCGAATATCCGTTCCAGACATGTTCTGAATGTCCCCTGTGCGAACCTTGGTGTCGGGAACTCATTGCTCCATACCTAGGTATTTTTTTTTTGTATAATACGTGGAGATGGATATATGAGAGAGGTGGGTTAGGTGATGAAGCAGGCGTGAGAAGATAAGTTTGCCTGTTAAGAGAAAGAAGATTCAGGCACATGGGGAGGGGAGATACGCAGAAACATGCAGGAGGTGTCAAGGAGCTCACAGAGAGTGAGTGAAAATAGGAGGGATGAGGTGACTTACGAGGTCAGAGTTGGAAAAATAGAGAGGGACAGTTTGAGGTGTTATGTGGAGCTCCTTTTGTGTCTTCACAGAGGTCAGATAACCGTCTATCCTCATGTTTACATCAAGGGAGGAATGTTAGTTTTTCTTTTTGATTATGCGACTTTGGGAAAAGGGAGATTGAACAAAACAGCATGAAGAAGCGATAACAACATAGCAAGTGTGGTAGGTTACCTTGAGAGGTGAGGGCGTCCATGATGACTTGAAGATCGCGACCCCAATCCACTGAGTCGTGAAAGACCATAATGGCCTCCACTGGACGATGCACATTCTGTAAATACTTCTATTCTCGACCAAGAAAAAAATGACCACGATAACAACACGTCCTCAGTGTTAGAGACCATTTGAAAGATCGCTCTAAGGAACATGCACTTTCAACCCCACAAAAGTAGAGCTGGATTTAAATGAAATCTGGTCAAGAAGGGACCAATTACCTCAGCCAAAGGAACAGAACGTGCTTCACGAGCAGAGCTCGGGCAGACAGAAGGGAAGACGGCATGGACCTCCTCTGGCGTAACGATATGTTTGAATCCATAATGCTCCGCCACATGCCGACACTCGGATCCATTGCCTCCGACGACAAGGACGTTCGAATCCTCGTACTTTTGCGCCAATTCCCGCATCGGTGAGTGTGATAGAATGAGTTGCTTTGGCGATATCTAATCATCATGCAATTTCACGCAGAAGGAAGAGTGATAGGCATTGTTGGGGAGTGGGAGAGGGGAAGAAAGTGGTGGTAGATGAATATGAGAAGCACATAGTCATAAAGAGCAAGGGACGTTAGTCATTATGCTGTTATGTTCGTCAGCAGATCAGGTTCAAAGGTGATGTCCATTCCCAACAAAACAACAAAAACCACGAACTACACCATTACCACCACCACCACTCTCAAGAGAACTTACATGAACACCCATCTTCTTACTGAGCTGTTCGGCCTTGTCCGCTTCCTTAAGTCCACCTCCGTTCGTCAAGAAAATGTACGGCACATTGTTCCTATTCAACAATTCCATTAAATGTTTCAATTAGCGACCTCCCCTTCAAAAATAATGACTGGGCTTAGTTGGTTTCTCTTCCGTGCGCGACAAAAATACAAACGAATCATTCCCCGCCTGCTTAACATACGACTGTAACAATCCAAGAGCACGATGGGTCTGTGGAAGCACTTGCTTGCCCTATGAAACAGTGAAAAGAAGCAAAAGGTAGCAACAAGTTTCAATTAAAACGCGTTAGTCCCTTCCTATACCTTGTTCTGTTCATTCTGCTTGCTGATGGAGTATGCATCTGGTTGGTGCGAATGGCAATGGCACCCACTTTGATGAGGACACCGTCAATGTCAAAGACGACGTTGTAATGAGCTTGAGGGATGGTCTGGGTGGTGCTGGAACTAAGGTTGTGCCTATGAGTGTGAAAGCCTGCTGTTTTAGTTGTCCTTGAGACGCCGGTGACGGTGAGGAGGGTGCGAAGAGGGATCCTTGTTATCATTGACTGCCTGCTGCTGTTGGATCCTGTCGTCTTGGTTGGTTGTTGTGTTCGAGGGTGGTGTAGTTGTAGTTGCTGAAGGAAAAAGAAGAGAAATCACAAATTGCTCCTGGAGAGTATTTATATCCCTTTCGCCCAAAAGGACAAGATTACCGTAGGTATTGAATGCTCCATATCGACATATTCAATTACCATGGGATGACGCGAGATGAGCTTGCAAATTATTTAATACTCAAAACTTATTGTGCTATGTTACAAGGTGGGTCCGCCAGTGTGGAATAAAAGAGTGCTAGAAAAGGGTGGGAACGTATTTACAGCTCATCGTGCTCAATGTCCTCGGCCACGGCAGGCTTCTCCTCGGAGGGCTTGACCTCAAACTTGTTAACGGCGTTCTCGTTAAGGAACTCAATGAAATCCTCCTTGGAGCGGTTGCCGTTGTAGTCAACGTACTCGTCAACAGCGGCACCGGCCTTGCGGAACTTGATGGTGGGGAAGCCCTGGATACCGAAGGGGACGGACGAGGGGAGGTCGTTGGCAGTGGCATCGAGCTTGGCAATGACAATGTTCGATCCCTTGTAGGCCTCTCCGAGCTCCTCGTAGATGGGGGCCAAGCTCTTGCAGTGGCCGCACCAGGGGGCGTAGAACTCAATCAAAACGTCCTTGTCCTTGTTGTTCTCGACAATCTCGGCGTAAGTGGTGGCGACAACGACCTTGACGGGGCCGTCGTTCTTCTCGGGAACAGCCTCGGACTTGACCGAGGGCTCGACAGTGCCGGCCAAGACATCCTCAGCCAACTTCTTCATCTTCTCAATAGTGAGCTCACCCTCCTGGTCCAAGGGGAACTTGGCGCCGGAGACGACGTTCTGGATACCAAAAGCGGGCCACTGCTCCTTCAAGTTGATGTTGGCAGCGTGGGCGCCGAACTTGGAGGCGTCAATGTAAGCGAAGTTCATCTTGCCCTTGAAGGACTTGGCGACGGCCTCAATCTCGGTGCTGTACTGGGAGCGCTGCTCGGGAGTGGCGAAGAAGAGGTAGGCGAGGGGGAGACCCGAATCCATGTAGCGGGCATAGTTGTTGGGTCCGATCTCATCCATGGTGGGGACGGCGTTCTCCTTGATGAACTCGACCAAGGACTCGGCATCGAAGGCACCGTCCAAGACGTTCTTGCCCTCATCGAACTGCTTGAAAAGAACAACTCCGGATCCGGAAGCGACCTCGTCGCTGGACTCGATGACACCAAAGACGTAGTCGTCGCGGTAGATCTTGGCAATGCGCTCGAGCTCCTCGCGTCTCTCATCGCCCTTGGGGAGGACACCGACGATGACAACCTTGTCGGACTTGGAGAAGGCCTCGAGGGTCTCGGCGGTGAGGTCAGAGACTGGGGGGAGGTTCTGCTTCTTGAGGTAGGAGACGATGGCATCGGCCTTACGGGCACCCTGGTAGTCGCTGGGGGTTCCATCTCTATTCCAAGGAGAAAATAAAAATTAGGGGTAAAGGAAAAAATCGTTAGTTTCTTGACACGACCCCTGAAAAAAAGAAAAGCAACATTGGATTGGTTCACAGCCAGGCGAACTGTAAACAGCAAGCTAATCCTGCTTGTGTGAGAAAAAACAAAAAAAGGCAACGAGTGTTCCTGTTGCTGCTGGTTGCTTCTTTGTTGGTGTGCCTTGTGTATGTGTGCCTGCTTATATCTCCTTCGATGGACGAAGAGCTCTTACCTGAAGACCTTCAAGGTGGGGTAGCCCTGAACACCCTGCTCCTGGCAAAGATCAGTCTCGACAGTGCAGTCAACCTTGGCAATTGGGATGCCGTGCTCCTTGAGCTGGGTGGCAGCAATCTCGTACTCGGGGGCTATCGTTGTTCATATAACGAAGGCGATCGATTCATTAGTAAGAGAATTTTATGACAATCAAAAGCTTCCTGTCGTATTCGCCATCAACTTTGTGCATTCTGATGAACAAAACGCGCAGTTGCTACGACTTTTTTTTTTGTCCTACACAGTTTGTCTCTCGCTATCATGGAAAAGCGAACACATAACTACAAAAGAAAAGAAAAAAAAAGAAGTGGAGACATACCAAGGGCCTTGCAGTGTCCGCACCAGGGGGCAAAGAACTCGACGAGCATAAGCTTCTCGTCACCGACGGAGGCGGCAAAGTTCTTGGCGGTGAGGTCGATAACGTCAGACTCGGCACGGACGCCAGCCATCAAGGTGGTGGCGGCAAGACCGACGAGGGCGATAGCAGAAGAGATACGCATGTTTGTATATGGAGTTGTGTTGAGGAGGGAAGGGTGAGGGATGAGGGATGGAGATGAAGAAGAACAAAAAAAAAGTAGTGCGTGCGTATTATATTCACACAGGGTCGTGTATACGTACACTGCAACAGAGTGTTCTGTGGCAATGCCGATCTCACGTACAGTGAGGCAAGTTATTTCTAATAATCAAGAGCAAGAGCTCATTTCCCTATGGTCCAGTGTTGTCGACCTCCCATTGGCCAGCTGCAAGGGAAGCACTAACTAAACCTTCCTTTTCTCCCTTTTCTCCCATCCTGTGCGCTGGCACTTCGTTTGTGGAACCACTCTCTTCATTGGAAGGGAAGAACAAATGCCCCTTGGTATTGTGTGAACAGGTACTCGAAGCATTTGATCCAATTGCTCTTGTCCCTTCCTCCACACACCCTCTCTCTCTCTCTCTCACACACCTTCACACCCCTTCAAGCTGCACACATACCCGTTGGTTTTTTATGCCTAGATTAGGCACCATGTCTTGCCATTTCGGTTCGCGACTATAGTCGGATGGTAGCGGGATATTTCTCCTATTTCTTTCACATTCCCCTCAGGGACATTCTCCTATTTCTATCATTGTTTCTTTACTCTCCCCAACTCCTACCCCTTGGGGAATGGACAAGCAGGTAAAGTACCAGGCGGGCAGAGCCAACCGAAAGTAAATCAAATGAACATTCCTGTGTGTGAGTGCGGCGTGTGGGTGTGCGGCGTGTATTTAATCAAATGAGGAAGGTGGGCTGGTTATTGGTCCCTGATCATTGATCAGAAAACTTTATTTATTCTCACTCTTTGGTTCTGCGGTGGCGCATTCAACTTTTGACATTCAAAGAAATAAAGACGGCGTTAAGAGTAATCATCAGCAACCGACCGTTGGACTTTTGTTTCAAATCATATTAGGGTTCATCCGTGTGTAGACTATCAACGTCTGTTTTCTTTGCCAGAAGAGGGCTCGCTCTGGTGAGGTGACATGAAAGATCTGATCTGCTTGTCAAGACCTTTGAAGGAGAGCAAGACTGAAGGAGAGAAAAGTAGCAAAGGAAAGGAAAAAAAAAACAGCCCCCACTTTTGACTGTTTTGTTGGCAGTCTCCCGCAGAAGGCTTTATTTCCATGTCGCAGATGAAATGGGGTGGAGGGATGGAACAACCTCTTGTTTAGTGTTTCTTTTGTTGCTCTTCTTTCGACTTTCGACTTCTCTCTCAACCTTTAATACCCGACTCTCAGTTCCCAAAAGTACTCCTCCCACCAATGAAGACGATAGATTCTAGGGCCCATCGCCGTCGTTTGGATCTTCAACTCGTAATTAATTACGCGTCCTTAAGAGCGAATAACGCCGTGGTGACTGCGTACTTACAAAGTAGAGGTCCAGAACGCGGCGACCACAGCTATTTTCATTGTGCCAGCAGTTAGCTCGCTCAATTCGTACCACCACTTTGACGTCTCACAGTGCTCTCGCCAGACTGAAGAATTTTGTACAAAAGTGCTCAAGAGCACACTGACAAACGCACCTTAAGTTATTTTGTGGACAGATCGGGAAGCGTCTCGAGGAAAAATAAAGTGATGGTTTACAAGAAGTAACATTAACAGCAAACATTGCGCTAGCAGTATCAAGAAAATAATACAAACGCGTGCGAGAGGGAGAGTGCCAGATCTCTTTATGTTCCTGTCTAAAACAGATGACAGCTAGTCTACGCCTGGAGGAAAGAGACAATGGCGCCTGCAGTGAGTTCACCGGCATAGTTTCGAGACCGACCATTCCTATCGATTACATCAGCGAAGAGAAAACAAAGACAAAGGCAAGTCAATTTGCATGGTCATTTGTGAGAAGGACGCGTGCTTTGTTAGACATCATCAGCGATACATACACACACACACACACACACACCTGTAAACCTTGAGGGTAGGGTACGCCTGGACATCCTGTCCATCACAAAGCGCATCCTCAGCAACACAATCGACTTTAGCCAACACCGTATCCGACGACAACATTTTCAACCTCACCGCTGCCATTTCGTACTCAGGAGCTACATATCCATCATTGACATGAATTGAAAAAGCAACAGTTCACAGTCAGCGCTTGTTTCCTCTGTTGATCCACTTCAACGATCAGCCTTGGAAAACAATACGCTCTTCACAATAGAGGTTACTTACCAAGCTCTTTACAGTGCTTGCACCAGGGTGCATAGAACTGGACCATCACCGCCTCGTCACTATGGATGGCCGGGTAAAAGGTTGCTGCAGTGAGCTGGAGGATATTGGACGAGGCAGCTGCAATGACTTGGAGGTTGGTGGTCCATGCTGTCATCAGCACGATCATCGCCACGAAACCGGCCGCTCCAATTGGTCTGTCGTTATGAACATGCATTTTGAGAGAATGGAGAGAAAAGAACAGAAAAATGAACCATAGAAAGGTGAGGTTGTGAAAAACGGAAGAGAGCTATGCAAAATTTCTTGCAGGTAACCTTGTGAAGAGGTGAAGAAATAAGTTGGGCGCAAGGGAAAAGTAAGGAGAGCAGCAGCTCGCGTCCCCCAAAACACTCAACAACAGACAGCCTCTTTAAATGTTAGCACCCGTGCTCATGATTTCTCACGATATCCCTTGGTCAGATAGCCATTGGGCATGTGTGGGTACTCTATCATCGTAAGTGTTGTCGGCGAGTTTGCATTTCTCTCTCCCGTCCATTTGCTTACCCTCATGGCATTCCCGCATGGCGTTCTTTGTCTTTTGCTCCCAACCCATGCATCATCTAGAACACACACCCTGGTGAATGCATCAACAAAAAATCAACAATGCGCTCTCCGTCTATCTCTTTTATTAGTTTTACGCCACATTGCATTGTTGCCATGTCTCAGTAGCCTCCTCATCATCCCTCCTCTATCCTTCTTTGAGTTGGTTTGTTGCTCCTTCTTGTTAGTGCTGCTAGCATACTTTTTCTAGGCAAAGAACCTTATCAGATCAAAAAGGAGACAAGAGAAGAAAAACCTTGCAAGGTCGAAAGTAAGAGACACTTAAAAGGAGAGAAGAGCCACTTGTTCCTTATCAGATCCAAAGAGGAGGACACCTTTCCATACCCAAACAGTACCAACAACAGTAAACATGGCAAGGACCTCCTCCCTTGCACAATCCCCACCCACATCCACATACTACCCTATCCCCCAAAAGGGAACGATCCCTACACTCCCTACATTTCCAACAAGCGGCGCTTCAAGAACAGCTATCGGGTGGCAAATAATTCGAACTAACAACCAAAACACCATACTCCATTTCCCTTTTCCGACTCTTTCTTCTACTTCGCACTTCGCACTTCCCACTTCCATACCCCCTCCCCCTCCCACCTCCTCATACACTTTTTTCTCGCTTCTTAATCCTCCCAATTTGCTACATTTGGTTGCTGAGGGCAAAGTGACAAAGCAAGTATCCTCATTAGGGTAATCTCGTGTAATCTTATTTCCATTTCAGAAGCTGTGCACCCTGTTTCGGTAAGAAATTTAATCGCCTGCCGGGCGAAAGAGAAAAAACAGTTGAAGGAACGCTTCTTTTGATGACTCCAATTGAACCATTGCACAAATAGATGCGCAGGGAGGGAGGGATAGATGGGTATGTGATGATCCTTCATTGCACTTTCATGAAGACGTATGAGGATGGAGGTAGGATGTTTAGTAATTGAGTGTCATGTCATCTCTATCAATTGCGTCGAAACTTTGGTTGATGCTGTCAACGCAGCTATATATTTCTGTCGATCAGAACAGATTTGTTAAGAAGAAGAGAAAGGTTGCATGGTAATTGCTTTGCCTTTTGCTTTGCTTGGTCATCTCTGAGGAGCGGCGTTCTTTTGCCATGGCTATTCGATCTCCCGTCATTTCCTTTCTTCTCTCTTTCTCATCTCCAACTAGGCTTGCGAAATTAGGACCCCATTTGTCATGGTAGTCATTGTTGTGGACGTGCGTATGTGTTTCTTGGCAATGACAATCTCTACCTTTTCCATCCGTTGTTTATGCCTTCCCCTCATCCGTCGTCTGCTCAGTCTTTCTATTTTATTTCTTTTTCATTCTTGTACCTGGAAATAAAATCATCCATCGTACATGTACCTGCAGTGCAACCATAAACCAAAAGAGGCAAACACACCCAGCCAAGCAGGCTTGCTTCGTTTCACTCCCGGTCGCATTTCTTCTTCTTTCTCCAACTTGGCACAAACGGGAAGGGACAAAGCGCAGTCAAGTCTAAAAGCCGATGACTGGGCAAAATCAAATGGCATCGCTCGCTTAACCCGATTAGAGTTCCACTTGCACCTACTGTTGTGCTTCCTTCTCCCCCACCTGCTCATCTCATCCGGCAATGATTTACCCCGGTTTGACTTGCACTCAGCTCTCATACACGCGCGCACTCACGCGCTAAATTAAGCAACCTTCTGTTGTAAGGAGGGAAGAGGAGGAGCTGGTCTTTAGGGTTTGTTTAACGGATCAATACCATTTCAGTCCTTTCCATAGTTTCCAGGGGTGACGACAGAAAAAAAAGGGTGACAACAACAACCAAGGCTGCGCTGAGAATCGTTCCTTAGAAATGCCCTGGCTTACCTTCCTGCTTGCGCTAGTCTCTCCTTGCAATCGGGTGGGGTTTATGGCAAAAATAGTAATTTTTGAAGTCGCTACGATTCGCCGCTCTTCCTTTGCTTCGCGCGGTCGACTGTGTGTCTTCAATTGGAAAGGCAGGGATGATCGCATCGAAAGAAAAACTAAGCAGCGATGCTTCGAAAACACGAGAAGCAAACAAAAAAAAAACTCGATCGCGATTTTCATTGCTGTTTCTGTGCAGGGTGTTGCGTTGCCCCCAACCCAACCTCTTCATCCTGTTCCTTGATCGATCAATTGAAGGAGGTGCAGATGAGATGGTTTGAGTTGTGCTGAGTTCGAGTTGAAGCGAAGTGCAGTTGAAGGATGCAGTGCGCTTCATTAGCTCACTTTTTGTTTTGGTGTTCAGTTTACGCTTTACAGTTGACAGGTATCTCAACAGAGGTACTTACTGTCCATCTAAATGGGCTTTTTCATTACTCACTTTGTTGCTTTTTGAGTGTTTTGATTCCCTAATGCTGAGATCTAACCGTGTGCCTCCATGTTTGCCAGCATACATACGCCCACCCTTCCCATTCTTTTTCTGCCTGAAAAATAATAAATACCATCATCCTCGTCCACCAATCTCTCTTTTTTTTTTTTTTTTTAGTCTTTATCCTCCATCTATAACAACTTCAACGCAGCAGAACCACTCTCATAGAGCGACTTTGGAAGCTACTCAGACCACATCTCCGCTCTTAACATTCTTTACCTCCCAAGACACTCTGACATCTACCCCTGCACCCTCGTATCCACCACTCAAGCTACTCACACTCCCTTCAACCGCTCATCATGTCTTCATCACAAATCGAAGTCAAGACATCACCCCCTCCCCTAGCAGCACCACCAGCAGCCTCTATAGAACCCTCTCTAAAGCAACAACAGTTCGACGTCTCCTCCTCAAATACATCCCTCTCCGAAAAGACCCAACAAGGCGAGAGTGGCATTGGTCAAGACCAGGATTTCCAAGATGCCGAGGAAACTATCGATGTCAAGGGAGAACCTATCCGTGACCTTGATAACCCAGAGGCGGACTCGTCAACCCCTGCTCCCATGTTCCACAAGCCTCCACCTCGACAATTTTTATTGATCATGATCGCGTACGTGTATTTTTTTTTTTCTTGCCAAGGTTGTCTGTCGAATGTTTGATTGCTTTGTTTTTGTGGTTGTTTGTTTGTTGGTTTTTTTGCATGGGTTCTTTGTTTACATGGGTTTGGTTGGTATGGCACGGCGTGGGCACAGACTGAAATGATGAATCTTGGCTCATCGGCTTCGATTTTGTTTTTAAACAACAATTTCACCCACATACACACCATATGCATAATTTACATGCACTCACATTCATCCATCTCCTACTCTCTCACTTCTCCCTCTCTCTGACGTCCCCTACACAGTCTAGCACTATGTGTATTCCTCGCATCACTCGACCAGATCATCGTCTCGACCTCGATCCCAGCCATCACCCGCGAATACAACTCTCTCAACGACATTGCCTGGCTCGGTACCGCCTACATGATGACCTCCACCGCCTTCCAACCCCTCTACGGCAAGGTCTCGGATATCTTTGGACGCAAGACGACTGTGCTTTTTGCAAATACTGTATTTTTGGTGGGGAGTGCTATCTCGGGATGGGCTACTTCCATGATCATGCTCATTATTGGACGGTAAGTTTTTTTTTTACGCGTCACGCACGCGTCTTGTTATTTTTTTTTTTTTTTTTTTTTTTTTTTTTTTTTTTTTTTTTTTCATGGAGTTATCTATGACGCGTAATTAATATTGGATATCCCCTCACTTTCAATTGGAACCCTTGCTTTAGAGCTGTAGCAGGTATTGGAGCGGGTGGATTAATGGCGATGGTGTTCATCATCATGTCCGACATGCTCGACATGCGCGAGCGCGGGAAGTACATCGGAATGGTCAGTGGAATCTTTTCCCTCTCCTCCGTCATCGGCCCTCTCCTTGGTGGAGCATTCACAGATCATGTCACCTGGCGATGGTCCTTCTGGATCAACCTACCCATTGGCGCGATTTCTACCGCCTTTATTGCCTTTAATTTGGATCTTCCTACACCCAAGGGCTCCTTTGCGGATAAGATCAAGCGGGTGGACTTTTATGGATCGTTCTTGCTCCTCGCGAGTGTCATGTTGTTGCTGTTGCCATTGAGTTGGGGTGGGAACAAGTATGCCTGGGACTCGGGGCTTATCATTGGCTTGCTCATCGCAGGCTTCGTCGTCGCCATCATCTTTGTCCTCGTCGAATGGAAGATCCCCAAGGAACCCATCCTCCCAATCCACCTCTTCAGGATCCGAAACATCAAGGCCACCTACTCATCGGTCTTCTTCAGCGGCATGGCCTTCTTTGGTATTATTTTCTACCTCCCGATTTACTTCCAGGTCATTTTGGGTGAATCCGCCACCGTTGGAGGCCTCGAGACCGTCCCGTTTGTCGTCGGTATCGTCATCTCCTCTGTCGGATCTGGGATCTGGGTGTTGAAGAAGGGAACATTTGCATTCTTCCCAGCCGTGGGGAACTTTATCTTCATGGGCGCAACAGCACTCTGCATCCTCTTCAAAGAAACCACCCCCCGGGTTGTCACCGTCTTTGTCCTTATGCTCTGCGGTCTCGGCGTCGGCCTCACCTACCAAGCCTATACCGTCTCTGTCCAATCCGCCGTAAAACCCAAATACATGGCCACCGTCACCGCCTCTATCCAATTCGTCCGTTCTCTCGGTCAAGTCTTTGGTATCGCCATCGTCGGATCGGTCTTCAACAACAAACTCGAAGAATCCCTCCTCTCCTCCTTCCCGAACTCCCCTCACCGTGAGATTCTCCGGGTGATGCAAGATTACAGTTTCATCAAGACTTACTCGGAATTGGATCAGGCTTCAATTTATGGAAGCTTTGTCCATGGAATCCATTATGCCTTTTATTGTAGTGTAGCCTTTTGTGGATTGTCGTTCTTGGCGGCTTGTTTTATTGAGCATAAGGAGTTGAAGACTAGGAAGGATATGAATAAGCCCGAGATTGCTATTGATATGGCTTGAGCTCTTTTTCTCTTTTTTCTTTTCTTTTCTTCCTCTTTCTCTTTTCTTCTCATTTCCTTCTCATTTTCTTCTTCACTTCATATAATCATCTAATGAACATAGAGTACCATTCATGCCAATTGGTTGAGTAATAAAACATTTAATAGCTACTTTTACCTTGTGAGTGCGCGCGTAGACAAATGTTTTGGTCAATGGGCGATCACCTCGAAATTCGGGCTCTTTGTCCTTCCATTCCATCAAGCAAAAAACAAAGAACGTTTTTTATTCACAACTGGCCAACAAAAGTAAACGACTACAACGAATGTATGTGTATGTACAATGTGGGCACGTGCAGATAGAGAAGCGGGGGAAAAGGAAGGCCATCACTTCAACACACGCGCCGAAAAAGAAAGAAAAAATAGAGGAGGAATAGGAGGGGAGAAGCAAAAACGCGACGAATAAGAAACCAGGACAAGAAACATCGAAAGTGACATGACATTCAATCCCGGATGTGGCTGTTGACTGATTCCTATTTGTGAAAAAAAATAAATCACCACCACTCTGCGTTGTCGGTTTGTTTGTCACTTAATGACGGTCGTCGCGAGAGCCAGAAGTTTGACCACCGTGGTGCTTGGACCGGATGGCCTCGACAGACTCGCGCTGGAGCTCGTGCATGTTGGATGGGAGGGGTTCCCTGTCGGCCTTCACATCTGCCTCGCTCTCTGTTGCGTTCTCATCCCTCCACTGCGGTGCGCTCTTGATCGTGTCCTTCTTTCCGCGGCCTACTTGGAAGGAATAGAGAGGAGAGTAGGAAAGTAGAGGAGTAGGAAAGAGTATGAATATGAAGGAGGTAAGGGAGAGAGAGAGAGAAAATTATCAACCAGTCGGTCAGGTTGTGATAGACGCAAAACAAGAGTACTTCTCAAAAAAAAAAATATGCAGACTCCTGCACTGGACTGTAGCTTTCCCGCATGCACTGCTTGTCAATATCTTTCTTTACCTTGGGTGGTGCTATGCACGGACAACAAAAGACGAACGCAGAGAAAAGCCATGTAAGTTCGGGGTTCACAAAAGGACAGTTTCAAAAGAAGAGCATGTTTGTTCTTGTTGAAAAAAAGAAGCACGTCATAATACCTCCAGAAGGATCGGTTGAGGTGCGAGAGTGGGGCAGCAGGGAGAACCAGGGCTCTGCCCATACGGGTGAGGGTCAAGGAGTGGCGTGAGGCGGTAGAGAGAGCAGACATGGCTATGTTGTGTTGTGTTGTGTTGTGTTGTTTATGGTTGTGTAAGGAGGTGAAGAAAAGAGTAGTGGAGGACAGTGGGTGGGAAAAAGAAAAAAAGCTACCAAAAAAAAAAAGTGATTGCCCAATGACATTGATCCGTGGCTTGGATTCGAGGTGCAAGTTGGAAATGCAAGACCCCAGTTTGCCCAAGTCTCAAAGTGTCACTCCTCCTCAGCAAAGGTCACAGCAATGACCGCATGAGTATGATGAAAAGCATCCGAGCTGGACATTGTGGGGTGTATTTACTATGATAAAGGTGAATTTGTCTATGGGAAAAAAATAATAATGCATTTGTGCTAAGCTAACTCTCTCATATCATCATCCAAGCTTAACGGAGCATGCCGCCGAGCAAGAAGGGGTTCTCAACAACAGACTTCCAGGCCTCGCTGAAGCGGGCGACCGTCGCTCCATCAATCACACGGTGATCAGCGCTCCAGCTGATATTGACAATCGACTGTGCAACAACACGCTCAACCATCTTGCCGTTCTCCTCCACCATCTTGAACCGGGGCAGACGCTGCATCTTACCAACAGCGGCAATCGCAACCTCAGATGTAACAACAACAGGGTTCAAGTATGTACCACCAATCATGCCAACGTTCGACAACGACAACGTGCCGTCCTTCAAGTCGGCCAGAGGGATCGCGTTCCTCTTTCCTGCCTCCTGTAACCTGGCAAGCTCAGATGCAATCTCGAGCACAGACAAGTTCTGGACGTTCTTGATGTTGGGCACCAACAGTCCGTTGGGGGTATCCATGGCAACACCAATGTTGTGCGACGCACGGTACTTGAGCTTGGCAGATGAAGCCTCCTCGCCATCAACCACACAGGCGTTCAAGATGGGGTAGTCCTCCAGAGCAATCGACAGAGCCTTGATAAAGATGGGCATGTAAGACACCTTCTTAAAGTTGTACTTCTCGGGTGTCTTGGCAATATGGGCATTCAAGGCCGAGCGGAAGGCAGTCGCGTTGTCGAGGACAATCTCGTCGGCGAACCCAAAGTGGGGGATCGACAAGGACTTTGTCATCTGCTTGAACATGGCCTTCTGGATCATCGACAATGGAACAACCTTGTCCTCGCCTCTAGGGATCGAAGCCTTGGCAGAGGTAGGTGCAGCAGCAGCAGGTGCCTTAGGAGTAGCTATTATACCATTCAAATTAAACAAAGTTGCTTTGTTAGTATCACTTTCTCGAATGCAACCTAAATAGTACGAACGCAAAGGCAGAGGGAATATTTTACCAGTAGACTGTCTGCCGTTAGCGAGGTAGGACATGACGTCCTCCTTCATGACGCGACCACCCTTTCCAGATCCCTTGATGTTGGCAATGTCAACGTCGTTCTCCTTGGCAACACGACGGACAGCAGGGGTGGCAAAGGTCAAGATGTGATCAGCAGTGGGGATCTCGGGCTTTCCACCAGTAACAGCGGGGTTATCCATCATGGCAGCAACGGCGTTCATGTCCTGAACAACGTGCGAGCGTCCCTTCAAGCCATCCTCGGGAGCGGGGGTTGAGTGAGATGCAGCATCAGGAGCAGCAACGACAGGCTCCTCAGCACCAGCAGCATCACCAGTCTCGATCTCCACAAGGGGTGATCCGACCTTGGCCATATCTCCGACCTTGTACTTGAGCGAGGCGATCGTTCCTGTGAAGCGGGATGTGATCTCCACTGAAGCCTTGTCTGACTGAACCTCGCACAGTCTGTCAAACTCCTCGACCTTGTCGCCCGTCTTCACAAACCTATTTGTTTTTGTTGTTTTGATTTGGTTTCATTTTGTCAGTCAACCATAGGGCAAACATATGCACAAATAACAAAGAAAACACAAAGGAGAACTAACCACTGGATGACCTCGCACTCGGTGATACCCTCTCCGATATCGGCCAAGAGGAAGGGAACCTTGGCGTTGGCCATGGCGGAGGCGTGGAAACGCTGGACACGGTTGGCGCCAAAGACAGTTTGGTGACGGATGGCCTTTGAGCAAAGGGCGGTAGTCGTCTAAAACAGGCAAGGAAAACATAAACATTAAAAATAATGAGCAAAATTGCACTACTCTGGCCAACATACCCACGGATCTATTACCCCACTCTTTTTTTTTTCCTTCACTTTCTTTTTGCCTCCTTTCTTTACCTTGGTGCTGATGGAGTATCTGAGTCTCTGGCCAGAGATCATGCGGGCCGTGGAGATGTATGTGGATTGACCAACCTAATATTCAGGGAAGAGACGGACACATCAAACAATTAGTTAGTTGCTGTTCTTGTTTCGTTTGTTTACTTCTTTGCGGTTACCTTGACATGTCATTTCTAGTACAAACAAGTGGAAAGTACCTTTGTCCTGAGGACGTTCAAAGAAGACCGAGAAGCAGAGAACATGACTGTAACTTTATATGTACTAATTTACCAGTAGAACCAAGGAGAAGAGTAAAAGGGTTAGTTGGCAACTTGGATCGTGTGCTTTCAGCTTGGTAGAAAGACAAAAGGATGAAGTGAGCGAGGCCTAGTGCTTCCCACCCTCTCCTTCCCATCCTCTATTAAGCGTGATCACTCCATTAATAGCCCGTGTGAAAAAGGCAACCACCCTTCCTTTTTCTGTTGTTATGGGTGTTGTGATGGAGTGCGAAGATGAGCTGATGGAAGGGTGTCTGTTCATCAAGTGTGAGTGTGAGTTGATCTGAATCTGATGACTTGCGAGAAGGTCATCGTGTGTGTGTGTGTTTTTATGCTTACATATGAGGAGTGTGAGAGAGGAGGGGAGTGGGGAGTGTGTTGAGGTATAAAGGGAGGAGGACAAAGGGGGGAGGGGTTGGAAGAGAAAGGGGAAGGAGTACAGAAAGGAGAGGAGAGTGGAGTGGAGAGAAAGAGAAAAAGAGTGGAGAAGAAAGAAAACAGGAAAGAAAAAAAGGCGAATAAAAGTAGAGGAACGTGAGAAAAAAACGAGGGTTGGGGGAATAGCAAGTGAAATGATGACTGAGGGGAAAACGGAGAAAAAGAAGACAAAGAGCTCTGGCTGCCTGACTTGACTTGTCCGACACTGGGGAGATGTGAGGGAGCGAGTGCGAAGAACATGGAAAAAAAAAAAAAAAAAAAAAATTGTCCCACGCAAATTTCCCACGCTGTGGTAGGAAATAACTGATGTGAAAACTCAAAATCGAGCATCAAGTTGACGTCGCATCTACTTTATTTCCTTCCATTTGATATCTCATCTCTCTGTCTCTCCGTCTCTGTCTCAGTCTTTCTCAAGCAGGCTTGCAAACGGTGGCGTTTCATTTTCATTTTATTCACAATTTTGAAAGGGACTTTTTTTCTAAGCTAAGGGAAAGGAATGTGGGGATAGGCGAAGTGGGGATATATAGTGTCTAGGAATGGACAAAGGCGTTGAATGGGTTTACACCTTCAACTTGGAGGCAAGGTCGGCCAAGTCATCAACGGCAGACTCCTTCTTCTCCTTCTCCTTCTCCTCGTCCTCCTTGTCAGAGTCAGACTCAGAGCTTGACTCGGATCCTGATTCAGATTCTTCCTCAGACTCGGACTCGGGCTCCTCCATATCGTCCAACTCTCCAAGAGCATCGCCATGGTCGTGTTTGGCCAAAGCATCGCGAATGGCGTCAATGGCGGCACTGTCCTCCTCAACTTGGTTTCCGTTCAACTCCAATGAAGTCAGGTTGGAGAGGTGCTCCGAGATAGCAGCAGCAAGCTCCAAGACACCGTCCTCCTTCATCTCACCATAGGTGAAATCGAGCGACTCAATCTTGGGGTTCTTGCCGAGGGCAAGAGCACGCGAGAGCAAGATGGCGCCCTTGTTGGACAACAAGCACTCGCCAAAGTTGAGGCGCTTCAGCTCAGGCCAGGTGGGGAGAGCAGTAGCAAAGGCGCGGCATCCACGAGCAGTAAAGGTGTTATCCTGAAGATCCAGAATCTCGAGTCCAGGGCAGTTGGTCAATCCAGCAGCCAAAGCTTCAATGCCCTCCATGCGGATTCCGTTCTGGGGCATGGCGACGTGAGTCAAGGTGCCGTGGGCAGCAAAGGCCTTGGCCAAATCAGGGGCCGATCCGTTCTCGAGGCGGTTACGACCGGCAATGACGACTCTGAGCGACGACTTTCTGCCCTCGGCAACGTTCTTCTCGTGGGCAGTCATCAAAGCCTCGGCCAAGACCTTGCCTCCTGTGACACCCAATCCATTGTTGTTGAGCTTCAACACCTGAAGGTTCCTGTTGGTGGTCAAGAACTCAACCAAGGGGATGACACCGGCAGCTCCAAAGGCGTTGTCACTGAGGTTGAGTTCGACGAGGTGCTCCTTGTCCTTCAAAGCCTCTCCAAAAGCGACCAAGCAGTCGGGAATCTCGGATTTGAGGCGTCCAGTGAAGATGTCAGAGAAGTTGGCAACCTATTGTTGGCAATGAGAATGGTAGTAGTTGAGTAAAAAAGAGGGTTGAGAACCGAGTGAGAATGAAGTGACTAAGCTTGTCACGAGTCTCTTTATTTTCTAACAGGCAGAACTTCGTTAGCTTCTTTGTTTCGCAGCAAACAAGCTCCCTGCATTACAAAAAGTCTTCTGACTCTTCTCTTTCCTTCCTCTTCTCTCCTTGTCAAATACCAGTGAGCCTTTGCCATTGTTATCGTCGCCATGGTTACCCAGGTTACTCTAGTCAAGACATCCTGATTGTTTCCCCTTTTCCTCTCCCTCACACACTCATGTACCCCTCTCCTCGAAAGACGTTGAAAAATATTTTCTTCTTTCTCGTGTTTTGGTATGTGTGGTAATATTACCTTGAGAAGAGGCTTCTTGGCCAAGGCAGCAGCAAGGGCGCGGCACGCCTCGACACCGAAGGTGTTCCCGCTGAGGATAACGTTCTCCAAAGCATCCATGCCCGAGATGGTCTCGATAAACTCCTTGACGTCGTCGGCAGTCTGGAGCTTGAGGCCGCGGCCCTCGATTGTGAAGGTTGTGGTCGACATTTACTGTGAATCTAGGTGAAGGGATGGAGTGGAAAAAGTAAGAATGGAGAATCGATTAATCTATGTTTCCTTGGTCATAATTGGCGTTTGGTTATTGTGAGTAAGTTAATGATTGGATTCCTGCTCCTGTGGGTTTGTTGTTGATATTGACGAGTGACTTACAAAGAAAGGTAGAGGCGAGAGGGTGGTGATGGAGAAGGAGTGTAGCAACAAAAGAAGAAGAGGAAGAAGAAAGAGACTCAACTTAACTGCCTTGCCCCCCTTCACCACTACTGGAAAAAAAAAAAAAAAAAAAAAAAAAATAGTGGCTGAGCTTGACCTGTTCTCCCGCCAATGAGCATTTTTTTTTTCTTTAGTAGCAAGTCTGCCTCACAGTCCCTTTCCTCCCCTTTCCTCCTTTTTCGTTATTCCTTTTTCAGAACGCCCATCTACCCTCCCCATCGACACTCGGACTACACACGTTACACATCACTGCTGCATCACCCTTGTCGTCCTCACTCCTTCCTCGCTCCCTCCCTCATCGCCTCAAGTAATGACCGACCTTGAGAGCAGAGAAAAGGTAGTCCTCTTTCTCTCACTCACACTCACATTAATCTCTCTCTCTCTCACACACGCGTGTCGATGCGTTGGTGGCGGAGAACAGAAAAAAAACAAACAAACACAAACGACTAAACAACTCGTAAACCAGTACGACACTTGCCATCGCCATGTAAACACCAACTAACATACACCCTCCCACTCAACCTCTCACTCAATTTCACACTAATAGAAGCGAGGTCCTCCGCCAAAGCTGCAGCCGATCAATATCGGACAGGCAAAGGACAAGGAAGCCCACCTCGCAGACTACTTTGGGGAAGGGAGTCTTCCGTTTACCACCACGCCGTCCCTCAACATACGCCCTCCAAAACGAACCATCTTCTCCAAAGTCATCACAAACACCAACACCAACACTAACAACAGCAGTCATCCTGTCGCAATTGGCACTACTACCTCAAACACTAATACCCGCGACACCTCCGGCTCCAACTCCACTAACGCAAGCGTCAGTTTCGATTCAAAGGACTCGTCGTCAATACAACAACCCTCAACAGCAACGATCCCAAGATCTAGCCATCCCATCGCCACTACCACCTCTGACCGAGAGTCAGGCACAGAAGCTGTCAAGTCTTCACAGTCTCTTGGGAATTCCAATGTAGCAGACACGGCTTCGGAACCTATGATCCTCCACAGGGCTCGGTCATCATCGAGGTTGAGTCGTCAGGAACCTTTTCAGAAGAAAGATTTCACATCTCCACCTGAATCGGATAAGCCAGCTTTGACGGAAACTGTGAGCACCATTTCCGAGCCCAAGGTAAAACGAAACTCTGCTCAATGAACTAGCATGTGCAATCATTTATGTTGCGATATTAACGAAACGGTGTTCTTATAATATGCATGTAGGTCGCATTTGCTCCACCTCCAAGCAGGATATCCAGGAACCCGGAAGGGAAGGAGAACCTCACACCACGGGCTGCATTGACTTCTCGATCGTATCTCAGAAAGTCCATTCCGTCCAAAGCAACAGCACCCCGGAAATCGTTCAATTGGGGTAAAGTAATCGACGACTTCTAACCTCACTTTGTCTGCATTCATCATCATTAGGATGAAATAGCAAGAAAAAATCGTCGAAGGATTAACCAAGTCATGAAATTTGTATTTCTCGGTGCTCGTTATAGGTCCTGCACAGAGAGAAGTCGGGGAGTCCGTAGACCAGGAAGAGTCAAAAGGTTCCACGTCAAATGATGATGGTACTGAGGCGTAGATTACTTGATGGTCGAGATGAAAGAAAGAGGAAAAAGGATATGGCTGCGCGATACTCCATGATACTAAACACTCTTCTGTGCCTTCTTTGGACTCAATAGGACATGTTATACCCCCGACAGTCGAACAGAGTATGGACACAGCGGCAGCAACAGTAACAGCGGCATCGGGAGCGACAGTACCAAGCACGCCAGACGACTCTGGAACTTCATCTGTGGATTTAGCACTTCAGGATCTGCAAGTGGACGATGCTGCGGCAGGGTCAGGAACGAGCTCAGAACTGGCTCGTGGCCGCCAGGGTGTTAAACGCGACATGGATGAGGCTGGATCCTCAGCCAAACGGCGGAAAGAATTTCATCCGCAGGTACTCTTCGAAGCCCTTGGTATTTTTGATACAGTGCAATTGAAAAAACAAGCTCACAATGCATATCTTGTATTTACATAGGAGGATTCATCGCGTCTGACGATCAAAAGGACTAGTTTTGGGACCTTACCAAGCCCTCCATCACCTCGGCTACATACGACCGTACCATCTCATACGTCTGAGCAGTTCACTTTCACAAACGAGAAGCCCAAGCTGAGCGAGGAAGCAGCACCTGTACAAAGGAGAGAAGAGCGCGAATCGATCGATCGGAAACAAGCAGCACCAAAATCTCCCCAGGCTATCAAGGCGGCATTTCACTTTCCACCTCCAGGATCGTCCCAACCTTCTTCAAACCCGCCTACCCAACAACAGCTGCAACAGCAACAGCAGCAACAGGTACAACAGCAACAGCAACAACAGCAGCAGCCGCAACCATCCCAAACATCTCAACCATCTCAACCGCCACAACAGCAGCGTCTGCAGCAGGGAGACGGAATTGCATCGATCGCGCAGAGTCTTGTTGTGGGCGCTCCCAAGACAAATCCACGGCCCTTCGTCAACACATCCGATACTCAGGGGCGTTCAGGAAGCGGAACGATGTCGCCTCCGTTTACTACTGCGTCGCTGTCCGTCAATATGAGCAGCAGTCGAGGAGATGTAGGCCATCGAACCGTCATGATGGTCAATAACAGACCCTATACAAAGCTGGCGCAGGTCGGGAAAGGAGGCAGTTCCAAGGTGTACAAGGTCCTGGCAAGCAACTCTAGAGTCCTTGCGCTGAAAAAGGTTTCCTTTGAGAACGCCGATCAGTCGACCATCAGCGGCTATGTGAACGAGATCAAGCTACTAAGGAGAATGGTGAATAGTTCGCGGATTATTCGACTCTGGGACGCTGAAGTCAACCACGCCAAAGGATACCTTTCTCTGGTAAATTCTCCTCTTTTTTTACGCCCTGTGGAATATACCTCGATGTAGCCTCTAATATTAATTTGATTTGATCTGTACGTCGTAGGTTATGGAGTACGGCGAGATCGATTTGGCGCATATGCTTCAGAATCAGCAAACCCAGCCCTTCGACCTTCACTTCGTTGGACTTTATTGGCGTCAGGTAACGATTCGATACCAAGAGAAGTGCACGACTGTTGCTGTTCTAATATTTCGTGCTGACCAAGCTTTCATTTCTCATGGTTTATTGAAATAGATGCTGGAGGCGGTGCAGGTCGTGCACGATTTGAAGATTGTACACTCGGATCTAAAACCGGCCAACTTTTTGCTTGTGGAAGGATCACTGAAGCTGATTGATTTTGGAATCGCCAACGCGATCGCGAACGACACGACTAATATCCATCGGGAGGGGCAACTCGGAACAGCAAACTACATGTCGCCCGAGGCGATCCTGTCCAACCCGCAAGCAGGAGGGTGTCGGAAACTGGGCAAACCATCAGATGTTTGGTCGTTGGGCTGTATCCTCTACCAGATGGTCTACGGCAAAGCACCCTTCTCGGATGTTGTCAATGTGTTCCAGAAGTTGACCGTGATTGCCAACCCGCAATATCAGATCAAGTTCGCGCCGACTATTCGATCACCACTTCGCCCCAGGCAGCCAGAATCCAACCCGCTTCCTCCGGCACCACCGTCTGCACCAGGAGCAACAGTAGGGGATGGATCTAATACAGGATCGACTTCACTGGGATCAGATACAGCTTCGTCACTACCAGATTCAACACCAATGGTTCCTACTATCGTCGACATCGACCCTAATTTAATCCGCGTCATGAAAGGCTGTCTCGCCCACAAGGTCTCGGAGCGCTTGACAATCCCCGAACTCCTCGCCGACCCCTTTCTGCACCCTTACATTTCTGCTCCCCCTGACTCTTCTTCGCCCTTGCCGTCCTCGTCGGGAACAGGAACTGGAGAAGGAACAAGAGATTCGGTAATGATGGATGCTGATACGCTTCATCAAGTCATGCAGGCGTCTATGGCCTTTGCCGCCAACCATGTCACTACCCAAAGCAACGGTAGTAGTAGTAGTAGTAGTAGCATCGATGCTACAGTAGTGGTTGACAAGATGGTCGTCCAATCGGCAACGGAACAAGTCTGGCGCCAGCTTCAGGCTAAGAAGAAGGCTGGCTCTACTACTGGTGGTAGTGGCAAATTCTTAATCTCGGACTAGCTTTTTTTTTAATTTTTTTCCCGCCCTTCTTTCCTCCTTATCTTCCTAAACACGAACACACAAACGCAACAATCAAACCTTCCTTCGACAACTTCCAACCACCAATTCCCCCCCACCCCTTCGCTTGTAGAAAACCTCCCCTTACCAATGTACAACAAACAAACAGATTCGAACAACAAACCTAAGCGACATAGAAAGTGACAAATTGCTATTTTGATATTTTTATTCCATCTTTGTTTTGATTTTCGTTTGCAGAAAGAAAAAAAAAGAGCGTACTAAATGCAATGGAGGGGGGGGAAGGAAGTCGGGGAAGTGCAACGAGGGAAGAGAGGAAAGAAGAGAAAAAGAAGATTGTGGAAAGGGAGAAATCGTGTCGATATATACAGAAAGAAAGAAAAAAAAAGGTTGGCGAAAATGAAAAAGCGAATGTGTCGATTGACTATGCAAGTTGTTCTCCCTCAATTGCCTCCTCCTGTTCGCCGTCGCAATGACTAACTTAGGCAGCCTGGGCCTGGAGAACCTTGATAGCATTAGCGGCGGCAGCGAGAGCAAGAACACCCCACGAGATATAGGTGCCAACGTCCCGGCTCGAAGCATGAACGCCATCTACAACGCCCATCGCCTTCAACGCATCGTTGAAAAGACCACCCTGCATCGCTTGAGCCGTAATCAAACCCAAGAACAAAGTATGCAATGCTGCACGAGAGAAGCCGCTGAGTTCCAGGAGGACTAAGAGGATGAGGGTCACGGGGACGACAGATGTGAACTGGAGGAGGACGGTGCCAAAGGCATCACGCTCCTTGGCAAGGGATTCTTCTGCGCTGGGCCTTGTGCGGTACTTTTCGATCGTTGCTTTGTGTTCTCCTGTTCCTATTTGGAGGAAATGAAAGAGTAAAGAGAAAAACGTCAGTGCGCTGGGTTGAAAGGAGGGACAAAGTTAATTATAAAATGAATACGTGAGTGATCAAATTGGGCATACCGTCATGGTGATCGGTAGTCTTGACGACGGCAAATGTCTTCTGCTTGGGATCGGCCATACGGGCAAGACTCTTGGCGCGCCAGATTCGGAAGGCGAGGTAGATGAAGTAGACCGCCAAGACCGATCCATAAACAGAGCTGGCGTTCAACTCGCGAGTCTCCTCGGTATCTGCAAACCAATGACGGTGAACACCATCCAAAGTCTTGTGGTAACCCGCCTTGACCTTTTCGACGGGGGACTGAGGTGTGCCAGTGGCGGAACCCCACATCGAATTGATGGAGGCTGTGGCATGCTCGTAGCCCTGACGAGCCTTGTCGGTCGCAGAGTGGTATTTGCTCTCGGCGTCGTCGGCCAGGCTCTTGGCGTCGCCTGTGAAGCGGTGGATGGCGGATGAGGCGGACTTTGACGCGTGGTTGGACAGCGATGAAGCTGACTTTGAGGCCTCGTGGAGTACAGAAGAGCCAGACTTGGAAGCATGGTGGGAGATGGACGACCCAGACTTGGATGCGTGATGCGAAGCCGAGCTGGCAGACTTGGACGCGACATGGGCAGCGTGCTCGAGCTTGGCCTTGAGGTGAGCCGTATCGCGGTTGAAAGCCTCGATGGCATTGTCGTAGGCGTTGCGAGGAGCAGCCTTGATCTTTGCTTCGGCATCCTTGAAAGTTGTAATAAAAGCATCGTTAGCGTCCCGGATGGCCTTGTGGACACGGGACTTGTCGGCCGAGTTCTTGGTGGCGCGAATAGCCTCATTGATGTTGTTGCGGGCGAGGTTGATAGAGCGCTGGAGGTTGTTGAGAAGAGAGTTGTAAATCTCTGCACGGGTGTTCTTGATACTCTTAATCGTGTTCTTGAAGACACGCTCGTAGTGGTCCTTATGGTCGCCGGCATTGTCGACGACGGCGTTCCATTGGGAGGTCAACCAGGAGTCGGTCTGCTCCTCATAGAACTTGAGCTCGTTCAGCTTGGCCTTAAGGTTGTCGACAAATCCGTCCAACTCTTCGACAGCCTTCTCATCCGAACGACCGATACGGTCCAGGAGGTTATGGTACTGATCCCGGATGGGCTTGAGACCGGCCTCAAAGGAATTCGCCGAGGGAGCATGCTTGGCCTTGAGTCCAGCCTGGGAGAAGAGTCCCGTCAGGGTATCATGGACTCTCTCGAGAGGGAGATGCTTCTTAGGCAAGGTCTTGATCGACAGATGGCTATGATCATTTCGACGGGGGTGATCCCAGATCTCCCTACAATCCCAGCTGTTCGCAGCGGGAGGGCTGGTCGAGAACCAGTACTGCGATCCAGCAGGGTAGCATGCATACTTGGGAGGGTTATAAGCAAGCGAATTGACTGCACTCTTGAACTGATCCCACTTGCGGTGCGTAACCTCCGAAGCTTGATCCTTGATTTCGCCAACCTCTTTCTCGGTCGAATCAACCATCTTGAACCACTTGTGCTTGGCCTTTTCATGGGCCTCCTCGTGGAACCGCTCGGCAGCCGCAAGCGCTTCCTTATACTTCTTATCCGCAGCCTCATAGGCTTCCCTCGCCTCCTTCTTGTAACCCATAAAAGCCCATTTAGCCTCGGCAGCAGCCTCATCCCGAGCTTTCTTGGCCTCGATCACCAGCTCCTTGGCAGCCTCGTCTGCGTCCTGGGTGAGCGTCTTCCAATAGTCGTACGCCCTGCGCATCACCCCGTTGACCTTCCACCGTGCCGGGTCACGGTACTGCGTCGTATCCGTCTCGTCATCCCCATCGTCATCATCCTCCTCTGCTTCGTGATGGTGGTGATGGGAAGGGAACCAGTAGTCGCGGAAGGTACGACGGACGTTCTCGACGACTCCTGGAGAAGAGTCCTTGGGTTCGGCGAGGATCTCTTGGTGCTCGGAGACGATGGTTGTTGTGCGGGTGACGATGGTAGTTGTTGCGTCGTTCTTGACGGTGTGGGTGCTGACTGTTTCTGTCTCGAGCGCCATCTTTTTGATATGGTTTGTTTGCTGTTTTGTGTGAAGGGGTAAAGAGTATGATTGATATGTGTAAAAAGGGAGTTGTAAGTTTATCTGCAGAGGAAAGTGGTGGCAAAGGGAGAGAGGGAGAGAGAGTACGTGTGTGTGTTGTGAGTGTGGGAAAGAGAAAGGGAAGAGTGAAGTGGAAGAAAGGAGAAGAAGAGAGAAGAAGAAGAAGAAAAAGAAGTTAAAAAGGGGGCGGATGGGTGGGTTGAAAAAGAAAACAAAAAGGTAAGGGGGGGATGCGGGATGGGTAGCCAAACGCCTTTCTGTCAAATGAATGTGCACACTGCATCGTGTGCAATGTAATCCAAATTGGCAGTCACCACTACTGCGAACGCGTATGATCTCATAGTTACAATAGTGATCCTGAAAGATTTGGCAGTGATGATGATGATCCACACAGTCATCATCATCATTCACTGGCGTATCCCTGGCGCTGTAGATGATGTCACTACCACTCTTAACACCTATTACCTCGCTTGTCCCCGTCCCTGGTTATCCATCCAGAATGCTCTCCAACCCTGGCGCCTTCATCGCTATCCTGCTCTTATCATTCTCATTCCATTCTCATTGTCTCTCTCTCCAATGCGAACGCTTCTCTCTTTTGTTATTTTCTTTATTTATTTATTTTCGTTCCATGCACTCACTCGTCCTATTCTTCATACTCTTGTCCTTACCAGCATCAGCGCTTTAAACTAAGGTACCGAGAAAAAGAGAAAAAGGAGGAGCCTCGTCGCTTGACCTACTAGGATGTGCTGTCATCATGATCAACAACAAACAATACCAACCAACCGCTTGAGCGGCAAGTGTGTTTTCATTCCTGCTTTTTCGCGTTTCTATCGTCCCTCCCTCCTTTTAGTACGTTGAGCATCTAATCGGTGATAACCTGTGTTGTGCCTTTTTTTTTTTTTTTTTTTTGTCTCTTTCTCTTTCTTGAGTGCGTCATCGATATCTTGCACTGGCTCCTGCCTCCCCTTATTCTTTCCCTCACTCCATTCTATCTCTACTGGGCTCACATTACCTGGTTTGGTGCCGTCATTTGAAATATGTTTTGGTTGTATCGCTATCAAGTGCGCCTTCTTTTTAGAACCCAGCTGCTGAATCTGAGATCCATTGTTTGTTGTTGTTGTGTCAGTTGTGTGGACCAAAACCAAGGGAAAAGGAGTAAGGGGGAGGAGTGTTGTTGTCCGTGCCACGACTATAACACTTAACACATAACGGCCAAATGATTACTCCTCTATCAAACTACTATTGACTGTGGATAAAAACATATCTTCATTTGACATTGGCACTTCTTTTTTTATACGTGTATTCAGACTACGGAGCTACGAC
This sequence comes from Linnemannia elongata, assembly GCA_036320915.1. Classification (NCBI taxonomy): domain Eukaryota; kingdom Fungi; phylum Mortierellomycota; class Mortierellomycetes; order Mortierellales; family Mortierellaceae; genus Linnemannia; species Linnemannia elongata. Next base: position 1,426,000 of record JAXBDG010000015.1, read on the forward strand.
ATATGAATGATTAGGGCATGGCGGTGGTATAGGACAAAAAGGAGCTCAACTACCTCCAGTATGAGTGGGACCGAAGTAAAAAGAAACAAGGAAACGTGTTCAAGGAAGGGACGAGAAAAAGGCAAGACAGGCAACAGCCACCGCCGCATAGTACCCAAATCCCAACTGCCCACCCTGGATCAAAGACAAGGCAGAACTGGGTCGAGTAGGCGAGGCAGTAGGCTCACCCGTAACAGTCGTCGTCTTGGTCACCGTAATCGTCGCCGACGCACTCCCACCACCACCTCGAACATTCACACTGGTGGGCATGGCCTTACAGTAGTCCTCGAGGCTGGATTGGGCAGGGGCTTGAGGACTTCCAAAGACGAGATTGACCTGGTTAGTCTCGGTGAAGCACTTGACACAGCTAGAGTAGAGTGAGAGGAAGGAACCGCTGCATTGGCATGTGGCCAGGGTTGAGTTTGAGAGCGAGCTCGAGGAAGAGGAGGAGATTGAGTTGAGGATCGTTTGGCAGGCTGGGCTGGAGAATGCGGGTTGGCAGGCGACGCAGGAGGAGGAGCTGGCTGGGAATTGAACTTGGCTTCCTCCGCTACCGTTGCTGGTTTCGGCGGCGCGGGAGGGGATTGGAAGGAAGGTGAGGAGGGATGTGAAGAGGAGGAACGTGGTCAGCATTGCCAGGCGTGTCAGGGAGTGAGTCAGCATTTTTGAGGTTTGGTGCAAGGTTGTGAGTGAGTGAGTGGGTTTGGTGGTGTAACTGAGGAAGAGGTAAGTCATGAGCGAAGGTGCAAGGTGAGTTTTAAATATGCGAGTGGGAAAGCCATGCAATCAATGAGATGTCGGAGGAGAGAACCAATGTGATGGATGGGCTATGCGATCAGTCGGGGAAATGGTGATGACTGAATGTGGCTGGTACATGGTCCCGACTCAGTTGCATAGCTATAGTTATTGAGAGCAAACGAACGAGAGACAGAGACAGGCAGACGCGTCAAAGGATATGATAGGGAAATTGGGCTAAGCCATCATCTATGTGGGGCTGGTAGAGGGGGGTGATAGAGTGCTTCTGAAGAAGACGATCAATTGGCTAATTGATGTGATAGTGGTATTGAGCACAGACATATACATATATATGGACTTTACAGTGAAGGTAGCAGTTGTTGGAATGGGTATTAACCTACTTTTGAAAGATGAACACGTTGTGATGAGAGAGAGAGTGTGTTCTTGTAATGTTCTCGGCCCTTTGGAATGGGCTAGGGCAAAAAGGGTTTACAACACCAACAACGTCTTTTGTCGTTTCATTTCATTACAGCGTTAGCGTGATTTGTCGGTTGGGCAGGAGGAGGAAGAGGAAGAGAATGAGGAGATGAAAAATAATTTATTCTGTTTTTGATGAGAGCCCAGGATGAATGTGTGTTTGGATATTATCTAGGCCATGTACATATGTACGAATGAACGTCGGCAGGGTTATATAACAAAACAAGGGGGCGGGGGTATCCCTATCTCAGTGGCAATAAGAGAGAGAGAGAGAGAGAGAGCGAGATTGAAAAGTAGTGGTAGTGATACGAATGAAAATAGATGAGGCATGTCCACATATGTCTTCACTTTCACTTCCTCTGTCTGTGCTGCAGAATGCTGTGATACTAGCATGTCTTTAGTGCGTCGGAGAGAAGAGGCCTGTCTTTTTTTTATTTTTTTTAGACATAATACCCTGGGGCACGCATCCTTCCTCTCACTCTCCCTCTCAGTCCAACACCTGTGTGAATTGCAAACTCCTTTTCTGTCTGTCCTCCTCTGGACTTGGATACCACACGCCGCTTTCAATTCCTTTTGCTCTCGCCTTCTCTCTTTGAGTTTTTCCCGTCTTTTCGTTGCCGTTGTTGTTGTTGTTATTGTTATTGTAGTTCTTGTCTCGTATTTGTGCAGTTGTGCAACGGTCAAATATTCCTTTTCTGTCTCTCGTTCATTTCCCGCATCTCTCTTTGCTTCAAGTACTGTTTGTTCTTTTACCCTTCCTTGGTTTTTTACGCCCTCGTTCATCCTTCCCTTCAGGCCCCGCTTCCCCCTTCCAACCCATGGCAACCGTTAACCGTTAACGCCATTTTTCCTCCTCTGTTTGTTGTTGTAATTGTTATTTCCGTCCAATTCAATTTACGGTTCAGGTACCACACTCACTATCATTATTGTTCCGAAACCCCCTTTTTTACATATCTATTCTCGACCTGACTTTTATCTCATCTCTCTTTCTTTCTTTCTTTCTTACACTTCCTCTCATCATCTTCCATCCTTCATCCTCTCCCTTCCCTTCCATCTTGTTCATTCATCTCTTCTCTTCTTTCACGACCACTGTCTCCACTCTCATCCGAACAAGGATATACCCCTCCCCCCCCCCCACTAGAAAAAGTCAATTGATTTTTCTTAACGACCCCTTCCTACCTTACTCCCTTCTTCCAACCAACCAACTCCTCTCCCCTTACTTTCACACACACAACAACTCCCTCTTTTCTCCCTCCAGTTCCTCCTCCCCTTCAACACTCCACAAAAAAGGAGAGATTGTCTATCGCTGTTCAGGACCACATTCCTCGTCGTCGTCAACAACAATAACGGGAACCAGGAACACAACAACATAACACAACAACAGATGAAGCCAGCACAGTTGTCAAAACGAGCTGGGTTCCTCCTGGCCACTGCTCTGACGGTATCGCTAGTCCTCGTCGTGGGACCTGCCCCCGTCACATCCCTCCCTGTCTCCTCCTCCTCCTCCTCCTCCTCCTCCTCCTCCTCTTCCGCGCATGGATCCGACTATTCTTATCCCGAACGTCATGCACCTCTACTACAACAACAACGCAGAGCTGCCCCTGACGCCCATGCCTATGCTGCACCTTCAAAGTCAGACTCCTTTGGATCTTCTCCGTCTTCCTCTATATTGGAGCCTGTTGCACAGGGCGCGGACCAGGAACCGCCAGCAGGACCGACAACACACGAGGCAGCACACGATGGTATCGAACCACCACCGTCACCAAATCCTACAGCACCTAAACCACCACAACCACCACAACCTATCAATAAGAACGCCTTTCGGATCGTCAACCCTGAGCCTAATGAAGTCTGGACTTCGGGCAAGTCCGAGACCATGAGCTGGCTGGACTTGGATCTCCCCGACCAGGTCACTTTCGATATCACCTTGATCCCCGAGGATCCCGTCTCCAACCCCAAGGCACTCCTCTTCACCCGCCGACCCATCCTTCGCTATGTCGTCGCGGAGGATCGGTTCCTGGACATGGTCGTCCCTTACGACTTGATCTCCCAGGAGCAGTTGCTTAAAGTCCAGGAGACTAGTGCCAACTTTACATGGACTGAACCCACTCCTACAACCTCGCCCGTACCTACTCCTGTAGATGAATCTGCAGAAGAAACAACGCCATCGCCATCGCCATCGCCTTCACCAGCACCAGCGCTGGAGGCGATTGATTCTCGGGCTCGTCTGTATATTACCGCCTATGTCGGCAGGACCAACAAGATGATTGCCCAGAAAAGCGTGTACCCTATCATAATTCGCAAGGACCCAGAGTGGGATAGACGGGAACCCCGGCCTAACGCTCTTGTAGCACCACCAACATCATTGTCGGATGATCTGGACGAGGATCTGGACGCAGGACACCCAGAGGATATGTTGGAGAAGAAGGACTCTGAACTGGCTCATTTGGGTGATCACGCGGCAGATGCTGAGGGCGACCATGAACATGCTGATGGCGATTCTGATATGGAGGAGGGTGAGGAGGAAGACGAAGAAGGTGGTGAAGGAGAGGAACATCATCACCATACCTTTGGCAGCTGGGTGACAGAGACCTTTGATGATTGGAAAGGGCAAGGAGACGATGAAGGAGAAGGGTCAGCAGAGGAAGGTGTGGATGAGATTGAGGAGGAGAATGCGCTCAATGCCCATACGCCTACTTCTGATGAAACTGGCGAAAACCCCGATTCTTCCGATACTACCCACTCTGATGACGACTCGATGCACATGCATTCACATACGCAAGGAGGCGAGTCCGAGTCTGAGGAGGAGGGCGAAGGAGAAGGAGGACATCACCACGAGCACTCGCACGTCATCGACCCCAACCACTTCCAAAACGACGCCGACATTGCAATCTGGGAAGAACACCTCGACGATCCCGGATACAACCCACCCATCACCATCGACGATGCAGGAACCATAAACATCACCCGCTGGATCGACAACAAGGACCGCTTCTTTGTCGGAGCCCCCTACGTCATGGCCTGGTCCTTCCCCACAGAATCCGAGGGCCTGACAGGAACTACCAGTGTTTATATTGAAGATGCAGAGACGGCGCAGCGGTACGATATGGTGGCGGGGGAGTTACCGAGCGATGTGCGGTTTATTTATTTGCGGCCGAGTGCGTTGTTGGTGAGCGCTATCCCGAAGAAGAAGATCTTTGTCCGGGCCAGGGTCGAGATGGACTTGTTCTGGGCTGGGACTATTCAGCGGTATACTGGGTTCTCCAAGACTTTCTATGTCGAGCGTGGTGCCCTCTAGAGATCTCTTTCTTTTTTTTTTTCATTCTGCATTCGTTGGAGAAAATAAACCAATCAAGAATAAGCATTTTCCCATCATTTCACCTTAATTGTCTCAAGAACCAGGAACCAGGAACCAGGAACCAGGCACGGATGCCAGTGATTGCTCTTATCCGAAACCCTGCTTTGTTCATTTAATCTGTAATGAACGAAGGAACAAAAGACGATCACCAGAGAGAGAGTGAAATAGTATCTTCAACCGATTTCCAGTGCCATGCAGGGCAAAAAAATCGTTGGATGAGGGCAGGCAAAGCATTTGTCCAAAAGAAAATGGCAAGGCTTATTTATTATTACATACAAAGGATGATCCTATGCCATTAGGGTGGTTATCAATCCAATCCTCGACAGCATCTCTCACTGCCCGACCGTCCCCAAGAATACCAGCCCACTCTCTCCTCGACACTAGTCCCTCAATGGTCTTCAACTTTGGCCAGTGCACACGCATCCACTCTAACTCCGCAATTCCAATCCTGTGAGCGGTCGATTTCACATCCAACACTCGAAGTTCTTTCAATCCAGCTAGAATCCCCAGACCACTCTCCAGAGAGAACTCCAAGCAGTCGTATTGGTATGTAACAAAGTCATTACTCAATGCCTCCTCAATCTCAATCGCGCTCATAGAAGCATCCAGTCCACGAGTGTTCATGCGGGACCAGTTCACGTCTCGTCTGCCAAGGATGAGCTCCTGAAGTCCGGACATGTTCGCCAGTTGTCTGTAGATCCACTTTTGGACCTTGAACCGTTCACGATGATTCGTCGCTTGAATGGGTACTGGTTCTCCGTTCCGCCAACAGACAACATCCGGTCGAGGAACACCACTGATCTGTAGCTGTAGATAATCCATCGAAGGACCTAGTGCAATCCAAGACCGGATGTCAGTATGTTCACCCTCCCGCCTCTTTCTTGCCGTTTCTGCACGATGCTCCTTGTACGTAGCCTGAGCGTGAACTGTAAAATCTTGTATGGTATCATCCACATCCCCGTCGACAACCCCTTCCAAACGTCGAAACTGTCCTCGAGTCGATGCAGAAAGAAGGCCCGAACACCGCTTAAGGGAGAATCCTCGCCAGTTCTTTATCCGGAGTTCCTCAAGGGTTGTAGAGAAACACTCCATCAATGCTAAGTAGGCCTCGTGGCTGAAAAAGACTGGGTCTCCTAGTTCCAGGACTTTCCAGCCAGACTGACTTGACCGAAGCAACGCCGCCAAACACGAATCGGAGAGAGCAATGACTCCATAGAGTGCTAGGTCGGTCAAACAAGGGCAGAGCGTTCGAAGAAGCGAGCCCGTCCCGTCGCCAAATGCCAATAGGTTTCCGATCCTGCTGTCAATCCTCCCAAACTCCAGTCTCACCAGATGACTGCAATGTATCAAGACAGCCAGCCGAGAGAAGTCGTTCAGGTTATTCCTGCGCTCAAGAAAAATAAGCTCCTTCAGAGCGAGGAAGGGCTTCTGGTCCTGGTAGGGCTGAGTTTCCAGCTGAAACGATAGGTAGTCTTCTAGGTGTGTGGCGTTGGTGGTAAATCTAGGCGTGGGTATGGCTTCCGATTCCCGCACGTCATTGAAGCACACTTCCAGGGTGGCTAGAGAGGCCGTAGTGCAGGCCCCCATAATATGTGGTAGCAACTCTGTCCGGTCTGCGCCTCGTAGACAACCCTTGTTCAATCGCAGATTTCGAAGGTTAGGGTTATTCGAGAGGAGCTCCAACAAGGCGCGAAAGTTGTCCAACCTCCTCGACAGCCCTACCATCGTCGTCGCCAATGCTTCTGTTGTTGTTGCTGTCGCCTCTTCTTCGTCCTCTTGTAATGGCGTTCCCACAGTTAGAGTCCACGGTGCGTCTGCGTAAAATTGGAGCGTCAAGGACCGCAGACCAGTCAACTTGGGGAGAGAAGGCTCGCTGTGGTCGTGAGCTGCCAGAAGAAGAAGGAGGTCCTGGTCTGTAGCTGTCACCTCTCGAACGAGATGCTTGTTGCGAACGAGAGCGGCGCGGGATTCCGGTGTGTTGAATCTGTCGTGGGTTAATTCGTTGGCAATGTTGATGGTCCGCCAGAGCCATGGTGAAAAGAGGGATGTCCAGTCATGGCAGACCCTGGAGCAATCTGCAAGGTCATGCTGGTTCAGATGCGGCGCAATGAGGTCGATAATCTCTTGAGGGAGGGTTTTCATCGGTGTGATGGCGATGAGGTTGACGGTCAAGGGTGATACAAGAAAGAAAGGAGAACAATGGCTGTCAGTTTGAAACATTTTGAATGGTCCAGCGCGCCTTGACCACCAACCTTCGTTCAAATAAGAAATGGTTGTAGCCACCTGTCCATAACTCATCAACCCATGCCCTTGTTCTCTCACGTTTCATTCAGTTCGACCTCATATGAATACGTTGCGTTTAATTTAAGCGGCTCGAAATATGATCTTATGGCGAGGTGGGTGGATATAATGTTGGACCTTCCATGACCGTCGACATTCATTCAAATCACTTTTCATATCGTTTCGAGGGCGTCCTAGAGTGGGATTAGAGGCAAAAAAAATTAACATACAGCTACCAGCAGTAAACATGCGCAAGCATCGAAAAAAAGTATGAATTCTCACAGTACCTGTGCCACCAGCAAGGTGGGGAGTGTAGCAACCAATGAGGGAATCCAGGAGACACTGGAGGGTACCTCGAAGCAGTCAACCACCTTGAGAAAGAACATCCGCGTTGAGTAGATCATTGTTGCCACTCTCCAGGAACGCCTTGGTGAAGCGTATCAACCTGGACGTATCCCAAGCGCGTTTGGACGTGTTGATTGCCTGTATCGGATCTGTAACTTCCTCGAAGAAGACTTCATCCTTTCGGTTACCTTGAAAGGCGCCAATACTCCCACAACGCCAAAACATCGGCGACATCTGTGATTCGAAGCTCGTGTCGGTGGAGCGCGCCGATATACTGTCGCTGATAGGACCTGAACAAACACACCAAACAACCCTAATCTCCTTGGAGTTTGCATTCATCAGATATTGTCGGACCAGGTTCAGGCGCACCCGCTGCATTGCATCCATTACAGGCTGTCGATGTGTATACTGGCGGTAACAACTCCAGCTGCTCCAGCCGCTGATTGAGCTGTTACAAGCGATCCCGTAGATATTACGGAAGGCATATCTATCAAAGCAGATACAAGTGTCGATGGTGCAAATTTCAATTAGCATCATTGTCACTACATTCGTCGCCTATGAAAGAGCAGTGAAATCGATGAATAAAAATATACTTTCAGGCGTATTCACCATTTTTGAAACATGACAAAGCGCGTCGTCGGCAAAGGGTTCCGAACCCTCAATCATTGTGCCAGGTATCCTCATCGCTGAACATCGAGCTCGTTGACCCGTGCAATAAGTCGTTCCCTTGCTTGTCTTCCATTGTTCAAATTCTTCTTGAGGAGAAGGCCGTCCTTTGCCGTAGAAGACCTCTCGATGACCAACCCATATCGACGATGAGCCGTACGCTTTTCAGTTATCTCGGAAGCTGAAAAAAAAAAAATGCCTTCGCGTCCTGTCGCCTAGGGTTTTGTCAGAAATGCGGAAGCAAAGCGCACGTGCCTAGGCCTAAAATACGTCACCGAATCTCGTAATCGCTGTTACTGATCTAGTTAGATGCTCTAGAATAAATTAGCTAATTTCAATGATGCAGCAACGAGTTTGTATAGTGTAGCGGTTATCACATGTCTCTCACTAAGACAAGGTCCCAGGTTCGAACCCTGGTGCAGACATTTTGCTCCTCTCGCATTGGTATGTCAATGGTACGATGCGGCTCCATTTTTGCTTCCGGGTTAATCTATTTGGCAACCCGGGTTGCTCATTTTATTTGACAACCCTTTCCTTATTAGGAAAGTTTCATGGCTTATTTGACAACCCCCCAATCTATTCTCATTTTCCAACCGGGTTGCCGTATAACAGAAGGCCTGAGGCTCAACCGTTTTACCTGGACTAATATCACCTTGTATTTTTTGTGCATAAATGTTGCGTCTTTGTTTAATCCAGGTCGTTCTATGGGTCAAACTGAGAGCGACGATGTTTTCTTGCATTGTGACCTTCTCCATTGCATACTCCACATTTTGTCGAGTGCTTCTTGACCTCGGTTACACTCCTTATCCGCGACGTTTTGGGTCTGCCTTTCGTCTTTACGTGAACTGGATCCCTCATTCCTTCAACTCCTCTACCTTTCACAATGACTTGATCGAGACTCTCCTTGACCATATCGAACACGTCCGGATTTGAGTCTACCACCGTAATAATATCCTTCATCAGACCCGATATCTCGCCATAGCGGCGCTTTTTTGAAAGCTGGCTTTGATCATCTCGCGAGAGGGAGGGCGCCAATGGAAAAATCTTTTGAATATCGACCATGTACGTGGCGGCAGGGTTGACAGTTGCGTCCTCCAAGCCGACATATGCCTTCTGCGTCTTGGTGCGCAGGAAAGGCCCCATCGACTCTTCAAGGTCAATTGAATCCTGCAGCTCTTCCTTGAACCACCGTCTGGGAATAAGCTTGAGATGATACTTGCATCGACTATCGACTTGCATGAGGTGGAAAAAGTGCCGACACACAAGTCCATTGTTTTGGAGCAGAAGACAAGTACAAAGATACGAGTCGTCGTTCAGCAGGATAACATGCTGTCGTGTCTTTTGATCAACGTCTAGGCGGTATGTCACATCAAACACGCACTTAATCCGGTCGCAAGTGACAGTTGCCATCAAGGACTTGAGCGAGGTTTTCAGACGGTCATCCCTGGATGCCTTCTCAATCTACATGCGAAGGTAATAGCAATCATTAATGCCCTAGTCTTTTTTTTTTTTTTTTTTTTTTTTGGCTTAGCAACTTTCATCAACTAACGATCTTTTTTTTTATAAGCTTACCTCCTCCACATCGCCTGCCTCGTTTAATTGCTCCCCACTGCGCTTGGTTGGTGAGCTTTCTTCCTTGGACGCCTTTTCAAACTACAGACGAAGGCAATAGCAATCATTAATGCCTTGACCTTTTTTTTTTTTTTTTTTTTTTTTTTTTTTTTGGGCTTGGCAACTTTCATCAACTGACGATCTTTTTTTTTTATAAACTTACCTCCTCAACATCGCCTGCCTCGTTTAATTGTTCCCCATTGCGCTCGGTTGGTAGGCCTTCTCCCTTGGATGCTCTTTTAAACTACAGACGAAGGCAAGAGCGATCTTCAGCGCCTTATTCATTTTTTTTGGGGGCTTAGCAACTTTCATCAACAAACGATCTTTTTTTTTAAATAAGCTTACCTCCTCAACATCGCCTGCCTCGTTTAATTGCTCCCCACTGCGCTCGGTTGGTAGGCCTTCATCCTTGGACGCCTTTTCAAACTACAGACGAAGGCAATATCAATCATTAATGCCTTGACCATTTTTTTGGGGGGGCTTTAGTATTTTTCATCATCTCACGATTTTATTATATGCTTACCTTGTCATCATCGCCAGCCTCGTTTGGCTGATCTTCATTGCACTCGGCAGCTCTTTCGACCTTGGTAGCTTGGTGCAATTCGGATTGATAATAGATGGATCGCATCATCTCCATCATCATCTGGCCTTTTGCTGCGATGCCAAGAAAGCGACTGTTCACATCAATAATATCAGCAAACATCTTCTTGGTGAATTGGGTCAGTGAAGGATCAGCTGTCATATCCATCCTGTAGTGTAGATACCGCGACGTCCTGGCCTCATCCGATAGCATCTTTTCAGTAGACTCGAATAGGACTGGAAGGGAGGTCTTGCTGTTAACGGCTCGCTTGATGATTGCGTTTACACTCTCCACCCTTTGTGTTGCTTGAATTCCAGCGGTGAATCTTGTACCAACCCACGGCCACGCCCAGTGCTCGCGACGCTTAAAGATCCACTCCAAGTAAGCCTCAACGTCTGGTTTGTCAACGCCAAAGACTTTAACGTGCTGCGACCATCTATTCTCGAAATCGACAACTGTGAGAGCATTTCGTGTAGTCCAAAAAGTGGAAATAAAAGCCTGCCAGTCCTTGCCGAGCGCGCCACGAAGATTTCTACCTAGATTTTGATGACCAAGATGCCAGATGCAGTTCAAGAGAACCGTGCGTCCAATGACGCTGGCGCAGGCAGCTTCCATTGCGTGATCGTTATCGACAATAATAGTATGCGGAGCAAGATTGTCGTTTGCCATCAACAACTGTCGAAGAATCCACTCATAGTCCTTTGTGTGCTCTCCGGAGACCAATGAACATCCAACCAGGCGATTTTTTCCACTGTTGTCGACGATAACGATAGCATTGAAGGGCATACCAAACCGGTTCGTCTTGAAGGTATTATCGCTGAGGACCACATCCCGATAACGTCGGTAGAGGGATCTCTGAGAAGGACTCATCCAGAATATTCGTTGAAGGCGTCCTTCGGCATCAAGTTCTGTTGCAAAGTACCATTCCTTGTCCTTGCGCGCCTTGTCTTGTAGAAGCTTGTATAACTCTGCAGCCTCGGAGCCATCAGAGTACACATTGTTCCTCGCCTTTTGGATGGCGTTAGTGACCGTTCGAAGATCGAACACCTTGTCAGGCCACTCTTGATTCAGCAAGTAGATAATTTGCTTTGCGTTGAATCTGCCTGCCAGAGAAGAAATCTGCTCCAGCATTTTGTCGGTAAGCTGTCTGTCGCGTCGGTTGAATTCCATGGTGCCTTGCTCGAACCCGTGACCGCTGTGAGCTGTGACAGCGGTGGTGATGTGCCAGTACGGAGATATCATTTTTGGAGATCGAAGAACAATACGGCAAGGACAGTTGGTGCGCTTGGAAATCTTGTTGCGATGCTTTTCTGGATCCACGTTTTTCCGCGATTCGTGTTTGCCGGCGTAAGAGCAACCAAAAATTACTATTCATAAACAAAATACATGGGTTAGACGGAAATTGTATTCAAGGAGGAGCACGTACAACTAGCAGTTTCATTATTTACCTCGGGGACATTGGCCATGTTGTTCTTCAAGTCTAGACTGCATTCGTCGCAACTGAAATCCTTGTCGGTGTGCCCAAGGATGGACCAGATCTTCAAAGATCTCCAGACTTTCAAATTGTTGGCCAAGCTGAGGTATCCACATCGATCCGTTATTCGTCTCATCAGGCTTGTCCACCACGCTAGTTTCACCACCAGCATTGTCCTCAGCAACTTCCCCTCCAGTGATCTCCACCTCAGAAATCTCCACCTGAGGAATCCCAACCTCAGAAATCTCCTCCTCGGCAATCTCCTCATCAGCAATCTCCACCTCAGAAATCTCTACCTCGACAATCTCCTCCTCAGAAATCTCCTCCTCAGAAATCTCCACCTCAGAAATCTCCACCTCGGCAATCTCCTCCTCAGAAATCTCCTCCTCAGAAATCTCCACCTCGGCAATCTCCTCCTCAGATATCTCCTCCTCAGAAATCTCCACCTCAGAAATCTCCACCTCGGCAATCTCCTCCTTACCAATCTCCTCACTAACCTTCCCCATAGCAGCCTTCATTCCCGATACGGCTCTGTGATCAAGTATCTTTACCTCTCGGTTCCGATCACTTTTTGTAGCAACATTGCAATGACCTTGAGGTTCGATCTACATGTTAACAGCGGTTGTTAGGTTGTAAAGAAAGATATTTTCATACATAGTAATGAAGCTTGATGTTTTGTAACAATATTTACCTTGCTATAGCCAGTTACCAGCTTAAGAAGCCTTAATCGATGTTGCGCAGACTTTGTATGGGTCCAAATTGCCGTCCTTGGATTCACGCTCCTCTCCACTGCATTAATGGCATTAACAGCGCACGATCCGCTTCCAGGAGGTTGTTGAGGAACGGCAAAGTGTCCAGTGTCGCAGTCCCACCGACCAATGTCAATGCCGCAGCATTTTATCCAATTGCGAACGTTGTTGATGGTCACTTCAGGGATAGAACACGAGAGAGAATCCCCGAATGAGATCTTGCGCCGCTCAAAATCGACTTCAAGAGCACCCCAGTGATCCGGCATATGAACAATCGCGAATGCCTTTTCAAGTCGCCCACTCTTGACTAGGTCCTTCTTCCATTCCCAAAGGATATTTTGACCCCAGAGAATGATTTGAAGGGGAGGAATGAAGAGATATCGATCGTTTGCACCATATGACATGGAAAAGAGCTCCATGACTGTACGCACAATCTCATCGTCAATGTAAATCTCTTTCATGAGGTCAAAGGTGTTTGAAATGCCTAGCGACGCGCCAGACGTTGGATTGAATTTCCACATCATGATGCCCGGGGTAGTGTAAAGAAGGGTACGGAACCAATCGGCGAACTCACGGTCGGAATTTACATCGATCCAATTCAGTATCTCTCTGGCCTTGACGATGAAAATGTTCGTGTCCACCGCACCTAGTAAGATCTTGACAGCTGCGGATGTAAAATCGCCTATGCCTTCGATACGAATTCCCCAAGCCCCTTCAGCTTCAACTATAAAAAAAGGATTACTAAAGTTAGCACAGAGTTATATACCAAAAAAAAATGGGAGGGGGGGTTGTCGAATAGTTCAATCCAAAAAATGATGCAAAGGCAAATGAAAACGATATTGTTTATGCGCTTCATACCTAACATGGAGTGGCTTGCAAAGCAATGTTTCTTGATGGAATAGTCCTGAGGGCTGCGAGTCTGGCCTCATACATCCTCTCCTTGGGTGGCGGGGGCTCATAGATGACCTCAACGTTGGCATTTGTTTTGATATTGGGCAAGGGAATTCCCAGCAACATTCGACCGGTCTGCAACTTTTGCCAGTAAGTACTGTACATAACCCTTGACTCTTTAGATTTTGGAGGACAGTCCTCAACAGGAATAGGCTCGGTGCTTGACATTCTAGCTTTACAATCAGCACAACATCAACTATTAACAACTGCATATTGTTCAAGTGCAACAAGACTGGATATAAGTTTAATACTAACCGGGAACTGCGGGAAAAAGAGATCAGCAAAGGATGGGTCAAGAGTGTAACAAGTAAGCTCGATGGTTTTTTTCCTATCCTACCTTATCCTATATCAGCTTTTATAGCTTATTGCTGATGTGTCAAAAATAGGAGAAAACCGCCTTTCCTTTAGAACAAATTACACCTATTCATTATGGATCAAGCAGCTCTAAAGTCTCTTACAAGTGACAGAGAGTACAGGGTTGTCAAAAGTAATCGTCTTGCGCTGGTATGCTTAAAATTGTAGCGGGACCAGTTTATGTTGCAAGTCCGCAACACATCAATTCCCAGCTGTACCTTTTGCGATGCATCAAAAAAAAAAAAGATAGAAAGCCAGGTGCCTTGCACATATACTACGGTACCACAATGGTTGGATGCGTATGTATGCTATGTGATGCTCCAGTCCGCTTTCAAGGAAAAAAAAAATTTGGAAGGAAGAGAGGCGTCTCGCACACTTCCTACGATATCTTGAAGGATGTATGTACATGCCTGTTCCTCTTTCTAGGAAAAAAAATTTTTTTTGGAAGGAAGCAAGGCGTCTCGCACACTTCCTACGATATCTTTAAGGATGTATGTACATGCCTGCTGCATACCATGCTCCGTTCTCAAGGAAAATTGTTTTTGCAAGGAAGAGAGGCGTCTCGCACACTTGCTACGATATCTTTAAGGATATATGTACATGCCTGTTGCATACCATGCTCCGTTCCTCTTTCGGGGAAAAAATATTTTTTTGGAAGGAAGGGAGGCGTCTCGCACACTTCCTACGATATCTTTAAGGATGTATGTACATGCCTGCTGCATACCATGCTCCGTTCTCAAGGAAAATTGTTTTTGCAAGGAAGAGAGGCGTCTCGCACACTTGCTACGATATCTTTAAGGATATATGTACATGCCTGTTGCATACCATGCTCCGTTCCTCTTTCGGGGAAAATATTTTTTTGGAAGGAAGGGAGGCGTCTCGCACACTTCCTACGATATCTTGAAGGATGTATGTACATGCCTGCTGCATACCATGCTCCGTTCTCAAGGAAAATTGTTTTTGCAAGGAAGAGAGGCGTCTCGCACACTTCCTACGATATCTTGAAGGATGTATGTACATGCCTGTTGCATACCATGCTCCGTTCCCAAGGAAAATTGTTTTTGCAAGGAAGAGAGGCGTCTCGCACACTTCCTACGATATCTTTAAGGATGTATGTACATGCCTGTTGCATACCATGCCCCGTTCCTCTTTCGGGGAAAAAATATTTTTTTGGAAGGAAGGGAGGCGTCTCGCACACTTCCTACGATATCTTTAAGGATGTATGTACATGCCTGTTGCATACCATGCCCCGTTCCTCTTTCGGGGAAAAAATATTTTTTTGGAAGGAAGGGAGGCGTCTCGCACACTTCCTACGATATCTTTAAGGATGTATGTACATGCCCGTTGCATACCATGCTCCGTTCTCAAGGAGAATTGTTTTTGCAAGGAAGAGAGGCGCCTTACACACTTGCTACGATACCTCAATGAATATACATATATATGGCTACTCAGCTAGCTTGATCAAGTATCTCTTTCAGAGTATTGTCTTATTCATAATCATCTGTTGAATAGTGAACTTTGGATTATGCATTTTCATATCAATGGTTTGTATATAAAATGAGGCACATAAATATCCGCAAACATAGCACCTCCGATTCCTCACACATTCTTCATCTTCTTGCCAACCCCATCTCACTAAACCTTCCAGCACCCTCTCTTGGCATGCCTCGCGGAACCATTTGTTCGTACTATGATTGTGGCCAAGGCCTTCTTGTCCTTGGTCGACCACTATCCAAGGCTCAAAAGAACCACGTTGTAGCCTACCACACAGACCAACCCATCACATTCATTTGCAGGCATACCGATCAACCAACCACTTTCAATCGACAAATCGCAAAGGGCATGGATTTTGTCTGCTACTGTGGATCAACCTTTACCCTTAACTCGTCTCTACAACGCCACTATCAGCTCTGCAAGGTTGCGAAAAACACCGCTCTAGAGGCACTCAAGAAGACGGCGCAAGTCGATGGTTCGGTTCCTAGACAAGAGAAAGATGTATCTTTACGCTTATCCGACTCAACCGGCGGCATCTCAAGCGCCAGTACCTCAAGCTTCGGCGCCTCAAGGGGCGGCACCTCGAACGGCGGCACTTCGAACGGCGGCACTTCAAGCAGCAGTACCTCGAGCGACGGCACCTCATGCGGCGACGTCATTGTTTCACGTGCGCCCACATCAATGGCCTTGGTGGCTGAACCTACTATCGGGCAGCTTCTGGAGCAAAAAATGATTGAGCGTCATCAAGTTTTCTTGGAGTCATTCACCGAGCATACGACAGCCCAGCATGCCAAGTTTATGGCTTCAATGACCGAGAACCATATGACGTTCTTACAGGCTTTCACCACTGCTCAAGTTCAACAAAGCACCGATCTTCAGAGCGCCCTCGCGGAACAACATCGCAAGGCCTTCGAGCAACAGCGTATTTACCTTGATATCCAGCAGAAAAGGCAAGAAGAGTTGATGTACGAACAAAAGCTCACTAGAGATACAGTCAAGAGCCTTTTATCAACAAAGCGTGAAGGATCGTTCACTTTGGAGGTTGATGAACAAGCCCTCAAGAGAATTCAAAACGATCCAGTTTACGTTGTTCGTCCTCATTAGACAATAAACGTATATTCTACTATAAAAGCAGCAGAGCAAGTGGGTGTGAGCAAGGGAATAGAAGGAGACAAGTGTATAGACAGGGGCTTAAGAAACAAGGGTAGAGAACAAGGTACACCCGTGTCAAGACAAAAGAAAGGGGCAAGAAAAGATGCTGTTAATGGTACAGGGGAACTGCGGTACTTTTATATGCTTGGTTAAATGGTGATGGCAGCGTGATTGGGGGCCAGATAGCTGAGTGTAGAGGTATGGCAGATGTATTTGAGGCAGTGGCACAGAAGCGTTGACAGAGGCTGGTGCCAATGCTTTGAAGGGTGTAATATCGCAACCCGGTTGACAAATTATTTTGCAAAGTGTGACTGCCGGGTTGTCAGCTAAGGTGAGCAACCCGGGTTGTCGAATAGATTAACCCTTTGCTTCCAGGTTTGGGTTTGTCGGGGTGCGTTTTTGAGGCGAGAATTTTGTTCCTCCTTGGAGTGCGTACCTGGTACCTGAATTTGATCGCTTTGCATTTATTAGTGCTAATTGTTTCACTGTGCGACATGGCGACCAGTGGAAGTGATCAACCCCGATCCAATGCAACGGGGCCAAGGATTGTTGGGACTTGGGAGTAAGAAGGTGAACGCCCGACCATGTAAAAGCGATCGCGGCGGGCAAGTCTTTGTTTTTTTTTTTCCATGGGTAGCGAATATCGGGTTGACAAGTGGCGTAAGGGTAAAGTAGGGAAGGAGTCCAGCTGCGCATTGTTCGCAAATCGAAACATCATTCTTATTTCAGCGCCTGGACTCTTCCATCTCACACGTTCTTCAACTTTCCTCATTCATTCCTCATTCACCATTGTATTCCACTTTTGCACCCACTGCATACTTCTCTTCACACTTCTTTACACACGCGTTTAACATAAACCACCATGGCGACACACGAAGCCAACGAGAACCAGTTTCCAGACTTGGTAGAACTGGACGCCCTGCGCCTGACCGTGATTGTCGATAACGAGGTCGACTTTATGACCTCCGTCCCCAGAGACCTCGGCCTCACCACCCAAGCCCAATCTCTCTTCAAGGACCGTCGCCATCTTGACAAGGACAGGTCCACTATTCCTTCTGGTCACCTCCATACCCATTCTCACGCGCACGCGACGGAGGGTGAGGGCGATGATGCATCCAAGCCCGAGATGACAACGGTCGATTTTAATTTCGCCGATGTCTGCTGTGGTGCCCACGGTCTCTCTATCCTTCTCGTAAGTATCAATCATTTTATATTGTCGGGCGATCTGAGATGTAACTCATAAGTAGCATGACGCGTTGTCCTGCTACTATGTTCATTTTTCGTGTCTTTGACCTCATCTAAACCACACATTCCTTTCCTTCAACAATCCCTCGACAACAACGAAAATAACAATAGACGGGAATCAAAGACGGCAAGGAGCACAAAGTACTATTCGACACCGGCCCGCACTCGGCCATCTTTCTCGAGAATGCCAAGAGGCTCGAGATCGAGTTTGAAAAGATCGAAGGTATTGTCCTCTCCCACTGGCATATCGATCATTCGGGTGGTATGCTTGCTGCTGTTGAGCGTTGTCAGCACGCCCGTGAGCAGCAGAAGCAGCAGCAGCAATCTGCTTCTCCAGGTAAGGAAATATCTTGTTTAGAATATCGCGCACGATGTTATCTTTTACTAGAAGAGCAACAAGACAAGAACCTAGAATGGCGGTTGATTGTTTCCCCATGGTGTTCCTTCTCCAATTGTTTCTGAATCCTACAATTAGTGGTGGTGGACTTGCATCCGGATAGACCGGATGAGCGCGGCGTCTGTCTGACAAGACCCTCGCCCCCTGGATCAACAGTCTCGGAACCCATCGAGTATGTTGCTTGGGGCAAAGACCCCTCCTTCTCCGCCCTCGAATCCGCCGGCGGCAAGGTACGAAAACCTTCATTACAAACATAATCCACCTCTTGTATTCTACCCTACCTCACATTGTCACTTATTCTTAATGTCCCCCTACTTTACTTTCCCTTCCTGTCGAAAAGGTCTCCAAGAACGCGAAGGCACACACGATCTGCGACTCATTCTTTGGAGTCTCGGGCACCATCCCGCGCAAAACAACCTACGAGACCGGGATCCCCAACCACGTCCGCTGGTCCGAATCCACAAAAACTTGGTCCGCCGAACAAGAAATCATGGATGAACGGTACCTCGTTGCCCGAGTCCGGTCTAAAGGACTGGTCGTTCTTACGGGATGCTCGCATGCGGGTGTTATTAATGTCTGTCAGGACGTCAAGCGCGCCTTTGGTGGTGGCAACAAGAAAGATGATGACATCTTTTTTGTGGTAGGTGGGTTCCATCTCGCAGGAGGGTCCATGGAAACCCGTATTCAAGGTAAAATCAGTTTTTTGCTCGTTTGTGTTGTTGCGACCTTGTATGGGTACTTGTGTCCCATTCACTCGAACAACAATCTCGCGGCACGCACGCGTTCTTATACTGTTCAACTCATCCTTGTCCTTTTCATCACGCTCACTCGCATGTTGGATATAGAAACTGTCAAGGATATGAAAGAAATCAACCCGACATACATGGCGCCAGGACACTGCTCGGGATGGCGCGCAAAATCGGCACTCGAGAACGCCATGACAGGACAAGTCGTCTCCCTTGGTGTCGGAAGCGACTTTTTCATCACTCACCAGCAGAACTAAAAAAGAAACATGAACTTTCTTTGCCTTTTGTCTGCCTTACTGCTGTACGGTGGCTCTGAGCATTTTTTTCAATTCTCGCAGCGCGCATTTTGCTACTCCTTCATCTCAAGTGTCAACACACACACACGCACACACACTCATAGCACAAGCAAGAGAAAATGAGTTGAATTAAAAAAGACAATGCTTCATTTTTGGAAAAACTGCACAGAAAAGAAAAAAAAAGTGAGAGGTGAAAGAGAAATGTAACAGTGTCGGAAAGGAGATTGTTTTTTGCGTGGATGCTGGATAAAGAGGGCTAGATAGTTTAGATCTCGTCAATATCGAACTCAACATCGAGCTCGTCCTCGCTTCCCTGGAAGGTGTCGGTCTCGTTGATTTTAGCGCTCTCGGGCAACTCGCCGTAGGCCTTCAAGTTACGGGCCTCCTCGGTGTTGTACTTGAGAATGACATCAGCCTTGTCGTCCTGGAAGTCACGGAGAGAGATCAAAATGATATCTCCCTGGTTGATCCAGACCTATTTCATGATGTTCACATTGACAAAGTAAATGCTTGTTAGGAAATGGTCTTGCAAGTTATCATGACTGTATTGCAAGTCGCTCGTCCTGTCATCCTTGTCTGTGTTGTCTCTTCCTCTGGCGCCTTCAATGCCCAATATCCCTTGAAGAGTTGTGGGAATCCAGCCAGTGTATGTGTCGATGTGTGAATTTCGTGCCTGATTGTGGTTGGACGGCAAGAAACCCAACGATGACGCACAGACGTCGCCGCTTCTCCAAATGGCACATGCCAAAAAAAGCCGGGAGGGAAAATAAGGGACGCCTCCAGAAAGGTGAGAGCTTGTTCATTACTGTTGCAAGAACAAATCACTCCTTGAGTCCCTTTCCTTTCCTTTCCTTTCCTGCCTTGCCCACAATCCCGTCCGTCGTCAGGAACAATTCGACACGCATTCAAAGAAAGGAGTCGAGGGGTAAACAAAAAGAGGGGAGGGGTTACCTTTTTTCTCATCTTTCCACGGATATGTGCAAGACGCTTCTCGCCATCGAAGCACTGGGCCTCAACACGACCGTTTCCGAGCATCTTCAAGACCTGAGCGTACTCTGTTCCATACGTCATTAGAAAGAAGCAAAGAAAATGATAGAGGAGAAAGCCGTGCGTTAGTCGTTCGGTCATTTTGCTCATATTCTTCTTTTAGACCGAAGAGAAAAAAAAACCGCAGTTTTTTTGTATTTTCTCATCAAAAAAAAAAACTTTACTGATGAGCGCAATCAGAAAGACAACGACAACCCATCAGAAAAGTAAAAGGGAAAGAATGGTTTTTTACCTTGACCGTCCTCCTTGAAGACCAACTCGCGCTTCTCGCCTTCGTTCTCGTTCTTTCCACGTCTTCTGTTCTTTCCTCCCTATTCAATTCCAAATTGTCAACAAATTGCAAGACGAAGAGAGTATTAGTAACCTTGCTGCTAGAGGACAATTCTATCGTTCAAAGCATTAGCTGCAACAAGAGTATCGGCAATAGCCTTAGCTAAAGGTTGAGAAGGTTTCTTACCTTTCCTTTGTTCTTGGGCATGGTGGATTATTCTGATAGGTTATTGAATTAAAAAATGAGCGAAAAGGAAAAAAAAAAAGTTGTTGTGTGTATGGTTAGGAGGTGTAAACACTTGTTTTTGAAAGGTGTAAAGAGAAAGGAAGCGTCGTCGTCGTTCCGGCGGTAGTCGCTGGTGGATTGAAAGGGCGTCAAGTGAGCAGAGCAGTATAGTTTCCAAGCTTTGTCGTGTGGTATAGATTCGCTCTGTGGTTTGTGGCGAGTGAAAAAAGTGTCCAAATCGCCCTTCTTTATCCTGTTTTGTCAGAGATGCGATGTAGATCCGGCCGAGGATGTTGTCAAGAAGGGATGTGATCCTTGCCAGGGTGCGATGCAGTGATGCAGGGTAAGTAGGTACTGGTAAGTGGTAGGTAGAAGGGGCACTTTACGGTTGATGGGGTTGTAGAGAGAACAAACGAGATCAAGCAACCTTTGCTCGCTTTTATTTACTCCCTCCCTCCTCTCTTCTCTCGGCCGCAGTCCAGTCATCTACTTCTATGCCCTTCTGCACCAGTGTGGAAGATAAAGAAAAAAATTCCGCAGTATCCGCGTCATTTCTTACCCTTACGTCATTTTCTCGGTTTTTTGACCCGCGCTACGCCCAAAAGGAGAACCTGATCACTTTCTCCCCTTCACTCAACTTTCACACACACATTCATACATTCACATAATGTCAAAGCCAAAGCAGACCCTCGCAACATTCTCAAAAACGATAGCCTCCTGCTCGACAACCGTACGTCTACCTCCAACACTCTTCACCGCAACACAGCACACCACTACGGCTCCCTCTCCCTCTCACTCGTCGTCTCGGACATTTCATCCTCCGAGGTCCACAACCCAAACCTCTGAACCTAACCCTTCCCTTTCCCCCTTCCCCCTTCCTTAATTATATCCTTCCTACTAGGCAACGGCATATGGCGCATGCATCTCTGCGACAATGAACGACGTCCACAAGGGTGTCTGTGAAAAAGAGTTCCTCGCCTTTAAGGAGTGTGTCCAGTCTTCCGTAAGTTCCCTCTCTCGGATATTTTTATCTGGTCGCGCTTTTGGTGTTCATTGAATGCTCATTTTGATATCTTATTGACGCGTCTTTTTTTCATTAACGATAGCTGAAGAGGCGGTGGTAAGAATACTAGCGACACGCAAAAGAAAGAATTAAAAAAAGATACAAAAGCACAAAGAACAAAGGCAAGTCGAATGATCGTGTTTTTATTACTTCGTTGTGAACTTAAGGAATACACATTGGAGAAAACAAAGAAAAAAAAGATAAAAAAGCAAGTACAATTCAAACGAAAAAGAACAACAACGTAAAAGTTATAAACAAATCCCAGAAAGTATACCATGGCATGTAAAACAACCCTGCCACACCCGCACAACACATCCCCTAGCATCTCCTAGTCCAACTACTCGAGCCACAAGAAAGAAAAGCAACAATGAGGTGTCAGTACGTTTTTTTTTTTTTTTTTTTTTTTTTTTTTTTTTTTTTTTTTTTACCGATCCCTACGAACGGCACACGAACGATTAGGAGCAGAAAGAATGAAATACGGTACCTGCATTTCGCGAATTTTGATATCGTACATGGCCTCCATGCTCTCCAGCGACAGCAATTGAGATGGATCCTCCTTGACGCAAAAGTTGATCATAAGAGTCCTCAATCCAGACCGGCCAAACGGGCCAAACGACGAAATGTAGTGCGACGCCCGCCTCGGCATCTCATAGTTGATCACAAGCGACGAGTGGTCCAGATCCAAGCTATCCATCAACAAGGACTCGGACACAAGAATACACCGCTCGGGCTGGTTGAATTGTCTCGCCACCTCCGTCTTATCCGCCATACTCCACTATCAATCAGATTGAGAGTTGAAATGTTAGCACTCATCCATTCAATCATATGTAGGAGGTTATTGGAATAGAACAGAGCAGACATGAAACTTACAACTGAGAGAACAGGGAGGTTCTGCTGCTCCAACTTGGCGGTTAATGCCTGGGTCAGACTCTGCGACTGGGTGAGGATAACAATGTGCGAAATCTCAGGATTCTTGCCCAAGACCTGCATCAGCACCTCCCACTTGTGGTCCTTGGGTTCCTCTGCTTCCCTACCATCACCACCGTCGCCATTCGCTACTGTTGGCGCTGTCTGTCGAGGAATGTCGACAAAGTAATGCTCACTCCACTGCATCGTCAGCTCATCCGCTCTCCGAACTGCCGTGTTGCTCCTAAAGTTCTGTGTCTTGATCAACTGGATCTGAGGCTGTATGCGTCCTGTCATCAGTACTACCTGTGCCTCACGAGGCAACATTGCCCAAAACTGCTTGAACGCATCAAAGTTTACCAGTTCGTCCGCGCGCATCGAAATCACAACGGTCTCCACAAACTTCATATCCACCAGCTCCTTCCTCAACACCTCCATCAGAGGGCCCAGTGTCGTCACAACAACCTGCTTTGATTGCTCCTGGTCCAATAGCACAGACTCCTCAGAGCTGAGATCTTCGCTGGTGAGATAGATCGAGCCGAGTTCCGAGACGCCCTCAAACCAGTCCTGAAAGTCCTCGTTGACACGCTGTGGGTTGATTCCATCAGAGCAGATCACGACCGCCTGAGGGTACTTGTGTGTATGAGCCTTGGACGATAGCTTCTCCAGAAGCGCAATCGCTAGCGTGTTGGTGCGATCCTTTTGCGACTGTGTCTGCGCAATCACATCCTTACCCTCCTTGAAGGGCTTCATCACCAACTTTTGAATATTCGACGGCTTCTCCAGTCTACGTTTCGAATGAAGAGTGAGTACAGTTAGTTATAGTTTGATAAACTGCAGGCCATGTAAAGTCACTCATCATGATCTCAATGCATACCCGGCTTTGGCAATCTTGGCGAGGACCTCAGGTCTAAGATCCATCTCCTCCCAGGTCATCTGGCACTCCAAAGAGTTTGAAAACATCGGCGTCTGCAATCAAAGCCATGTTAAAAGAAATGCTCGTGTCAATATGTCTGACTATCAGATCGCTCCGATACTACCCTTCAAAATACTTTCAAACAACTTACTTGACGGTTGTCGCGGTACTCTTTTTGTTGCTTGGCGTTGGTGCGTCCAGGTCCTGGCTTTTCAAAGTTACCCTTGCTCGTGGGGGACTTGCGCTGGAAAGCCTCGTTCAACTGATCTTTCTGTCCACTCTGGTTCGAGGGCCCACCGCTCCTCTGACCTGAGCGAGCTGCAGCTCCACTTGATCCTGAGGTAGCGGCATCCTTGTTGCTCGAGTCGCGAGAAAATCCTCTTGTGGGTTTCTCAGATGGCTCACCGCGATGCTCGGTCCTGTTATCCTCATGAGAGCGAGGACCCCGTTGGATCCCAAGACGCGCATTCCTGGCATCCAGCGATGACCGTGCATCCTTGAGTGTCTGCGATTGCGAGTTTGGTGACTGTGCTCGTCGCGAAGAGTCGGCATCCTGAAATCTTTGGTCGCCACGTCTCTCCTGGAATGATCCACTACCACTACGCTGGTAGCCCTGTTGATGGCTGGAGAATCTTGACTCTGATCCGCCTAACGGCTTGCCTCGACCAGCCCCTGTCCTCTTCTGATCATCGTCGCCATTGCTGGCAAAAGTCGGGTCTTGCTTTTTGGGAGTATCTTGTGGTGCATCGCCCCACCCCGACGTCTTGGCCGACGCGGAGGTGTCGCTTGTCTCCCATGGCACAGACTCGCCCCACTTGGAGCTTGTGCTCGCGCTCTTTGGATGACCGACGTTCCACCCATTGCCTGAGGTTGTTGCAGAAGGTGCATCGCCCCATCCCGAAGCTGCAGGAGCATCATCCTTTCCTCCATTCTGGGTCTTTGCTGGAGAGCCCTCTCGTCGTTCGTCCTGGGTCGTGTGTGTCTGATCCCAGCCTTCTGTCTGTGCGGTGGTCGTTGCAGCTGTGGTTGGTGGATCACTCCGTTTGCCGGGTTGACTTGAAGCCGGGGCATCCATTCGTCCTCTGCCCTGACCCTTTGCCGACGCCTTGTTGTTGTTCCACCCTTCGCTCTTTCCGGCCGGCTCATTGCCCCACCTCTCATTCTTGGCAGAAGGGCCGTTGCCCCATCCCTCGTTCTTGGCAGCGGCATGACCCCAGCTATCATTCGCCTCTTGTGCCTTGTTCCAGCTGTCGCTCTTCTCTTGCGCTTTGTTATTGTTCCAGCTATCGCTCTTCTCTGACGACTTGCCCCGTTCTCCACCTTGAGGTGGAGCAGCTCCGGCACGAGGCGCAGAGCCCCAACCAGTGCTCTGGGACTGAACTGGCGCTGCACCCCATCCATCCTGGGCCCGCGAAGCATCCTTCTGAACAGCCGTCGAAGAAGCATCGACCCAGCTGGGGGTCTCTCCGTCTCCTCCCCCGTTGGGACCTGTCACCGGAGAATCTCCCCATCCGTTCTGATCCCGCGAGATATCCTTGCGGTTGTTACCTGCTGTTGATTTTGGCTTTCCAGAGTTCCAGTCATTCGAGTCCGTCGTTTCCCGTGATCCGCGGTCAGCGTGATGAGGGCGCCGTCCGTCGGGCCCATTCCGCTGACCTAAGTAGCTATTCTTGGACGAGTATGAGGACGTTCTGGAAGAGTCGCTCCTGCTATAGTTGCTGCTGTTGTCATGATCGCGAGGACCACTATTTTTAAAAGGTGGGCGAGAAGTGTTGGGTGAACTGTCGGATGTAGAGGGGTGCGGAGGACGGCTGGTTTTGGACTTTGGTACCCAGGCTGTAGAATTCGTGCCCGACTGCTGTAAATCCTCCTTTGCTGATGATAGTGTAGCCACAGAGTCTTCAGGCTTGGACTGTTGTTGTTTCCGTGCATGGCCCTTGGTGTTGCCAGACGACTCTCTTGCATCCAGACTGCTGTCGCCACCACCCTCCTTGGTCGAACTGAACGAAGCAACCGAGCTCTCGTCATCGTCCTTCTTCTTGTTCTTCCTGCCAGCCTTGCGTTTCTTGGCAGGTTCGGCCTCAGTTGATCCAGAATCGCCTCCCTCCCTGCCCTCTGCCGTCGTTGTTGTCGTCGTTGCCACTCCATTGTTGTCCTGTCCAGTACCAGCGGAAACAGAAGCAGAAGCGGCAGACGCACTGCCTCTCTCACCAAACCCACGTCGAGGCGACCGAGGCGAACGCGGGGACCGCGTAACAAACTGCTGCTGCTGTGACCTCTTGGTTTCGCCAACCCCATGCGCCTCTAACGTCGTCGTTGATCTTCCCGAAGGCTGCTGTTGCTGTTGCTCTGTTGTTGATGAAGGTTGATGGGAACGCGGGACACGCTTCTCAAACTTGCGACCTCTGCCAAACTCCTCCTCCCCTCCGGCACCACCGCCATGTCCGCGATAGCTTCCTCCGCCTCCTCCGCTATGGGGTCCACCTGGTCTCGAGCTGGCGAACCTTGCCTCCGAAGTCGACGCAAGAGGGCCGTTGGTATTGTTTCCTGATCGATGTTGGCTGTAGGGCGCGTTGCTGCTATTGTTGCCTTGCCCACTATTATCCCCCCTGCTTCCACCACCTCCTCCTCCCTTGTGCTGGTTATCAGGGCGAGAAGACACAGGATGTTGCTGTTGTCTCTCCCTAATGTCTCCTGCTACTGCGGGCTTATGACTGCTCTTGTTGCTACTACTTCCTCCAGCAGAGGACGATACGCCGAGGCCAACACCACCATTTGCACCACCGTTACTGCCGTGCGCTTCTTCGGTGCCCGTAGTCGATCGAGGACCATTCTCTTGACCCCGCAAAGTACCTGCACCTGCGGAGTTGTTGCTCTTTTTGGTGTTCGATCGTCCTGATTTCGGCGACCCTGGCAGGGGGGATCCGGCTTTAGCATTCGTCGTTGTCTTGGGTTCCCTAGGCTTGCTGTTGTTTGATGGCTTTGTGGTTGGGGCGGATGAGGTGTCCTGTGTCGACTTGTTATCGGCGGGCTGATCTTGTCTCTTGGGTGCTGGAGGTTGTGAAGGCGCGATTGAGGAAGCACCAGCTGAAGAAACTGCGGCTGGGGCTGAAGGAGCGGCAGCTGTCGAGTCGCTCATTGTCGTTTGGACCTTTTCTTTTTTTTTTTGTGCCCCTCTTGGTGCTTGTTGAAGAGAGTAGGTAGAGAGGTGTGTGATGGATGAGTAGGTGTGTGGATGGGTGAGAGAAGGAATGTGGGTGTGAAAGAGGTGTCAAAGAGAGGCGGAGAGAATGGAGGGGAGTGAAAAAGAAGCGATCTCGTTTTCCTTTTTGCTCTGCAAAAAAAAAAAAAAGTACTTAAAACGCCTTTGATTTTTTTTCTTTTGGCAAAGTCATTCGCCACTCAGATGCGATTCTTCCCACTCAAAAAATGAACTTTGAGAGGTGGGGTGACGTGGATAGGAAGGACGGGTGGCCCCCTATACAGCCCCTCCCTTACTCTTCGTGCCCATAACACAAAAAGAATGCGTTGCTTCATCAACCCCAGGGGGTCCTCTACGAGGTTAAAAAAAAAAGAAAAAAAAATAACGCGACATAAAAGAACCGCGACCGCAAGAACAACCTCCACACACAACATACGCGACCATCGCGTCTCCACACATGCAGTATCAAGCCAATGGTACTTTTTATTCACTACTCCCAATCAGTCATCAATGTCGATAACATATGTCTGTCCTTTTGCAACCGCCGCAAGTATAACAACATCCTCCTCCCGCGAATAAGCAACATCCTTAGTAGACCCCTTCAACGACACCCTAACCTTTGCCGACGGCGTCCGATCCTCTCCACCCATACTTCCAATCTTGATCCTCAGCGACCCCGCCTTCAGACTCGCATACACCTCCACCTGTCTCACAGTCCCTCCAACCTCCCATTGACTCGATACCACATGTCCGTCCCGTGTCCGGAACCCTTCTACTGACCCCCCTCTTCGGAGCCACTGTTCTGGTAGATCGGCAGCCGTCAAGATATCAACAAACCCAGGAGCGTGACTCTGGATCACCATCTCCACCATCGCCGCACTTACTCCCAAGAGACCAGAGAGTCCATCCTTGAAATCCAGCAGATTCGGGTGTTCAAAGATATGATCCCGCTTGAACGTCTCCACAGCCTTGTACGCCAACCTACCATCCCCAAGACGCGCCCACACAGCTGCCCTCCAGGATTTTGCCCATCCAAAGTTTCCACCTGGTCGATCACCCATCCCACGGTGGATAAGCGACTCTCTTGCTGCTTCCAACAACTCCTCCCTCGTCGGTTCTTTCTCACCCTCATCCTCCCCTTCATCCCCATCCGAGGGCGACGACGAAGAGTTTCTGAAAAAGACCTGGTTACCAGGATAAACAGCCCACAAGTACCCCAAATGCGGATGCCTCTCATTTGGATCATCCATATCTAAACTCCACTCCTGCAGCTGGCCCCAACTGCCAACTTTCAACCCAGGCGCAACCACCTCCAATGCAGTCGTCAGATTCTGAGCAAATACTCGATCCCTCTCCCCAACAACAGCAATCGCCTCCAGCGTATTGTTCAATAACTGCCATACCAACTGCTGATCCATCGCCGTCCCCTCCGTCACACCTCCATGGCCCGGAGCCAACGACGGTGACACCACCAACGGCCCTCCTTCCTCATCCCGAAGCCTCACAAGTGTATCCACCCAGAACTGAGCAGCGCCCTTCATCAGCTTGTAAGCATGATCTCTCAAGAAGTAATAGTCTTGGCTGTACAGGTACCGGTCCCATGCATGCTGACATAACCATGCTGCTGCTGTTGGGAGGTAAAATGTCTGGTCCTGGGCTGTCGGTCCAGTGTGTGCCCAGATATTGGAGTATGGGTGGGTCAGCCATCCACGGGCTCTATAGTACAAGCTGGCAGTGTCTTGACCGCGTGGGACTAGCAGGTTTTCCATGTAGTCGATCAATGGCGTCACTGTCTCGCCCAATCCGGTACTCTCTGCCAGCCAGTAATTCATCTGAAGATCAATGTCCATCTTGTATCCAATACTAGTTAAACCATTCGCAAAATAATTCGTCGTTAGAACGATTTTCAAATGAGCTCGTTGACATATTGCGTTTAGAGAAAAGAAAAAAAATGTACCTGGGGTCATCGAGGCCGGTGTTTTGATCCTGCGACCACAAGCTACGCCCACTCAAAGGCAAAGAGCCAGGTCTGGAAGACGCGATAAGAAGGTACCGCGCATACTGAACCATTAATGCATCCAAATACGCCTCTTCCTCTCCGGCAGTACCCTCCTTATTCGCCTTGAGTAACTCATCCGTTGGCAGCTTGTTTTC
The DNA here is from genome assembly GCA_036320915.1 of Linnemannia elongata. Classification (NCBI taxonomy): domain Eukaryota; kingdom Fungi; phylum Mortierellomycota; class Mortierellomycetes; order Mortierellales; family Mortierellaceae; genus Linnemannia; species Linnemannia elongata. The sequence goes on from JAXBDG010000015.1 coordinate 1,454,733, forward strand.
AATCTGTCCCAAATCCAGCCGGAATCCTTGGAACAGCGTCTGGTGATCCTTAACATGATTCAGGTACTGGTCTCCATAGAGCCCACCCACGGCCTTATCCATTACACTCGTCAGCCGATCATGCGGGTCCTTGTCCTCAAATTCCGGGTAGGATCCTTGCAGTGCCCATCCAGTGCCCATGGTATAGTAAAGAGTGACGGCATCGAACCCCAAAGCAACCACTTGACGATTGTTGGCTAACGAGACTCCACTAGCTCCCTCGGTGGCAACGGTGACCATGGCCTCGGTGGTCAAGTTGTTGGATGCGAGACGGGCACGCATACCAAGTCGGTTGTGGACGTTTGTATATTCTGCGGTGCCTGTGTTTTCATGGGCAGAGGAGAGCGAGACCTTGATGTTGATGTTCTTGGGTTCTGAGGCCTGCAGTCGCATTACACAGACCCCATCCGGGAAGCTACAAAAGTGCTCCCTATTTCACATTTACAGTAGAATCGCGTTAGTGGGGTTGACATCATTCATCATTTAAAATTAAAAAAAAAAAAAAAAAAAAAAAAAATGTCACACGAGTCAACTTTCTCTCTCCTTGCTTGGCATTCGACATCCACAACGTACCGTTTGTACTGCAAATCACCCACAGAAAAGGTCACCGTCGCGACTCCCGTCTCAAGATCCAACTCCCGTCGATACTCCCGCACAGTATCAAACTTCTTCACCTCCTCCACCAGCAACTCTCCAAACCCAACCTGGCTCCCAAACCCGCGCTCATCCCCCTTCAGCGACCCTACAATCTTATCCCTAGGCCTCACCTGTCCTTTCTCTTTCACCATCTGCCGCACTTTCTCGAGTGCTTCCTGTCTCTGCGGCGCTTCCTCTGCTGGTACATTCCCGCCCCTGTACTTTTCCTCCTCCACCTTATCGTCGTCGTTCGTGCTAGCACCATTATCAGGAGGGGCATTCGCAACACGATCTACACCTGGTCCACCAGCCCAACAACTCTCCTCACTCAACCTAATCCTCTCAACATGGATCCCGCCACCAACCAAAACCTGACTCCGCCCATTCCCCAACAGAAACCCAGCCTTCTCAATCTCCTTGCTCGTTTCCTTGGCAGACAGGTCGGTCCATTTCCGATACCAGAGTCGCCATGTCGAGTTCTCTGGTGGGCCTGCTAGGGTTGAGAAAGTGGGTTCGAGGAAGGGTTCTGGTGGTGCGGATGTGGATGAGGATAAAGGAGGGGTGGCCAGGATTTGTTGGCATTCGAGTTCAAGGCGTCGACGGTCCTGCAGTGACGCGTTGTTATCGCTGTCGTAGGAGGGTGCTTGAGAAGAGGAAGAGTCCTGAACCGTAAACTGGTGCTGCTGGTGCTGTCGTCGTTGAGCATCAACGAAGAAAGTCCCTTGATGAGAGTGAGCTGTGAAAAGTGTTACTGCTGTGGCTACAGCAACGAAAAGAAGCAGCGTTGTCCGCCTTTGCTGTCGTCGTGGACATAGGTGACCTGACGTGGACTGTTGTCGGTCCATAGTGTGAGTAGGAAGGAAGCGACGGCCTTTTGTGGTTGTTTTCAGGGTTGACAGCGTTTTGTTTGTTTGTTAGTGGACGTGAGCTTGGGTTGTTGCTTTGGTTGATGAACTAGTTGGTTAATTCCTCTAGGAGTTGGTTGTTGGTTGATGAGTTTTGCTGAAATGGAGTAGGTGTGAAGTGGAATGAAAGGAGAAAGGAAGGGTCTCTCACACACCAACAACGGACGAACGCATAAAATGAAGGCGACCCTGAAGATGGACTGTGTGACTGTACAGTGGCACTGTACCTGTGGATTTGTTCTTGAAGACAAGTGTCCCAGTGTCCTCGCCGGAACAAGAAAATAAGAGCATCGCGCGTGAACACACACACACAAAAAAAAAAAAAGACGGAGGCTAAACACGTACAGAAGGAAGCAGGTCCTTGTCCTTGAGTACCCAACACATATCCTCGTCGTCATAGAACAGACAAATTCAGCAGTAAAAGAGAAAAGAAGAAGACATTGCGGCAAATATTTTATTTTTTTTATGTTCTCATTGTTTCGAGAAAAGGGAAGGAAGGACTTTGTAAACGTAATATGGAACTGGCTATTGCAGACGGACTGGGACTGGAACTGAGAGGGTAGGTAAGGAAAGGAAAAGGAAGAGAGGAAAGGAAAAGGAAGAGAGGAGAGGAGAGGAAAAATTGCACGAGAGAGTGCTAAGGGAATGGGAGGAAGCGGGAAGCAGGGGAAGTGAGGACGGGTGGAAGAAGGGGAAGTACGGACGGGTGGAAGAAGGGAAAGGTCATGAACATTGATGGTACAGAAGCAAAAAAAGAAACAAAGCAAAAAAGATAAAAGAACAGAGAGCATTACAAATGAGCAAGAAGGGTAATAAAAGGTACAGATAGAGCAAGGAAGAGTAGGGAGTGGTCGCAACAAGTCAATTGTGCCTCTAGATTAGCATGCCTGCATGTCAACAGCAGCACTGTGCGAACAAAGGAGAGAGTAAGAGGGAAAGTAAAGTAAAGCGTGGTATCAAATGAGAGAAGAGAGAAGAGAACGGAGTATGCATCTCGCATTGTTTTTTTAGGAGGAGGAGGAGGTCTTGACCATCCATGGGTGGTTGACAACCTCGCTCATCGACAGGCGTCGGGAGGGATCGACCGCAAGCATGTGCTTCAACAAGTCCTTCAGCTCTATTTGAATACATGCACATCAAAATGAAACGAAGGGAAGTTAATAACGAATGAATGAAAACAAGGAACATATACTGAAGCACAAGAAGAAGGAAAAAAGAAAAGACCTTACCAGGGTCAATGTTGTCCTGGATGGTAAAGGGAAACATGCGGTGGGAGGCGCGCTTGCGCTTATAGGCGGCAAGACGTTTCTTGTCAGTCTCGTACAACTCCTTGGGCAAATCGCCATGGATCATCGTATAAAGCGTCAATCCCAACGCCCACACATCAGCCTCAAATCCATAGAACAAGTCCCAGGTCGGGGTTTGGTTATTCTGCGAGGATCCACCAGCGGCAGCACGACGACTGTTGGCCTCTTTGCTCCTCTGTCGGGCGGCAACATTCGAGTCCATCTCTGGAGGTGCCAAAATCGTGGTTCCGTAGAACGAGAAACAAGCAGAGCTGCCAGGCTGCAGGTACTTGGAGTGACCAAAATCGCACAGCTTGGCGCGGTAGGTCCCGGTGGCTCGATCCAGACTAATGAGCGCATTCTCGTCTTTGATATCACCATGGACGATCGACTGCGAGTGGAGAGAGTGAAGCGCAAGTGCCAGTTGGGTGAAAATGGAACGGAGTGCATCCTCCTGGATCGCAGATCCGTAAATCGAAGGCGGCAGGGAATCTATCCGGGGCACATCCTGGATGTTCTTGGCTCTCGTCGATGTATCTTCGTCCTGGTCTGGCTTGTGGAGTTCGATAAAGTCAAAGAGGGAGAAGCCGGCCATCTCGGTGACAATGTATGAGATGTCCTTGTTCGACTGGTCCTCAGGGTCAATGTCGCCGTAGAGGGAAGACGTGAAGTGCTCCAGGAAGGCGAGGATATTTTCGTGCTCCTTGATCTTGAGCAAGATGCTCAACTCCCTCTGCACCTTTTGCTCCACATGGTCCCCAGTGTGAGGGATTACCTTTATGGCAACCTATATTGCAAAGCATAAAGAAAAGAAAGGCTAAAGTTAACAACGGCACAAGGTCTACAAAGAAAGGGAGAGAGCCTCTCAGGTGGCACACATGCAACAATCCATGCACAAAGACATGGATATGGCATGACTTTTTTTGTGTCTCTCCTTTTTGTCCCTTGGTGAGAGCGAAATTCTACCAGAATACATACCTCGCGTCCGTCAAAGGCTCGCTTGGCCGCCAAAACAAACCCACTGGCTCCACTGCCGAGGTATCGCTTGACGATATAGTTCTCACGCAGCACTCTGCTAGTCGCAAAGGCTCGTTCCAGCGTCGCCTTGTGGTGTTCTTCAAACTGGGGGAAGATCGACTCGACTATCCGGCGATGGGCGGGCTCGAGGTCGTACTTGTGTGAAGAATCGGCCGCAGCGGCAGCGGCAGTGGTTGTGTTGGTGTGGAGGATGGCGGCTGCGGGCTTGGTCACTGCGGCATGGCTGTTGGCATCCTCGTCTTCTTCTTCTTCGTCAGAGGAGATGTCAGAGGAGATGACAATGACTTCCCGTGGCGGCATAGCACTCCGGACCATATTTGTAATGGTACTTGGGAAGATGCGCAAAGATGGGGAATCTTCTCGGTATCGCTTGGCACTGGGCAATGACGCCTCGTCATTCCTGTCATTTGTGGCAGCAGTGGCGTGTGCGACGGTGTTGTAATTGTTGGTAGTAACTGCGGAGAGTTTCCGCTTCTTGGGAGGTAGGAGAGCAAGGTTTCGAAGGTGGATGGTCGTGATATGTCCACCAATGGTGACAGTCGAATGAGGGAGGGCGCCGGCGCCTTGGCTAGTGTACTTGTTGTTGCCATCCAGGGCAGGTGTACACATAGAGGGTGCGGTGTTCTCGAGGGAGGACGTAGAGGATGAATAGGACGAGGATGAGGACGAATAGGACGACGACGATGAAAGGGACGAGCAGAGCGAAGGGGATGAGACGTGTGACATGCAGGTCGAGTATGTAGAGGAGGAAGACGAAGGAGCGGCAACGAGGTCCATGTTGGTCGGCCGGCTGGAGGCAACAGTCTGTTGTTCGCCACGGGCAGGGTAGTGGCGACCCTTGGTCTTTGTCGTTGAATCTTGACGATTCTGTGCCGTGGAAGCGTTCCAGAGACGTTGTGAGGACGCATTGCGAGCTCGAGTGGTAACTCCTCTGGCGACCATGCGTGTGCGGGACATGATAGGGTCCTCTGTACACTTTTGGTAGATATCTCGCGGGATCACAATCACATTGCGGTGATGTGGATGGTGCACTTGAGCGGCCATGGTTTTATGAAATGGGTCTGTGTGTTTTGGGGAAGAGAAAAGAGAAAATGAAAGGGAGGGAGAGAAGGAAGGGGAGGAAGAAGTAGGAAGAGGTCAAGGAGTAGGGCGTTGCAACAGAACAAAGAGAAAAGTTGTTAATGCAAGGAAAGTGTTTCTTTTTGTGGGAAGAGAGATTGCTTTTTGGGTTGTTGGTCTGTTCCCAGTTTAGGTTGTTTTGAAGGGAAATGAGAGTGCGTGCTGCAGGACCAAGACACAGAGAAGAGACAAGAAAAGGCAAGGGCGGAAGGGAAAAGGAGTAAATGGAAGAATATAACGAAACGAGAGAGAGAGAGGTTTCGCGTGGTTCACAACGGAGTGTCCGAATATAAACGAAAGGATGGCGAAGAAGAGGAAGAAGAAACGAGAAAAGAAGAGAAAAATGGAGGCGTCAATGAAATGAGGGTGGAGGCACAAGGAATTTAAATAGTGTTTTCGCAGCAGAACAAGTAATGTGCAACCACTTGAAGAGAAAGAGAAGGTGTCAATTGAGCCAAGAGAGCATTGGAGGGGCAGTGGGGTAGGACAAAAGGAAAGCGTGGGTGATGTGATGTGCGGATATGTGCAATGATGCGCAGAATCGGCCGCAGAAGGGGAAGAAGAAGTAAAAGCAGAAGAAAGGAACTACAACAATGATGATGACGATGATTGTCTGGCTGTCCTTGGCTGCCTCTGCCTGTCGACTGACTGCGTCTACTCACAGAGACTGTACTGCGGTTGAATGCGTATGGATGTATGGACGTTGTGTGTTGCCACAAAGGACAAATAAATACGAATGAGCGGAGAAAGAAATAAAGAAGAGTAAAAGAAGCAAAAAGCAAATGAAGAGAAGAAGAGAGAGGGCTGGACTGACTATGGCATGAGCGGGTACACTTGAAGAGCGGACAAAACAGAAACAGCCAGGACAAACGAAAAAAACGAAAGGGTAAAAAGGAAGGCAGTTGAAAGAATTATTAACCACTGCTGTAATTGATAGCGATGTAGAAAGGTGCAGGTCATTGCTGGCTGCCTTGGCTGGGTAATATGTAGCAAATGAACATTACTTGATAGTTGTGCTTGCAAACGTGCAAAGGGCGAAATGAAAGGGCGTGTGTTCTTTTAGGATGATATGGGACAAAAAAAAACGGGTGATAATACATACAATTGAAGTGAATGACAAAGAAGAGGTGCTAAAACCACACAGGAGAAAAAGAAGGATGATGAGTACTGAGTAGGATGATGATGATGAAAGGGAAAAGAAAAAGGAAAAGCTGTATCGAGGTTCTTGAACGCAAACAAGCTGCTGTTACAGCACTGACTGCCTGGCTGAACTAGCCCAGGAAGCACAGTTCTCTTCCTTGACGTTATATTGTTCTGTTGTTTGTACTTAGGCTGACCAAATGAAAGAAAGGAAGAATAAAAAGAAATAGGGGCAGCGTGGACCCATGGATCACCATCTCTGGTAGGAGTGTGCGTGCAATGCACGACTCACTCAATTACAATTACAATATAGCCCTCTTTTTTTTTTTTTTTTTTTTTTTTTTTTTGAAAAGCAGGTAGGCAAGTAGGTTTAAACAAGGAGACAAAGATAATGGCAAGAGCGAGCGGAGAAGGGGATAGCGTGAACAGTCATGGAGGGTGTACTGTAGAAAGGAGTAAAGAGGAAAAGAAGGGCGTGTGCTTCAATTGGTGAGAAAAAGAGAAGGGAAAGGGCCAGAGCCGGTATGGATCAAGGGGTTCTTTGCTGTTTGCTGCTGTTTACTGCTGCTGTCGTCGGAGGAAAATATCTCACTCGCATTCACACTCGCTCATTCACTGTCACTGACTGAGTGACACTTTGCAAGTATCTGATACAATGGGGTCGAGGACACATGGCTTCGACTATTTCTCTTGACCGCCGCATGACATGTTTGTATATTTAAATGTAGTGCGGGGGTAACCAGGATGGCTGTCTGGGATGTACTCGAACAAAGTTGACAGTGCGAAGATAGTCATTGAACTAGCTGCGGTTTTTTGTTTTTGTGGGTGTGTTAACTGAAAATGAGCAACCATGTTCATGAAGAGGAATGAGATAGGCCACGCTACTCTCACCCTCTCTTGACAAATTGTAACCCAAATAGAAGTGTGGAAGTGAACCCACCCATCGCATCGCACATCGCATGTGGGAAGGAACGAGGGAAGGATCGAAAGTTTATATCCGTATACGAAAAAAAGGTACGAACAGACAGCTGCATCAAATACACACCCCATTGCAATATAAAATAAAAATAAAGAGGAATTCGCCCGGAAGGAAGGGATGGATGGGCAGACAAGCGAAGTGTGCTCATACACAACCATAAAGAAAACGTTCAGAAGAAAGAAGTAATGGCTTGCCATACTGACCACAATGGATAAAGAAAAAAAGGAGACGGAGAAGAAGGACAGACGACAATCAATCGGCGGAAAAAAAATCAGAGTTGAAGAAGAGAAGAGTTGAAAATGGAAAGTAAGAAGACGACAAAAAAAGGGCGGTTTTTTTCCCCCCCCTTTCCCTTGTCATTGCCCTTGTGAAGCTGGCACCCACTCACCCCACCCTTTTCCCTTTTTGTTGATTCACGAGCCAACTGCCAAGGGCTAAATGCTTTTCATACCAAACAGGATGGAGATTGACTACCGGTAGTAACAACGAAAAAAGAATTGTCTGCATGGGAGAAGAACGGAGAAGGGACGAAAGACGAGGGTATAATATAATGGGAAGGCAAAGGTGCAACAATAAAATAACGATCTCGATGCAGCACACATTCACTTATCAAGGAGAGAGAGAGAGAAAGAAAAAGAGAGAGAGAGAAAAAGAGATAGACAGATAAAAGAGATAGACAGATGAAAAGGAGGAGTGAAAGAGGAGATAGCTTACCCTTGTGTTGGCTTATATATTGTATGTATAGATATCCTGTTCCTTGTTGCGTTGAATGAGGGATCGGTCAGTGTAGGAAGAAGAAAAGAAGAGGAGCTTTTGTGTCCAGGGTTGAAAATCGAATCGTGGGTGTACTACAGTCCAGGTTGTGTGGATATTTTCAAAGAAAAAAAGAAGGTTGCTGGGTAGAGAAAGGGCAAAGAAGGGTGTGGCGTGTAAAAGAATAGTTGTCCGAGGAGGGGTGAAGGAAGGAAGAAAGGAAGGAGCAATTGAATAAGAAAATGGCCGAGGGTAAAGAACAGGGCGGGCTGGCTACTGAGGTAAGAAGAAGTGTGGGTGTGTTGAAGTGAAGAAGGATAGGGTCGAGAAGAGACAGAGCATTGGCAAGTCGAGAAGGAGTTGTTGTTGCAGAAGGTTATGGTGGAGTGGGAAGAGGAGAAGGGTGGATGAGTTGAGTGCAAGAGTGAAGAAAGGTTGAATGAGGACAAGGAAGTCGTTGGTTGACAGACAAGAAAGGAAAGAATAGAATGAGTTTTGGTTGAAGTTGAATGAAGAAGGAGGACAAAAAGAGGAGTTGAGTCAAGAAAGAGAAAGAGAAAGAGAAGGAGGAGGAAGAAGAAGAAGAGTAGCCTACAAGAGTACAGAAGTAAGTAAGAGGACAAAGCCCGTAGCCAAGAAGCGAAAAAGTCAGGTAAAGGCAGTGGTTATTTTCTGTCTTGTACGATCCGGATGTGGACATTTTGCAACATGCCCTTCTTCATTGAATTGGATAATAAGGGATTTGTATTCAATCGTTAATAGGTCAATCCGAACAAGGAAACGCAAGAGGGATGGAGGAAGTGCTTCTCTTTCTTGCTGCTTGTGCTTCTCCTGCTTGTAAACATGCTTTTGCTGAGTAAACGCATCCTTCCTTTCATCTTTCTACCGAACACTCTATTCTTCGTCTTCTTCCTCAGTGTTCACAAAAATGGATATCTCCATCACCATCCGAGACCGATACACTTTCATAACTGATCATCATCAATACCATCACCGCCATCGTCACCATTGTCATCATCATTGATCAAACAGAAAAAAAAGGGACTCTCGACTTTCTACTCTGGCCTGGCCTGCCCCTGGTCAGAGTCCTCTTGTTCGCTTGATGTTGTACTTGTATCTGTAGTGTCTATGCCTTGACCCCTGCGTGCCTTCTTTTTTCTTCTTCTTTGAACTGCTACTGTCATTGTTGTTGCTGCCCCTGCTCCAGCTGCTGCCTTACCACCGCACAACTGTTTGGTCCGATGATCCCTGACCAAATACCCTGGCTGACAACGACCCACTGGCAAAAGAATCCCCCCAATTTGGCTCTCTTGCTCGATGTGTACCTTCTGTCAGCAACGGCAGGCACCAAATAAACCCAAAATGAATGAATGAATGAATAATCGGCATCGCATCGCATCGCATTTTCTGTGTAGGCAGCGCAAGGCAAGGGAAGAGGTATGTATGTACCATCCATGTATGTTTACCAACAAATACAGAGCAAAAAAAAAGGGAACTGACTGAAAAAGAGTGAACGAGAGTGTATGTTTATGTGTGCGCAAATTATTAGGCCCTGTGCGCCCACAAATCATCATCACCATCATCATCAACATCATCGTCGTAAAACACTCTTCTCTGAGTGGGCGAGCGTGTGTGTATGTGCGCACGCTTCGTCTCTTCTTTGTCTTTATCATCGTGAATGGCCTCCTTGGCCTCGTCCTTTCTCTTGCCTCGAAAGGGTTAATCACATACCCTCTCTTCACCTCCTCCACAAAACCACAGTCATTTAAAAAGCATTGACCATTTTTCTGTTCTTTGGTTGCAATCGCCACTTCAAAAATAAGTAGAAAGACGGGGGTGAGTAAGATAGGAAGGGGACACCGATATGCCCGAGTTGGTATGTCTGATGGCTTTGTTGTTCTTCTCTTCGATTCATCCCAGCAGTTCCTGATCTGCGTCTCTCGGTTCGCAGGGGCACAACAGAGGATAAAGAAAGCGGAAGGGAGACTCCAGGATGATGAATGACCACACCACACCGAACACATAACCGTGGACAGGCCAAAGAAAGGTAGCGAGAGAAAGAGAATACTCGGTCCAAGGATAGACTAAGGGTTTCCTATCATCAATCAGGCAATCATACATACACGGACAAGGTCAAGATACAGGGAATGCAAAGAATGAAAAAGGGCGTCAATTCAACAGAGTGGTTCTTCTTCTCTTGTGGTGACCCATGGTCTTTATTCAAATGTATCCCAGCGGGCCTTTTTTATCTTCCTCTCCCTATCCTGTCCTTGCCTTACCCTTTTTTTCTTTCATCCCCTCTTCCACTCCACGTTCATCATTTCAAGCAGCACGCACACACCTTCACACGCATTTGCACGCATACACATACATATGTGCTCTCGGTTTACCCTTGCAGGCAAAGGCAGACACAGAGAGATAGAGGTGTGAGATGAGAGAGAGGAAAGAGAGTGAGGGACAGGGTTTTGCTCTTCTGTAGAACCACTTGAACCCTTCCTCCTATTCTCACTACAGAAAAGGGTGACTTTCACTGTTCTTTTTTTCATATTCTATTTTTTCTGTTGCTGCCCTTCGTGCCAAGTAAAAAAAAAGAACGCCAAACTACTAAAGAGAATGAACCCTTTTGTGATGAACAGTTACAAATACAACAACCAGACAACAACAAAACAGCAGCAGCAACATGCCACCCTCTGCACAAACTCCACATCAAGCAAACCAATTCAATTGAATGCAATTTCAATTGAATAGTGGGCCGTGACCCTGTGTGGCATGGACGATGGATATAACCAATGGTCCACATCGACACTAGCAGTTGGAGGAGTTAATAAAAACACAGTGAATTGTGTTTATTTACTTTCGTCAACTTGGCTCTGCCTGTTTGCTATGAAGCAAAAGAACAGGTCCAAGAGGTAAAGTAAAACAACACATGCCTACTTGTCCCCAAACACTCACCACAACCCCCTTCTTCTTTTTCGCCTCTCTTGGCTTTCTTTCTTGTCGCTTTTGGCGTTTGTGTACAGGAAAGTATGGAGTGACAAAAGTTATATACTCGTTTGTGTGCCAGATGACACATACCCCTTTGAACTTCTCGATAGGGAATAGCAACAAGACTTTTGCTCTTCCTTCTTTTTTCTAACGGTCATCTGGTCCCTTGGTCGGCCCATCAGTCGGTCTTTGTCGTCCTTTGAGATCGATCTCCTCTCTTTCGGTTATTTTGCCCTTTTGAGGAAGAAAGAAGCCAAAAAAAAAAAAAAAAAAAAAGAAAAACGGCATAGATAGGACCACTCTCTTCCGGTTTCTGTCCTCGGAACTTGTCTCCTTTTCCACTTCCACTTCCACTTCTGCCAGAAGCCAACGTCGACATTTTTGCCACTGCGTTTTTTTTTGAGTCGTGGACTATATCGTTCATATTGACAACGGAGACACTAGACACATGGCAGTTTATTTGAAAGGTCAGAAACAAAACAATCAAAAGTTATTTTCAACCTACCCTCGCTCCCCTCTAACCAACCAATCCATCCCAGAAGACATCATTTCGTTTTTATTTCTGTTTTTCAGCCCACTCAACTCAGCTTTCCCGTTATTGCTGTACTCTTTCAGCCTTGTCCCGCACTGCCTCACACCCTCGCCTTCACCATCACCCCTTTATGAGGACAGGCACAGTACAGCAAAAACAATAGCAAGCAAGCATTGGCTGGCGTCTATCAGTGGATGACATCCATTTTCTTCGTTCCTGCGTGCCTTTCTTGGGGGGAGGGGGGGAGTTTTTTCAGTCCGTCATTGCTTTGCAAATCATTGAAAGGTAGGTGACGCTCGCTGTGATGCGTGTCGCGCTGCTGCGTTGCGCGCATGCATTGTTGTCGCCCTCTCTCTATTCACCTGTCTCCTCCCCCTCTCATCTTCTCATCTTCTTCCACCTCCCCCAAAATTGCCCAATTTTGAAAAAACAAACCAGCAGAAAAGAGGCTGTGGGTGCTGAATGGTCTGATGGACAAGCAGAAAAAAACATTAAATTAACAACATTGACCGTGGACGGAAATAAAAAGAAAAAAAACCAATTATGATTTTTACAGGGCTCAATAAAACATCCTAATGGTTGGTTTTCTAATTAAAGGTAAGTGAACATGGTATCCCATGTGTAGGTTTTTTGTTTTCTCGGTGAATATTTCTGGAGGATGGAGTGTCGCTTGAAGCTTTTTATTTCTGAGGCGACAGAACAAATCTTTTAGAGAAGAGCAAGAGGTCAACTGATGAACGAAGAATGCAACTAGCATTGAGAGAAGAAAAAATAATAGTAGAGAGAGCAAGTCGCATATACGCGATGATCCTCCTCCTTGCTTTTACTCTACTTTTCTTTCCTCCTAACAACGGTTTCGCGGAAACAAAAGGTGAGAGAGGAGATTCGATCGGAAGCAACAAAAAAAAGGACTAATGATGACCTGTACTCCAATAGTCAGGTGGGCTTTTTTTTTTGACAGATCCCTTCTTTCTCCTTGCATGCCTTTTTTTTTTTTTTGCTCATGCTCAATGTGATATCTTTTTATTTCTATTGTCTGTAAGAATCGCCGACTGGCCTGTTTTTCTTTCATTGCTTTTGACTCGACAAACACCTTGGTCGTACGAAGTTACAATGGAGGGGGGGGTTTCTTGATAAAAAAATGTGAGGGTTGTCTTACTGCTTCCGAGTGCGTAGGACAAGAAGAGGGAAAGGTGAGTGCCTCGCTATCCCGATAGTCATGTTTGAATTCTCGAATTGCTCGGAGGATGGAAACGCGGATAGGCCTCATTCAGAGAAAGGAAGCTGATGAGACTCTTCAAACCTCGATGCCATTATCCTGCTTTTCGTGACGGGGGGGGGTTACAAAAGTAGGGTGTTGATGATATATTGTTTGAGGATGAGGATCTCAAGGGGTTTGATGGGGATTGAGGCTCTCTCTCTCTTTTCTTTTTGTTTCTTGTTTTTCTTTGACGAGCTGAAACGATTAAGGGACCCAAACAAAAAGCATCATGACACCTGGACGGAAACAAAAAAAACCACCTCCCTTCTTTCTTTGCCAATCGCGAGTTCCATAGAGCACAGGGCAGGGTATAACGAGTATTAGTGGGAGTGCGTTGTGGTGTTGCTGGGTGGATGGATTGACCGAGGGGAGGGGGCGAAGAGAGGGGGAGCGGAAGAAGAGGGAAGAACAAGGAGAGGCAGAGGATGTCATTCGTCAGAAAGAGATAGAGTGAGGGAAAAAAAAGGCAAAGAGCCGACGATAGGTTGACTGTTGATGACAGTCGAAGTCGGTCGATTTTTTTTTCACCCACGCACCCCCACCACGCGCAATGAAAATTCCACAACCCTAATTTCTGTTTCTTTCTCCTCCACCCTCCTCCTTCTCCTCTTTGTTGTGCAAGACCAGTCAGTTTTCTTCCGAAGTGAAAGGGGTCTCCTTGCGAGGGGAAATCAGTCGACTTTGCCCTTTGGAGCTTTGAGTTTATACTCCCCATAGGATGGAAGTTGACTGATCTTCCTATTCCCCGCCTATACGCCGCCTCTCATCAGGATCAACAGGAAAACAGAGAAACGGAAATAGAGAGAGACAGAACCAGACCCTGAGTTCCGATTTCTAGGGACACAGATCACCATCATTCACTGAGACCCGTTGAAAAGAGAAATATCTCTAACCACTCACGGAGCTCTCTTCATCTAAACCTTATTTTCCCTTTATGTGGATATATGTCATCCAAAAAGTCGCCGTGATCAAACAAACATATTTTTCATTTTTTTTTTTTTTTTTTTTTTTTTTTTTTTTTTGACGCTCTCTTTCTCTTCCTTGGTTCTTTAGAGCTGTTGAGCGAGGCTAGGTCCACTCCCTATCCGCTCTTTTTTTTTTTTTATGGGGATAGAGGTCAGTGTTTGATGGAGTATGACAGCAACAGGAGAAGACAACTTAATCCCTTGGACTGAAGAAAACAAAAAAAAAAAAACGGTATGTTCGTTGAGATAGATCTAGACGGCCCCAATGACAACAGCAATTTGAACAAAGACGAAAAAGACCGTCAAACACACGCACACACACTCACACAAAACAAACAAAGCGAATGAAACATACACAATCAATTCGTCAATGCGATGTTTGAAATACAAAACTGGGTTAAACCATCTTGCTACAGTATCCACCTCCTCCGCTCTCACTCTCTAATGACTTACAACCTACAGCTTGGCCATGGTCCTCGAAGAAGCGCGGACACGATCCAACTCCTCCAAACAGCCCTCGACCTGCTCAACAACCTTGGCCGCGCACCCAACACTAGCTTGGTATCCAAATCCGGCATGTCCATAGTTATGCGCCACCACTACCACCTTCGAATCCCCCCACCCCTCATTCCAATCGAATTGTTCCACTGTGGCCGAGACACGGACACCTCCGCGACGGTTTGGGCGGAGTCCGACGCAGCTTCTAAGGACTGTTGCGTTTGAGAATAGATCGGGTTTTGTGGCGACTACTCGTTTGAGGATGGCTTTTGTCGTCTCCTCGGATGCAGCCTCTTGGCTATTATTTTGTTTCGTAAAAATAAACGAGCGTGTCAGTGATTTCTTCTTCTACAGCCAACTCATATGTTCAAGTTGGAAGAACAAAGACAAAGAGACTTACTAGCTCCAGTGCTCCATGGTACCTCCAAGGACAATCTCGCCATTGTCTCTAGGAATGATGTAGGTAATAGTACCAGTACCCATAGCACTTCCCTCCGCATACCGCTCCATCGTAAACTGCTTCGCCTTTGGCCAAAGCGAATCGGGAACTTTCACAATCACAATTTGACCCCGCGTAGGGAACATCTGGTGATCGTGCACACCTGACAGGTTACGGCTTCCGAGTCCTGAACAATTGATGATGATGTCGGCTTTGCTGCCGTCTGCGGAGTGAGGAATCTGAGCGAGGGATTTGAGGGAGGGGATGGTTGCACGGTCGATGGTTCCACCACGTGCGAGGATCTGTTCTTGAAGGTATTTCAAGTACTTTGGTGCGTGTACCGATACTATTGAGATGGAAATAAATGTATCAGTAACGGAGGAGCACCTTGCTAACGATAGATAAGGACATAGGTAAAATATGCATTGCCTGAGACATGTAGCTTGTTGACGGTACCGGTTGTATAGGCGATTCCAAACTCGACACCCGGTGGAAGCTCCTCTTGCTTGAGGTGCCTATACTACTCACAAAGGAAAAAAACGGCAAAAGCCAGTTAGCATGAAACTAGTATAAAAAAGGACACAGAATGAATGAAATTGCAGGACTTACGTTCTTGACGAGGCGCTTGAACCAGGGGTCCTCAAAGTTTTTGGGCTTGACATCCCAGAAGTCATGACCTGTAAGGTACATGACTCCCGCCTTAGGGTCCGTATCCGCCAAATGTGCCAGTCGCTTGAATGTTGCCGTGTCCAGCTCTGTGTCATCGTGAGGGTTGAAAAGATAGCAGGGGTGGAGAAGGGAGATATATGTTTAGTCTAAGAAACGCGTGCAGTTCTTATCATGTAGAGTCAGAAGAAAGGGTGACTCGAATGGCTGGTTGTACCTTGCTGGGCTAAATCTGCAATGTCGGCGTACGATCTCCAATGTGCTCCTGCCCTGAATAAATGAGAACAAAAAAAAATAATGAATTGTCAGTGCAAAGTTGGTCATTTGGCCAAGAATGAAGCAATTGATCAATTACTTGCTTGAGTAGATACCGATGATATGAACATACCAGGGGGAGGTGTAGTCGATGTTGAGATCGGAGGGCAAGTGGGTTGCATAGATTTTGACAGAGTAGGTCTTCTTCTCCAAGAGTGCAAGTGCTGTCGAGAGACCCGAAACTCCGGCGCCAAGGATATTGACCTTGTAGGTTCTTTTATGCGAGGGCGTCATTGTTGGTGTAGGAAAATTTGTGAATGAGAGGGAGAGGAGGAAGGCTGATGGAGATGAGAGATGTGAAAAGAAGAGAAGAGGAAAGAAGAGTGAAGTGTACAAAGGTTGAGGAGCGTGAGAGTTTGAACAAGGTTGAGGCCCAACGGCCGTTTTGGAGTCGTTGGGGTCATGTGATAGCCCACCAATCATCAAAAAAACAAAACGCGCTCTCTTTTGCTTGTATCTTGACTCAACAAGTATCAACTACCATATCACAATAGGATAAGGAACACGATAACACTCTGCAGTGAACTTGCTAGTGACAATACTATGCTTGCGAGCGTGTCTCGTTTTTTTACATCTCTTGTAGTTCTACTTGTTCACGGGTTCTGTAACCTTTTCATGGCAGGTACAGTAGCAATACTTTTTCTCCAAGCCGCGCCGTCTGGTGCTTACAGGCACAGTATCAAGGATGTTTCGATCAATGTTCCCATAGGCCTATTGGCGAAAGGGGAGGGAAGAACCATCCTGAACTACAGTGTCTCTTGGTGGGAGCACTGTGGCCCCCATTACCGTCCTCCTCTTCCATATATCCTTCCCCTGACTTCTTCCACGATCCTTCTTTCTCTACTCTAGCTCGATAGCTCAGTCCTGTCTCTGCATTGAAGCAAAGGCACACCATTGTTGCACTAACCATCATTTACGCGCTAAAGAGTCATTTCCTAGCTAACTGTTTTTTTTTGAAAGAGAACAACAAATGTGTCAAACTAAGTTACACTTGGAACAGTTCTCAAGTCTTGCTTTCATCTATTATCTCCTCAAGGCCCCTTTCCATTGGTGCATTAATGGGGGCCTTTGCAAGTTGTTGACAAGGAGGAAGAAAGGTCAAGGAATCGATAGCAATTTGAGGAGAGGCAGAGGGATCAAGGATAGGAAGAACAGAGTGAGAACGGGGTTATCCAGGATGTCGATCCATCCTGGAAGAACATAGCGAGTCATCCTGTCCAATCGAATTGCCACTCCTTCACAGTTCAAGTGAAGGGGTGTCCCTCCGGTTGCATGTAAGCATAAACCAACCAAAGAAACGCCAACGACTACACCCTCTGACAACAACAGCAACAACAGCAACAACAGCAACAACAGCAACGACGAGGATGGCAACAGCATGGATGTATTGGGGCAGTAAACCGTTCACAGCAGTAACTGCCTGTGCTCTCTCGTTCGTGTTGGTTCTAGCTCTTGTGTTTTCGTCATCTGCTCAAACGGCGGAAAGAAGAGCGCTAAGATGAAGAAGGACAAGGAGCGTGCTTTCCTCCACCTCTCTCAATACATATTCTCTCCACAGAGACAACAAACAGAAAGCACCAACCACCTTTGCATTGCATTCTCTTCCTCTTTCTCTTTCACCCACACTTTTTATTCATCGCTCATTCCATCCCTTACTCACATCCCTCCTTCCTTTCTCCATTGCCACCCTTCCCCACCTCACATCTGATCTCTTTCATTCATTCACTCACTCTTCACACATTCACATCTATTCCTTCCCTCGCACTTCCTTGTTTCCCTCCCTCCTTCCTTTCCTTTCCCTCTCTCCTTCCTATCTACCTGTCTGCTTTGCTTGCCTGACGAATGCTTCATCATGCCTACCCTGCATGGCACAGACCAGCCCAAAAGGGCTTCTTTATTGTGGCTGTTCTCCTCTGCATAGCACTCCCCGTCGTGTACGGCTCCTCACGTAGACCACGAAAGATCTCTGGCAGAACCTTGGGTGTCGTCCTTGGGACTTACTTTGGCCTCTGGGCTTTGTTCTCTGTAAGGATCATGAGCAGTTGACATTCACAGCACAGCGCACAGCCATTGTATTTTCCCAGGAGGGTATTAATTAGGGCTCTGTTGTGCGCCTGTTTACTTTTTGGTAAACATACCAATGGCTACTTCGCAGGTCAGACGCATGTATACCTCCGTTTTCTGACATAATATTTTCTTCTCTTTTTTTTTGTCCCCCTTCCTCCCTCTTGTATCAGCTAGTAGTACGATTCTTGGTGCCCTCTCCAAAAGTCGTGACAACCCTCCCGACATACACATCGTCGCCAATTCCAACCCCCATCGTCCTGCACTCGCCAAGCCGACCCAATGCCGTTCCTACCTCCCCAGCCATCCGTCTTCACCCTGCAGGATCAGCAGTCGGACCTGTAACTACAACACCGGGGTTACCGGGATCTGGATCTGCACCTAGAGTCACTGTCACGGCACCAGGAGCGAGAGGAACAGGGCGGCGGTCGGCTCGTTTTGCAGGCGATGGGGATGATACCGATGGTGATATAAACACAGGTTCCTCTCCTTACTACTCGCCGTCAACACCCACTAGTCGGACGTCGCATCACTCCAATAATGTTACGTTCCAGACGCGACCCAGGGGTTATACCAGCGACTCTGCAGAGTTTCCGACATTTGCTGCATACCGTCAATCCCAACACGGGAACTTTGAAGCACTCGCGCAGCGGTTTAAAAGAGCTTTTGCGATCTCGCAGCAAACTACCGAACAGCAACAGCAGCTGCAACAGATGGCTATGATGCAGAGCCCGACTTCTAATGAACTGTCGCCAAGCATGACCGCGGAGCCTCCAAGCTACGATCAGACCACTGGAGAGCCTTCCATATCTTCCATTCCTCTCACAACAACCATAGGAACCACAGGAACCACAGAGACCGGAGTAAGAGTACAAACAAGATCCCGCTCAACATCCGCCGCAAGCATGTTCAGCGACATTGCAGGCAGATTGCGATCCGGATCTCTATTTAGCCGTTCCATCCCTATCACCGCCACCACCACTAACAACAATAATACAGCCACTTCCACCCTACAGGCTGTCAGAACTTCAACTGATCCGTTACACTATCCAAACATCTCGAGTGGCGCCAACAGTGAAGTAATTCAACGCAACTTACTCTCATCTCCTTCCCATTCTGCGACGTATTCTTCGTTCCCTTCTTCACCCGCGCCATATACCACACCGATGATGACGACGTCGACGTCGACGACTGTAACTCTGGAGACCATGCCTGCACTTGAACTGTTGGAGTCGCAGCCGCCTTTATCTCAGACTGGACATGACCGGACACCTTCTTCGTCACCGGTATATGTTCAGACACTGTCGTCAATACCCCCGCCAGATCGAGAGCAACATCCTTTGGTACACAACAGCACTTCTAGCCAAGACGAAGATGACTTCGCGGCATCTTTGCCACAGTCCCTATCTCATTTGATTTCGACAGAGAAGCATTCTGAGAAAGTAAACGAACCTACTTCGCCCAACTTTCATCATTCATAGCCCTCAACGTATATTAACCCCTAAAATACCATAGACACAAATATTAAATAGTCAAAAAGAAAAGGTTGATGCGGAGATATCGGTCTATCATGCGATGGTACTACTTGCTGTCTCTATTCTTATTCAAAATGAAGAAACGCGTGTAATTATTAACTTTTTTTTTTTTTGTTTATTGCTTGTTTTGTGAAGAAAAAACATAATCTTCAATGCAGTGTGTTTGCGTTTGACGCCGAGCTCATCGACTAGTTTTAGTGTTGTGGACCAAGGACAGGGCTCGACAAAGGTGAGATCTCGCCCTCGTCCGTGTCTACACTTCCTGCTCTATACGTTAACACTGGCGACATCTCCAGATCAGAGATATTGCCACTGTCACCTGACCGAGACTTGTGGGAAGGTGTTGTTGTTAATGGTCCTGCACCGAATCCAGAGAAGCTTCCAAATCCACCTCCGCCGCCAACCTTGGTCGTTGTCGTCGATGACCCAAACGTAAAATCAAACTCGGGAGACTTGGGTGCCGGCCGGCTAAAGGCTGAAGCAACCGACGACGACGAAACAGCCTGTCCAAAGGGGTTGCCACTCGGTGCAAAGTTGAACATTCCGCCGGGCTTTGAGGCTGCCTGAGCGGCCTTGGCCTTGGCCTTGTCTTCATCGTCCTCCTCCTCCTGATCATCTTCGCCGTCTTCATCACCATAGTCATCCTCCTCTCCACCATAGCTATCTTCCTGAGAATACTCATCACCTTCACCATCATAGCTACCAGTGCCCTCGTGCTGGTCATCTTCGTCATCGTCATATTGTTCCTCGTCTCCTGAATACTCCTGTCCTTCATTATCACCATCGTCATCCCCCTCCCCCTCGACATCCTCCTCGTCGCTCAATAGAATCACCTCTGGCTCTTCATCCTTCTTCTTCTGTCCCATAGACGTGATGGCTGCAAAGGGGTTGGCCGATGCTGACCCAGTCGAGCTGCCAAACTTGACAGGGGCAAAAGAAGTAGCAGCAGCCGCTCCACCAAAGGCGCCAGCAGCTGCGAACCCTGGCGTGACGCCAAAGTTGAAGGTTGGAGCCGCAGTAGGTTTTGTGCCTGCGCTGGTGGAAGAGAACGATGAGAAGCCGCTGGATGAGAACGTGGAGGTTTTTTCTGCTGTAGGTGACTTGGGAGCGCCAAATGGAGAGCCCGAAACTGTGCCAAATGGAGAAGTGGTCGACTTGGAGGCACTGGGCGACTTGGGAACACCGAATGAGATTCCAGACGATGCGCCGAACGGTGACGCCGTTGATTTTTCAGCAGTAGGCGACTTTGGAACGCCAAAGGAAAGTCCAGAGCCGGCAGCAGTAAAGGGCGACGAGGTGGTCTTCTTTTCCGTGGTGGGCGACTTTGGAGCACCAAAACTGAAGCCGGAGGTAGAAGCGGTACCAAATGGAGAGGCTGTTGATTTTTCTAAGCTAGGTGACTTGGCATCGCCGAAAGAGAAGCTGGGGGCAGCACCAAAAGGCGAAGCTGCAGGCTTGGTTGTGGTCGTCGTAGAGATTTCCTTTGAGGAGCCCGATTCGAGCGCAAAGGGTGAGGCCGCTGCCAATACACCCGAAGATACTGCTGGCGAGGCTGAGGGGACGCCAAAGTTGAATGGTGACTTTGAGACATCTTTGGAATCAGAGGCTGGCGTCAAAAATGAAAATCCAGGGGCAGCCGACTGTGATGGTGCCGAAGTGGAAGTAGGCACGGGTGTGATCGTTGCAGGCTTGGCAAAGATGCTTCCCGATGATGCTGCGTCCGGGGTTGATTCAGTAGCAGCTGGCGTTCCAAATCCCGAGGTGAAGGTGATCGAAGTATTGGCTTCTGACTTTCCAAATGAGAAGGGAGCAGGCTTTGAAGTCTCCGATGTGCTCTCCTTGGCAGCAGAGGGGACACCAAAATTGAAGGGACTGGCAACAGCCAGGGTCGTAGACGAGGCGGTCTTTTCTGCAGCAGCGGTCTTGGCAACGTTGTCGGTAGTCCTCTCGACGCTCTTCTCCGCAGCATCCTCATCCTCGACCTTCGAGCCCTTGCCAACGATATCCAACAGCTTCTGGGCGATCGACGATACCTTGGGTGCATCCGCAGCCTTGGTATCTTTGGTGGCTGCATTAGCTGTGGTGGCAGCAGCGGTGGCTGCAAGGGCTGACTGAGCGATCAAGGAAGCAGATGGAGTGGCGGGTTTGCCGGTAGAAGACTTCTTGTGCTGCAGGGGCTCTTCATCCTCATCCTCATCCGAAAACATGCCAGACGTGGTGACGGAACGCTTGAGGGCCGACGCGCCCTTGGTAGCCTGCTCCGAGGCATCGTCCTTCTTGTCACGACCCCAGACCTCAGCGTTCTTCTCCTTCATCAACCGCCTCTCCTCGATCTTGCGCCTCTTCAGAACCTCGGGTGCTTCGGTGCCCTTCCACTCCAATAGACGCTTCACCTTGACCTGGTTGGGCAGATCATCCCAGTCAACGCCTTCATACTTTTTGATTTCGAGGTACTCATCCAATGGAGGCAATGCTGGACGGTGTGCACTCTCAGCCTTATCATCGTGATACAGATCGCTGATGGCTTGTCGCTTGACCTCGAATGGCGCAGCCCGTTTTGGGACTCTGTGGGAAACATTAGCGATAGGTGTTGTGATGGGTTCCAGTGAGCTGCTTTGTTCCGTAATCAAGGCGGCGTGTGTCGTAATAGTAGACGCGTGGCCTGGTACTGGCTTGAGTGCCTCCAAGGATGAAGAAACGGCTTCTAATCGCTTTGAAGTTGATGTGTATGCTACAATAATAAGAGCATTATACAGATGTCAGTATGCAATTTTGTTGTGCGACGCTGTTATAGACCTACGTAATGTCTGGAAGAGGTGTTCTTACGTCTGACAGCCTCCTCGATCAATTTCTGACAGTGGTTCGCCTGCTCCCGTGTGAGGGCTCGTCCCTTCTGCTCCTTGAAAAAGTCTGCCAGGAACTCAACATTGCTCATTGGGAGCGCCTCCTCGATTGCAGACTTTGGTTTCACTCGCTCGGCCTTGGGGGTGACAATGGGCAGGCAGTCTTCAAAGCGTTCGGTGGTTGGTGGAGTTGAAGGCACAAAGGCTGGTGTGGGCGAACGGCTCAGTACCATGGGAGAGAAGGCAACTTCCTCACCATCCCTCAAGGGGCTGGCTGAAGAAAGAGATGCAGCGGGTGGTGAGGGGTTCCGGCTTGGAGGCTCAAGTGCAATAGTAACTTGTTCCCGAAGATCTTTGTCGCGTGCTCTCTCCTGCTCCTGTTCCTGCTCCTGCTCCTGCTCCTGAACGTCGTCTTGGGGTGGTGTCTGGTCGTCTTCCATCTCGACATCAATAAGTCCTGTGGCGGCTGGCGACTCTGAAGCATAATACTTGACCGTGTCTGCATTCTCCTGATCATCTTCTTCGTCGTCAGGGTAAAACTTCACATCCACCTCCTCATCCAGTACCGGGTATAACGGTGTCTCTGACTCGCCATTCTCCTCCTCAGCATCATCAACAGGCTCGAACTGCTTGGTGGAGTGGAATGTCTGATCCTCGTCGTCCTCGCGTTGGGCAAACTTCTCCTCATCATCATTTGCGCCGGTTGTGAATGGGTCCTCAGAGTCTGCCAAGACCCGCTCAGCCTGCTCATTTAGTGATTCTGATTGATGCAAGAGCTCCTCCGACGCATCAATGAGGTCCTGGGACTTTTGGATCTTGTCAGCAATTCTGGCATCAGTTTGAGCCAGCTCCTGCTCCAGACCCTCGATATCGTCGTTGGCCTTCTGCTTGGATCCCTTCTTGCCCTTCTTCTTCCGCTTGCCACCCTTGGGTGTTGGCTCTTGGGCTTCCTGGATTTCCGGGATTTCCTGAATTGGCTCCGCACTGATCTCGGATGGCTCGGCATGAACAGTGTTCAAGACGACGTCCTCGTGAGATATGGTAGTAGTAGTGGTGGTGGTCTCTTGTGTGATGATGATTTCCTCGTCCAGTTTGGAGGTCTGGCTGCGAGTTGATCTTCGCGTTGCTCGGATGGGTGTGGATTGACGAGAGTCGCGTTTCCTGGAGCTGCGCTTCGACTCTTTGCGATCGGTTCCTGCATCTGAATCAAGTCCGCTAACAAGGCTTTCTTCCCTCTCCATGCGGCGCGCGGCATCGATCAAATCCTCAGCAGCATCTGTCATGCTTCCTTCTATGAAGCTGCCCTCTGGCGTCAGGTTGCTTTCATCCTCCTGCGATGGTGTGATCAATGTCATCTAATTTAATCAATGATAAGATCACCTGGTCAATACTCTTGCATAGGCTAAGAAGAAATCATACGTTATTCAGGCAGTACTATTTCACAGAACCAAGAAATCGGATTTATAATAAGTACCTGAGAGTCTTCAGTACGCATAATAGCCACTGGATCCGAGTCCCCGATGATCTCTATGCTTTCGTCCTGGTCATTAGAGGTACTCGTTTTTCGGTCTGTCTTCTCCTCGTCCTCTGCCTCGGTTGTATGAAGGTTTTCTGCTGAAGTAGCCTCGACAGTCTTGTCATCATCGATCTGTTCCATTTCCTTGCTCTGTCCTTGAGAAGAACTCTCGGATATCCAAGGCATCAAGAATCGCGCAATCCGTGTCTGGAACGAAGGCTCTTCTTCCTAAAAGAAATGAAAAAAGCGCACATTAGTGAACTGCATGATAAATCGCGAGAGTAATTCAGGCTGCAGGAAAACATGCTTGCGTGATGCGTGTGAAGGTAAGGCGTGAAGGACTACCTTCTTTATGCGCGGTTGTGTCTCTCCCTCTGGACGCGCATAGGGCATCTTTCTTGGAGAGGAGCGTCGTTTGCTCCGTGTTTTAAGAGTGTCCATGGTGTGGACGGTGTGCGCGTGTGGGAATGTTGTTGGTTGGTGGACGTTTCGTGAGCGTAAGGGCCGAATGCGTATGAGTGTTGGTGGAGAAGTATGAAGCGGTGAAGAGGTTCAGATGTATATAAGAGAGGAAGTATGAGAAGGAAAGAAAGTAAGGATGGACAAGAAAAAAAAAAAAAAAAAAAGCTATAGAGTCGGCATGGCCAAAAGCGTGTTTTCTTTTGGCTGATCGTGTTTCGGTGAAGGTCCAGACAGTGGAAAAAAATGAAACGTCAAAGAAGAAATGGCGATCGCACATGTTGTCTCAATTTAGATTTTTTTCTAGTTATCTTAAAATCCTTCTTATCCACTAGTCTTTGAGTGTCCAATAGCTCTTATCATGGCCTCCAAAGTACGACAAGTACATGAATTTGAACTAGTGCGCACCTCCATCCCTGTTGCCATTATATCCTCGTTAGAGCTGGACACGGTTCTCGGCCCGGATCACAGGCCTATTATCGAGCTACACTGCTTGGTATCCATCTCACATGCCCTTTCCCTTGGACTTGATGCGCAAAACCTGCGTCGCATCGCGCCACTAGCCCGACCGGAACTCGAACAACCCTCCATGACCCATTGAAATACCATACTCAGCATTGCACATGTTGTGCACACAGGGCTGATCTTGACCTTCATCCCATAAAAACACGAGTCACCCTCAGATCGATGCTGGAAATCAGTGGGACTGCTCAAGGAGGAAAAAGTGGGGCCTCGTTGTCCGCTGGGATCCTGACGGCATTAATTCGCTTCGGCTCTAGCTTGAGCATGGCCTCAAGCGAAGCTTGTCCAAACTCCGACTGCACGAGTCTGGTGCCTTGTCGGAGAAATATAC
Source organism: Linnemannia elongata (assembly GCA_036320915.1). Lineage (NCBI taxonomy): Eukaryota > Fungi > Mortierellomycota > Mortierellomycetes > Mortierellales > Mortierellaceae > Linnemannia > Linnemannia elongata. The sequence goes on from JAXBDG010000015.1 coordinate 1,479,559, forward strand.
AGAGAGGGACGAGGGAAGATTGTCGACCTCCCAATAGTAAATAGGTTCTGTCGCTGACGCGATGTGTGATATATATGTGTGCTGTTGGGCCGGCGGTAGAAGGAGAAACGGTTGGTGTTATAAATAAGGTGGCAATAGCAGCCGGTGTGAGAGGGATGAGTCGCATTTTATGCACTATGGAAGGGTGTGAATTAAGGACACTCATGGTGGATAATGATCCCTGGGGGTCTGATTACCAGACCGGTGGTACCTCTTTTGAAGTGGCCATGTGGCAATTGAGACTTTGGGAGGGCGCGGTGTTGCCATCCTTGACACAGGCTCCATCCCAACTCCCAAGTCGGCGTTGGTATTGTATTGCAAGGTTTGCATCCTACACATGTATGAGTCAACTCATCACTACCTTTTGAGTTAGGATAACCCTAGAAAGGTACGAATAAATGGACGCGTTCTAAATGGGTTCACATGAGCACTGCTCTTAATTTTGTCACAGACAACGACAACAGGAGAAGAAGAACAAATGTGAGTCGTTCAGTGATATAACCCAGAATCTGGCATGGAAGAGTGAGAACGAAAGTGAGACACGAACAAGAATGAACTGAAGGAGCCTTAACAACTCTCACGCTCTAGCTGACGCGAGAGGCAATCGGGAACTCAACGAGAATCGTTTTCTTCTGAGGGACATTCTACTGTTGTATCGGTGTGGGGTTGTTACTCACTCCCTACATCCCTTCCCTACTTTTCTCCCTCCCTCCAATCCACTCCATTGAAATGCGAGTACAAAACAACTCCGACCCTGATGCCAGTGCAAAATCGCCCTCGATTCTCAGTCAACAAAAGGCAGCTAAGGGAACTCTCCTAGAAAAAAACAGGAGAGAACAATAAGAAAGCAAGGAGCAAGGTAGGAAGAATAAGGCTGAATACCTCTCCTGTATCCTCCCTCTCCTTCGACCTCGTCGTTGAGATAGGTTTGCAAAGCGACAATAGGTCTAGAGTTGGTGTATTGGTTACAACTGCCTCCTCTTTTGTTTTTAGGTGTCCTTTGAGAACACTTCGCAAGATTTCCCATGCCAGAAAATTTTAGGGAGACAAAGACCACTCAATGAATACATTGAGCATTGAGCACTTGGAAAAAGAAAGAAAAAGGGAAAGAGGAAGAAGGGTTTATGTCAAAAAGGAGTTAGCGAGAAATAGGGGTGTGTAAAAGGCGCATAGAAATTATGATAATGAGTAAAGGAGAAAAAACAAGAAAACAAAAGAAGAAAAAGAGGGGATGACAAGGAGAAATGGCTGTAGAGGAGCAAAGATGAAGAAGGAAGGAGACTGGTCTACTTGTCACATCCCCTTCCTCTGCTCTCCGTCTCGCTTTCTCCTTCTCGCGTCAGCTAACGAATACAACCCGCTTTCCGGGCTGAGTTGCTTTCCCTTTTTTTTCCCTCTCATTTCTCATTTTTCATTTATTCGTTTTCATATTTTTTCTGTTTTCTTTTCTTCTTCTGGTCTCTTCTTCAATCGCTGTTTCTCTCGTCGTTTGTAGCAGTGAAGCAGTTTTTCTCCTCCTCTCACCACCCCACCTCCTCTCCTACAAGAAACTCCAAAGCAGCAAATACCCCATCTGCCCTCTTCGATCTCGCATCATGAAGTTAGGTATCGGCACGATGCTGCCGCTTAGTCGTTCCCCGATCCGACTGGCTTGTATCGCGGCCCTGGTTCTCTCTGGCATTGTGACTCATGTCAGCCCGATCGTTGCTGGAGACGAAATTATTAGTGGCATGAATGCTCCTTTGGTCGAAAAGCACGTTGCTGATCATCATCATCATGTTGCTAGCCAGAAGCACCACAACGAGAAAAAGGATAAGCATGGTCATATCAGCGCGATCAAGAAAAAGGCCAACGAACATCTTGATGCGATCGACCTTCACAGCCATAACAAGCACGGCCGCCATGTCCACCACAGTCGTCACCATCATCGCCATCGTCATGGTCACCACCTTCGGAAGCACCATCTCCATTGCAAACACGGGAAAAAGGGTCACCACGGTCACAAGAAGTACCATCATGGCAAACACCATGGCAAACACCATGGCAAACACCACGATAAGCACAAGCACAAGCATTGCGACAAGGATAAGGAATGTGTTCCCGACGAGGTTGACGCCAGCAAGCCGAGAATTGGTAAGGCTCCTTCCCTCCCCGTTACCCTATTATCTGTGTGTTCTATACCCTTAGAAGAAGCAGGCTAGAGAGAAACTTTCACGGCAACTTCGCCTCGCTAACCCCTGGAATCATTTCATTCCTTCATCCTCCTTCTTTCCTACTTTATTATGACCCCTCAGCGTCCTTTGGTATCCTTATTTGCCAGAACAAGACGATTAGCGCTATCTATTGTCCCACTGGTACTTTGATGCGTCCAGGAGCCGAGTTGCGCACCCTCGCGCAACTGTACTCTGCTAACATCCCCGATGCCCTCGCTGCTATGAACAATAATATGCCCAAGCCTATCCCCTTTGTCAACAACACCTTCAGCAAGACCCTAGCCTTCTACGATGTCATCGAGATGCAGGCTCCTTGTCCGTCGCCTGCCTATGCTGACATCGCAGCAGCCCTCAAGCAGCTCACCTGCAGCGACCGCAAGCTGATGTCGGCCATGTTCAACATGCATTACTATGGCACCGAGAGGATGATGAATCTTGAGCTTCGAAACACTGGTGGTGGCGGAAATCACAACAATTGCTCCCATAATCATTGGGCGGATAAGTGCACGTCTACTGGCACATTCTGCGGTATTGATCTGTTTGGCTGTAACACAATTGACGATGGCCTGTACAGTTGTGCGACGATTGGTCAGAAGCCTAGTTTGCTCGAGATCTGCCCTCTTGGTGGCTGTGTCCCTGTTCCTTCATCGAATGGTCCCTCCCACTGCCGCCACGGCGATTGCGTTTGTGCTGGCACAGGCCAGGTATGTTCAATTCGATCAATTTCATTTTTGATTGTTTGATGACTTTAATTTGATTAAGGTCTGGCAAATCACAGTTCATCTGATCAGTTGCCAATTTATTTTCTACTTCAGGTCTGCGGATCAGAGTTTCCCCCCTCCTGCAAGTTCGACGACAGCACGCTGTACTTCTGCAAGGGATCCAACAGCGTCCCCATTGCCCTCCACAAGTGCCCCACTGGCGAGTGCCCCAAGGGCGCAACCGAGTGTCCCACCCCTCCCATCGATGATACCTGTCTCTGCAAGGGCGCTGGATCGGTATATTACCAATTTCATTCCTCCCACGCTCTTGAATGAATGTCGTCCTTCCTGCAGCAACCACCCCTTTTTTCAACACTAACGATTAATCGCAAACAAAAATTTATTTAATATGGGAGTAGATCTGTGGTGCGACTTTCGATTCATCGTGTAAGTACGAGATGGGTTCGCTATACACTTGTACAGGCAAGGGCGAGAAGCCTACGGTCCAGACAAGGTGCGAATCCTTGTCTTGCCCAAGCGGGCAGACCGCCTGCGAGCCTACTCCAAACACCGATTGCAAGTGTCAGAAGCCTGGCCCGGTACGTTAAACTATTTAGTTTGTCCTTGTCTTATTGCAATTCACAGAATAACGTACTCAAACCCTTTCACCTTATTCCATTTTTCTTCTATAGATCTGTGGCGCTTCATTCCCTGCAGTGTGCGAGCTAGATGCTGGAAAGCTCTACACCTGTGCCGACAAGGGCGACAAGCCCACGGGTGGAGAAAAGTGCAAATCCAACAGCTGTCCTGCCGGAAACGCAAAGTGTGATCCTGTGTCTATCAACACGGACTGTTACTGTAAAACCGTCGGAAAGGTAACAGGAATACTAGTCCGAGTGAACGATGTGGTAACCCTGGGTCATAGATGCGGTACACCAACAGATGCTAACGAGCGAAGAAACATCGACTTGTTTGAAAACATTTAGATCTGCGGATCGTCTTTCCCTACAAAGTGTGGCTACGACAGTGGTTCGCTCTACTTTTGTGCCCAAAAGGACCTCCCACCAGCATCCTCCCAAAAGTGCCCCTCCAATAGCTGTAAGGCTGGAAATTACAAGTGCGATAAACCTCCAATCCCTGAGAAGTGCCGCTGCAAGGGCAACAAGAAGGTACCACATCTTAGTACTACCTTCCTATGTCCGCATCCCTTGTAACATGTCCTAGCGTTGTCTTACCAACTCTCCGCGTTTTTTTTTTTTGCATGATTTAGATCTGCGGTTCATCGTTCCCGGCTGAGTGCGGTTGGGACGCAGCTAGCTTGTACGAGTGCCGTGGTATTGATGATACACCCGCTCTTGTGGAAAAGTGTCCCTCCAACAGCTGCACCAAGGGCAACGACCATTGTGACGCAGAAGAGGAAATTGACAAGTGCAAATGTAAGGCCGTTGGCCAGGTATGTCCTAACATGAACTCTGCTTACTTTTTTTGCAGTGGAGGGAGAAATGGTATGGTGTACTTGCGTTCAAAATTCGATATGATAGACGTCTTGACTTTTCTAACGGTCCATTGTTATACTACGCAAAGTTCTGCGGTTCCGACTTCCCTGCGACTTGTGGGCTCCATGCCGCTTACCTTTACTCTTGTGAGTCCAGAGGCGATTTTCCAAAGGTCTGGGAGATGTGCAAGTCGAACAGCTGCCCCAAGGATGCTGGAAAGTGTGATCCTCCAGAACCCACGGAAGACTGCAAGTGCAAGAAGGCTGGAAAGGTAAGAAAATAGTCGAGCAAAAGAAAGGAATGAGCTACACTAGATTTCACCATTTACAGCTGCCAATAACCACCTCTTTGTTTCTTGACTTCGTATACTGGCACGTTTTAGATCTGCGGTTCGTCGTTCCCTCTTTCTTGTGCATTGGATGCCAGCACCTTGTTCAAGTGCAGTGCTACTGGTGCCGATCCTGAGATCGCAGAAAAATGCATTTCAAACAATTGCTTGAAGGATAGAGACCAGTGTGAGCCTGGAACCGATATTGACGTTTGCAAATGCTCCGGAAAAGGCTTTGTAAGTTTCATACTCTGCTCAGTGAACCATTCTTTCATTCATTTTTTTCGTCCTTCAAAAGCACATGTGCTGTAATGTCCAACTTTTCTTTAACACGTTCGCTTGATTCTTCCTTGATCATTAGATCTGCGGCTCTTCGTTCCCAATGAAGTGCAATCTCGACGCAGCGTCGCTGTACAAGTGCGAGGGCCGAGACTTGTCACCCGTTTTGTTTGAGAAGTGCGAGTCCAATAGTTGTACCAAGGGCGGGTCCAAATGCGATAACCCCACCCCTATTGACGACTGCAAGTGCAAGGCTACTGGAACGATATGCAGTGATAATTTCCCTCCCTCCTGCGCCTTGGTTCCTAAATCGCTCTACGATTGTGTGGCTGGAGGGGATCCCACGATTCTATACACTTGCAAGTCTGGCAGCTGCAATGCTGGTTCTACGTCTTGCGAGGTCAATGAGTGCCAGTGTACTGCTGAACAGGACTTGGTCTGTGGTTCGTTCTTCCCTGCCAAGTGCAAGTTGAACCCGGCTGCCATCTATGTCTGTACTGGTAACTGGACCAACCCAGTTCTTGATGAGGAGTGCGAGTCTGGCTCCTGTCCCGCCGATGCATCCAAATGCGATCCTGGACCATGTGACTGCCCGGCTGCCGGCGATGTAAGTTTTGTTCCCACTACAACAATAAGAGTGAACACTTTGTTATTGGCGTTAGACCCTACGGGAACAACTATTAACGGATCTTTGTTTGTGCCTCTGTGCAGATCTGTGGAGCAACATTCCCTAAGATCTGTGAGCTGTCGGACAGTGCCCTCTACAAGTGCGAGAATGTTGGATCCAAGCCCAAGGTGATCCGCGAGTGCTCGTCCAAGGAGTGCCTGAAAAACGAAACCAAGTGCACTGTTGGCGAGTGTGCCTGTAAGGGGGCGGGAGATGTAAGTTGCAATGAGAACTGCCAACACAGAACTATAGGAAGGTCACTTTTCTTTCGTCATGATGAAAGTAATGCCAAGTCGAGTCCTTCAGCAACAACCAAAGCACTCACGCGATGTAATCTTCATTGATGGAAACCCTCCCACTTGAATAGGTCTGTGGCTCAGATTTCCCTCCAAATTGCAAGTACGACGACGCGACTCTTTACACTTGTGAGGCGAAGGATGAAGACCCCACATTCAAGAGGAAGTGCGCTTCTGGCTCTTGCCCCAAGGGTTCAGGCGAGTGCGAGACTGGCGACTGCTCTTGCAAAGCCGTTGGAGATGTAAGTACAAAATTTAAAAGAAAAATAGCTGTTTTCTCATACAATGAATGGCAACGACAAAGTGAGAAAAAAAAAAGACTTACTCCAGACTCTAACACGTAATACTACATTGTGGTGTACCCTTTGAAATCAAAATTAGATTTGTGGCGCGTCTTTCCCCAAGTCTTGCCGCTATAACGACTTCACGCTCTACAAATGCGACGCCATTGGAGATACTCCTCAAGCGAAGGACATCTGCCTGTCGCATGTTTGTGAGAAGGACGATACCAAGTGCGGAGTCAGCCCATGCGCATGCAACGGAGAGAAGAGAGTAAGTTTCACAACAATTGGCCAAGTTGCACTCCTACATCCTACTACTGAAAAGTTTATGTTGGTGATGTACAGTAGTGCCTTAACATGTACTACCTTCCCTCACATTTTCTTTCTCTCGCACTTCTAGGTTTGTGGATCGGAATTCCCTTCTGACTGTGGATACGCTACATCAGGCATCTATACCTGCGGTGGTATTGGCACCACTCCAATCTTTGACCACATCTGTTCCTCCGGTAGCTGTAACAAGGTCGAGCATCACTGCGACCCCGACACATGCGACTGCAAGCGGGTTGGACCGGTACGTTCTATTTTCCCTTATTAGCTATCGCACATGGCATCAATTGGTACAGGAGGAAAAGCACCGAAACTAACTAACCACGTATTTAAAAATACCAATGTGCAGATCTGTGGCTCTTCGTTCGACGCCACCTGCGGCTATATTCCTGCTGCTCTGTACCAGTGTGACGAGATTGGAGAGAGACCTCAACCGTTTAAGAGCTGCAAAAGCAAAGTGTGTGAACCCGATGCTTCCACTTGTGGTGAGGATCCTTGTGTCTGCAAGGTTCCCGGAAAAGTACGTTCGGCACCAACTTTTGTTATCTTTCTCTGCGACAGGTTAGCTCGTGTTGTTTAAGACCTAACTCATGTTCAACATCCAAACGACAAACGCAAAATAGTACTGTGGAAAGACGTACCCCGAGTTCTGTGGTCTTCAGAACGACGTCATCTACTCTTGCCTATCCGTCAAGAGCGAGGTCAAGCCTAACCCTGTCGAAACCTGCGTTTTAGGATGCGATTTTGGCGCAGACAAATGTATTCCTACCGACCCATGTCTGTGCGACTACGATGGACGTGTAAGTGTTAAAAAGAAAAGGGTCCGTCCAAAAACAAGGGGCAATGAATGGTTTTCAGACGTGGATTAACAGTGCCTCTATTTATGTTGTGTGATCACCCACCATAGAAATGCGGAGCGTCGTTCCCAGATTCTTGTGGATACAGCAAGGATAAACTGTACGATTGCGTCTTCCAGAAAAAACCCGAGTTCTACAGAGATTGTGTTGCCGACTCCTGTCCTGTTAACGGCACCAACTGCAACACAATCGACAATATCTGCCTGTGCAAAAAACCAGGAATGGTAAGTCCATGCGAAATAATCGATGGTGGTGATGATGTTATGATAAAAGATAGTCCTTGTTATTGATCAGTCATCGCATACGTGCATTTGTCGTATTTAATAGATCTGCGGCTCTTCATTCCCTTCACGATGCATGACCAACAGGCACGCTCTTTACAAGTGTGATGCGGAAGGAAGCAGGCCCATCTTTGATACGAAATGTCCATCCGGCTCCTGCCCGGTCGACTCGGACGCGTGCTCAGACCTCAAGTTCTGCAAATGCGAAAAGCCTGGAGATGTAAATGCCTCGTGTATTTATCGACTGAGTATACTCTTTACAACGTGAAAGTTGGTTGGACCTACAGATATTAACAATAACTTTGTCGTATTTGTTGTCTACGCAGGTCTGTGGTTCGACATTTGACGAGGCTTGTGGTCTTGCAAAGGGCACACTGTACAGCTGTGCGGCGGCGAATGAAGATCCTATCGAGAAAGAGGTCTGTGACAGCAAGCTCTGCAAGTCTGGCGAAGACAAGTGCAGCAACATTGACGAGTGCGCTTGCACAAAGACTGGTCAGGTAAAAAGGCAGCAACGAATCTCATTCGCTCTGATGCTTGACAAATGTGGACGACATGTGTGTTGTAACCTGACGCGTTTTTGTTATTCTCATTCATATACCTTGGTATATGGTGAATTAGATCTGTGGATCCGCGTTTGATGAATCTTGCCCTGTCATCCGCAATGCGCTCTACTTCTGTGCGGATGAAGGTGATGCGCCAAAGTATATCGATGGCTGCTACACTGGCGAGTGTCTCCCTGATGCCAATCAGTGCAGCCCCGACCCTTGCCTTTGCACGGAGCGTGGATCAGTAAGATTCGATCGTCGAGCATCTTCCGACATTTTGTTGTGATACTCGACCATAGCACGCTTCTAACGGCTCCTTTTTTTCACTTGTCTCACACCCATTGACAATAGACCTGTGGAGCCAATTTCCCTGAGCGCTGCAAGTTTGAAGCCGCAGCGGTTTACTACTGCCCTAAGAAGGGTGTTAGGCCTATCTTTGCTCAAAACTGCGATACTGGAGCCTGTCCTGCAGGCCAAAAGATCTGTACCCCCAAGCCAGAAGAATGCACCTGCTTCAAGCCAGGACAGGTAGCGTGCTCCACTTTTATTTTAGCTCCTTGCTCGGGCTGGTCGTATATTCAGAATCTGCAGCCTAACTGCCGCATCCTTTCGTTTTATGTATCGTTTTTTTTCTCCCGTTTCACTAGCTCTGTGGTTCGACTTTCCCAGCGTCATGTGGTCTCAACGTGGATACACTGTATTACTGTGCAGGCAAGGGAGAAATACCCAAGGAGATTGAAGTGTGCAAGGCCGGAACTTGCCCTTATGGAGCCAAAAACTGCGAGCGTCTCCTCGACTGTTACTGCAAGAAAGGTGGATTTGTACGTATCATATTGCAAGTCAATGGCGATCCCAATTACATTACTATCGAGAAATGTGGCCTTAATGACTAACAAGTCCTTCATTTCTTTGACGATGTCTAAACATAGCCTTGTGGCAAGGAGTTCCCTAAAGAATGTCGCCTGGAAGCTGACACCCAGTATCAGTGCAGTAACGCAGGAGATGTCCCGATTCCCATTAAAACCTTCCCTCCGGGTCAATGCGGCAAGGGAGACTCTTTCGATCATGATCCTTGCGCCTGCTCTGGTACGGGAACTGTTTGCGGCTACGTGCTCGATCTTCCTTCCTGCCCGAACGCGACGTTCGAGGACCAGTCGATTTACAGCTGTGTCAACAATCGCAAGCCCGTCAAGATCAGAGAGTGCACTGGTACTGATAAATGTGTCCAGGTGGGACCCAAGGCTTCCTGCAAGGCTGACCCTTGTGCCTGTGATGAAGAGGGCGCTAAAGTAAGTACCAAACGCCGTAGTAGGTCCTCTAACCTCTTTGATATGTAATTTGGGTATGCCTGACTCCAAGTGTTCTATTATTCTCTTGGTTTTCGAAATGTAATAGGTCTGTGGTTTCGGCATTGATCCCTCTTGCGGCACCATTGATAAGGAGGCGTCCTATGTCTGCTCGTCTGGCGTGTTGGTCAAGGATACAGATTGTCCCAAAGGCTGCTTGGCCTACGAGGGTATCTGCAAAGATAACTGTGTCTGTGAAAAGGACGGCATGGTGTGCGGTAAGGTTTTTACTGGCTGTAATTTGGACCCCAACACCCTCTACCTGTGTCAAAAGGGCAAACGACCGACCAAGGCCCGTGATTGCCACCCCAGCTCCTGCCAGGCCAACGCTCTTACCACTGCATCGGTCAAGGCCTTCACTGCAGGACAATATGCTGACACTTGTGATGCCAACCCATGCTACTGTGACTCTGACGATTCACTGGTAAGTATCAGCCTTACTTGTTGCAATTGTGCGTGTATGGTTGTGTTGACACAAAATTTAATAACTATCAACTCTTGCAACTTATAGGTTTGCGGTGATAAGGTGAACCCTGTGTGCAAGTTCGACCCAACGGCGATCATCTCATGTCCAGGAGATGGTGGCAAGCCCATCATTGTCAAGACCTGTGATCCGAACAAGTGTATTACCAAGGATGGAATGACTCGATGCGACACCAGCTCTGACAAGTGCCGCTGCCCTTCTGACGGAGCTGTAGGTTTACTTTGCATGCGCCATATTGCAAAGCTCTTTTTTAGAGCGAAGCAACAATACCTCACATCATTTAACATCCTTTTTTTATTTTTATTTTTTTTTTTTTTTTTGACAACTACACGTAGTTCTGTGGTAGCTACTTCCCCAAGGAGTGTCGCTTGCCGTCTGATGCGGTCTTCTCTTGCACAGGTGAGGGCAAACTGCCAATCAAGATCACCACCTGTTTCCCACAAATATGTGACCAAGTCGACACCGATGCTTTCTGCGAACCCGACCCTTGCGTGTGCTCGAAAAACAATGGCACTGTAAGTCTACTCTCTCTTTTCTATGAATTCCGTTTCTGTTGACTCGTGTTCCTATCTCTTGCAACGGTGGAGAGGGTTCATTCTAAACTAGTATGGTGTACTCATGTATTTACTTGTTTCTCAAAATCAGGTCTGCTCGGGTGATTTCCCCAAGATTTGCGGTTTCCAGGCCGACACCGTGATGACTTGTATTAGTTCCGGTCAACGCCCTAAGGACTTTGAAGTCTGCTCGCCTAACAAGTGTACCGCGACCGACGGAAGTGCTCGTTGCGACAACAACCCTTGTCTCTGTAATGAAAAGAGGGAGAAGGTAGGCAGTGCATGAGGTTTTTCTTTTTTCTTCTTGTCGTTTACTTCAAAATCTGTAACTGAAGCATTGATACGGTTCACTAATTCGCACTCTATTTTTTATATCTTCTACATGATTCCATTCTTTCAAGATCTGTGGAAGCGCTTTCCCTAACAAGTGTGAGCTGAAAACTGAGGCCATCTACGAATGCAAAGGTCCGATGACCAAACCAGAGCTCATCTCAGAGTGTGGACGTACGGAGAGATGTGATAATGAGGGTCCTGCGGCTAAATGCGACACCAATAAGTGCTTCTGCTATGCCGACGAGATTGGCAAGACGGTGAGTGTCCATAACTTTCAAAATTGCTTCACGGTACACATGGTTTGACTCAACGAGAGGCCGGGGGTCTTGCGAAATTGTTAATGGATTTCCCTTTTGCTTCGATGGTCATTTTAGAAATGTGGCAGTGAGTTCCCCAATTACTGCTACTATGACAACAAGGTCATCTACTCGTGCGATGCTGATAACACAGAGTGGACTGTTAAGAGACCGTGCGGTCCTGACAACCTCTGTCTTCCTGCCGCTTCTGATTCCGAGGCACCCACTTGTTCTCAGGACGGTTGTGTGTGCAAGGCCGAGGATGTCGGCAAGGATGTAAGTCTTCCTGCCTCAAAATATTCACATTTATACAGGCTTTCAAATATGATATTAGAGCCTCTATTGACCCCACCATTCTAAAACAACCTCTCTTTCTTCTCCATCTCTCTCTACTTCTCTTCACCCCTGCTAGTTCTGTGGAAGCAACTTCCCCACGCGATGCTACTTACTTGACGACACTATTGTTACTTGTAAAACGGAAGGAGACCGCCCCGAGCCCAAAGAAATGTGCAGTCCCAACAAGTGTGTCTTTAACGCCAAGGATGTCACTGCAACCTGCAAGAATAAGGAGTGCACCTGCAAGGCTGGCCAGAAAACCGTGAGTCTTGTTTCCATTTGCAAACATGTAACGGTTCTCCATTTCTTTTTTTTTTTTTTTTGCACGTTTCTAATCCTTCTTTAACTCTTTCTTTTGCGAACCTAGGCTTGTGGAAGCAGTTGGCCATCAGAATGCTTGTACGAAGCCAACATGATCTACGAGTGCGACGGTGTAGATGGAACCTTGCCTCAGATTAAAAACTCATGCAAGCCAGCTCTCTGCGTCTTTGACGGAGACAAAGCCAAGTGCAAGTCGACCCCCTGCCAGTGCAATGAAGAGGACATCACCGTAAGTTTCATCCGCCTTCGCGTTCCATTTGGCTGGCTCTTAATACCTCGCCCTGTCTTGCAATTTTTCGCATCATTTCATCCATGATATTAACACCAAAATTCTCATTGGTATCAATGCAACAGCTTTGTGGTTCCGACTTTGTGAAGGATTGCGGATACGAAGACAACACCATCTTCACCTGCAGCGGTGAGGGCTCGACCCCAGTCTTCCAGGAGAAGTGCCCCAAGCAATGTGTCCACTCGATGGTGACAAACACTTCTCGCTGTATCGGAGGCACATGCGACTGTCCTCGCATTGGAGCTCCTAAGAACGTAAGCCTCATCTCTATATCATACATCGTATTCTGTGGGTGTCCTTCAGAGTATTTTGAAGCTGAATTGTCTCCTTTTTACTCGCAATTGTTTAGTTCTGTGGTGCGCTCTTCCCCGCAGAATGCAACTACGACAACAACACCGTCTACCATTGCGAGGCGTCAGGGGAAACGCCTACCGTGCTTGAGAAATGTACCGACTCTGGCAAAGAATGTGCCCTCACCGGAGTCAATGCACAGTCTTGCGTTGAAAAGGCGTGCGAATGCAAAATAGGTCTACCAAGGGTAAGCCTTTTTCTTCCACCACACACTACTGACTGAGAATGGTTTCCACTGACAATGGCAATGAAGTGAACGAGCAGGAACCCGCTAACAAACTCGTGCGTCATCAAACCATTATAGCAATGTGGAGCTGACTTTTTGCCAAGCTGCAAGTTCGATTCAAAGATTGTTTACTCTTGCAAGGACCCGAAGAACCCAGTCCCGGAAGTTTCATGCGAAAAGGATTGTAACCCATCTCCTGCCGCACATTGCGAGGAGGATGTTTGTGCTTGCAAGGAGGGCGTCGCTCTGGTACGTCACCATCTATACTTGAAGCGTGATTTGTCACGTAGCATTGATCCTCCTCCTCTAACAGTTTGCTCCCCCTTTTTTATCACTGTCGTAACTGTCGGCAAAACACTAAAAAGATGTGTAGCTCGGAATTCCCCGACACTTGCGGCTACGACAAGGACTCGGTTTACCGCTGCTTGGAACCTAGGAAGCCCACCAAGCAACAAGACTGCACACCCAACAAATGTGTCTCAACACCAGAGGCACACTGCTTCGTGGATCCATGCGCATGCAAGGCTTCACAGAACCTGGTAAGCGAGGACGCCATTCATGCGCGACATGTTGGCGCGTTGAGCGACAGCAAACTCACCATTTTATTTTGCTCATCATACCTTTTTCTACCTCTTATTATTTCAATTAGGTGTGTGGTTCTGACTTTCCAACAGAGTGCAAGCTCAAGTCAGATGCCGTTTACAAATGCTATGGCTTGAAGTATCCCGCCCTTTCAGAGGAGTGCACTCCAGGTGTCTGTCTCACGACGAACGGCATCGCCGGCTGCAGAAACGAGGACTGCTATTGCAAGGACGGTGTAAAGACGGTAAGAAAAAATGTGTGTGTTTCGAGAATACCTTCCCTACATTAAGTCGCTGTTCTAACTGTTCGACATCTGTTCGTTACTTAGACATGCTCGGATGCCTTCCCTGCTGTCTGTCAGTACGGTAACGACCCAGCCCAGATTTTCAGATGCAGCGGCGCAGGATCCAAGCCCTCTGTTTCTGTCAAGTGCAAGACCCAGTGTATCCCCAACGTGGCTGGAGTATCTGTCCAATGCAAACCCGACCCATGCGATTGCAGCGTTGAACTTGTTGGAAAAAAGGTTAGTACCGCTCGCCTCTTTTTTCTCAATCTTGTTATGGTTTCAATTGTATAGAGAAGTAGTGAAGTAGCTTTCATTTTACTAACACGAATTACGGTTTTTGGTTGTTTTCTTGTTATTAGTTGTGCGCAAGCCAGTTCCTGCCTAGCTGTGGCCTCTCAGCGGAAAAGATCTACTACTGCGGAACGCTGGGAGACGCGCCTATTGAAGTCGACGATTGCAAGGCCCCCGCGATCTGCGAGGTCAAGGAAGATGTCGGTACTTGCAAGCCCCCAGTGGATCCTTGCAACTGCCCTCTGGACGGAACCGCAACCACGGTAAGAAACATCGCTTATTCCAACCACATATAAATTCTCTTCCATGTTTTGTTTTGTCAGTTAGCCTTGGGTAAGTTCATCAGAGCCATGGTTTGCTCACACTATACCACTTTGCGCTTTATGACTACCCCTTTCACTCACTTTTCATACAGATCTGCGGCTCGAACTTTGAGAGCAAGTGTGGGCTTGAACCTGACAGTGTCTACGACTGCAAGGATAAGGCCGGTCGGAAGCCAGTCAAGGTGACCTCATGTGCGCCTCAGGCCTGTGTGCCCGGCAAGAATTCTGCCGAATGCGACAAGGACCCGTGCCGATGCACTGCCGCCAAGATAACCGTAGGTGTCCCTTGTCCTTCCCCCCTGCCCTTGCTCTTTCCCCATCACGCAGTTATCGAGAGACTTTTAATTCTAACCTTACCGATTTGTATTACTCCATATCTCCATATGTTCAATTCTTAGCTTTGTGGTGGTTCATTGCCTCCACAATGCAACTACAATCCCAACGTTCTCTACTTCTGCTCTGATATTGGTTCTATCCCAACCGTGTTCACCAATTGCACAGTCGGTGGATGCGATCCACAGACCAGTGCCTGCAAGACCGACCCATGTGCCTGCACTTCTAGCAGTTCGGTATGCTCTATGGCATTCTTGAGTTGTTGTGTTGTTGTAAATGACGTTTCGCTGACTATTTTAGAAGGCCCAAAGTGAAATGAGGAGACTGACCCATGCTGTTCGTTGCATTGTGGTCCCTTCAATTAGGCCTGTGGATCGGCATTCCCAACGGAGTGCCAGTTGGATCCTAATACGCTGTTCGCGTGCGATAGGGTTGGCTCCCTGCCAAAGGAGATTGAAAAGTGTACCGCGGGCTGTACCAAGGGCGCAAGTGTTTGCAATGTTGATCCATGCGTCTGCACCAAGGTCGAATTGGTATGTTAACAAACCCTTATCGTGTGCATAAGTTCTACATTCTGTGCCCCCCAACTGACGTGCTGATGTTGCTTGATGAATAGAAATGCGGTTCTGCATTCGACGCCAGTTGTAAACTTGATAGTGACACACTGTTCGAGTGCGCAGCAAAAGGAGACAAACCCAAACCAAAGGAAACGTGCATCAAGGGTGGATGCCCCGCGGGTACCACTGCCTGTGTCAAAGATCCATGTAAATGCGGAACTGCTCCTTCGGTAAGAAAAAATAAGATTATCTGTGTCGCGGAAACCTTGGAGGATGTTTTTATTTGCCGCTGACATTAGAGCTTTCTTAATTGTTCAATACTAGACTTGTGGAGGTGACTTTGATGCTTCTTGCAAGTTTGAAAAGGACACTATCTATGAGTGTTCTGGCGAGGGAGCAACACCTAAACCCGGCAAGAAGTGCGGTACTGGTCTGTGCAGCTCTGCTGATAAGATGTCTTCAACTTCCGTCGCGACGTGCAAGCCCGATTGTACCTGCAAGACCAATAAGGACACTGTACGTCTTGACGCCGATTTGTTTCAAAGTGAAAAAAAAACAACATCCTTCTTAGGTATGACGAACATATGGCTCTTCTAACTTTCGTCATAACATCTGGACTACTTTTTAGTGCGGAATCGACTTCCCGGCAGAGTGCAATTTCCCCAAAGATACCCTGTACACATGCGCCAAGATCGGCGATACTCCTAAGAAAAAGGAAGTCTGCGCACTTAACGGCTGCAAGACAGGCACCAATACGTGCTATGTCGACCCCTGCGCCTGCAAGGTGGTTGGGGAAATCTGCGGAAAAAACATTTGCGCGACCCTGAATCCTGATACTATCTACATTTGCAGTGCAGTTAACGGAGTCGCTATCCCGAAGCCCAATACGGCCGATTGCGGTGACGGAAAGTGCAACGGCGGCCGATGTGGTGAGAACACTTGTATTTGCACGGAAGACGGACCCTTCTGTGGCAACGAATTGCCGTGCCCTGGATTGAACCCTGACCTGTACTACAACTGCGGTAAGGGCATGAAGCCCTTCCCCTTCGACCGCTGCAAGAACGGAAAGCCTACAACCGGAAAGTGTCTCTGCAACGATGGAAACTCTGTAAGTGGCAGTGAATAACTCCTTCATGCCCGTTTTGCGAGATAACATTAATGCTTTGAACTTAACTGACCTTCTCGTGTCTGTTCCCTTTTTGGCCAATGCGTAACCTATAGATGTGTTCGACATACTTCCCATTCGAATGCGGCTACGAACAAAGTCAGATCTTCGATTGCCCAACAGGCGCCGGCGGCAAGCCAGTCACTAAGCAGCAATGTGGTGAGGGCAGGTGTACCCTTGCCATCAAGTGCGACGAAGACTGCAAGTGCCAAGACGCCAATTCTGTAAGAACTTGTGCCCTTCTTTTCGTTTGGTTCACTGTGTTTCGCGCTTTTTCGTTTTCAGAGTGTGCTCTCTAACCTTTTTTATTTTTTTATTTATCCCTGTAATTTTAGAAATGCGGAAAGAACTTTGATCCCAAGTGCAATTATGTCCCTGGCTCGATCTACACTTGTTCAGGCAAGGGAGCGACGCCAGTGGAGGGCAAGGCTTGTGGATCTGCCGAGCTATGCGATTCTGTTTCGGGTGTTGGCAAGTGCTTCGGCGAATGCAAGTGCAAGACTTATGAACCGGTACGTTTCTCTCAACCAAGGTTTCCTTTGTCCAAGTTGAAACTTGCGCGCCTTTACTATTTGGCTTGACACTCAGTCACTCATCTCTTATAACCTTTTTTTTTTTTTTTTTTTTTTTTTGAATTCTATAGGTTTGCGGTGCCGCATTCCCAGAGAGCTGCAAGTTCAAGCCAGGATCACTCTACCAGTGCGATTTCGGGGGAGCAGATCCAGCCAGACCTACGGCTTGCCAAATCCCCTGCAACCCCCAGCACGGACCCGACAAGTGCGGTTCCAATCTCTTTAACGCCTAAGAGATGCCTTTGTTTCTATTTTGTTTATACATTTTTATCATTGCTGGATACTTGTTGTTTGGAAGGAAGTGGGAATGGAGACGCTCAAACCGTAATGTCGTTTCTGCCCACCTCTTTTCTTTCACAACCATGCATCAATACCTTATCCCCATGGCCCATTTTGTTGTAAGTATTTTCTTGTATAGGGGAGGGCCATTATGTTTTGAACTAGCAAAGAGTGAGGGTGGTTGCGTGTTTTTGTTCTCACACATGTCCAGAAATAAACATGCAGGTCAGTTCAATAATGTTCTTGATTCCACTCTTGTGGAAAAGAAATGCTTAGGTGAGATGTTGCTAAGCTACTTGGACGGTAGATAGGATGAACATTGGGGAGAGTAGCGAGAATGTCAACCAGTTTCCTTCCAATGCTCGTTTGAACGAACACCAAGAACAATACGAAAAAGGGTCATACTCTGCAGATCAGCAGGATGAAGTAGCAGACTCGGACAAAGAAATGAAAAAGGGGATGACAACAATCGAAACGATTGAGCGTTTATATAAAACGTGCTCCTTCACTTTCGTTCAAACATATCTCGCTCTCTCTCTCATTTCTTTCTTTCTTTCGCAACCTGGTAAATTCACCTCCATTTCCTACGAGCGCCCCACAAGCACCAACACATATAATATCTCGCCACCATCTGACGCCATGATCTCCACACGCGCTTTCACCGCCTTCCTCTTCGTTGCGGTCCTCGCCCTCACAGTCCAAGCTGTTCCAGGTATATCCCTCAGTATCTTTTCATCCGTGCACAGATCTTGACATAATCGTATAGAAAATGAGTCTCTCACTAACTTTACCTTACCCTTATTAAGTAGTCAAGCGCGGTGACTACACGTTCGAGGAATGCATGAGCGTCTGCGAGGCACAAAACAAGTGGTGTTCAAGTGCCAAGAAGCGCGATGGCTCGCCTATGTTCACCAACTGTGCCGAGATCAGTGGTCAATGCCGCACATCCTGTAACTTTCAGTTCGGAAAGATATAATACGACAGGAAAGTGGCATACGCATAAACCTTCTATACTCATTTTGCTGGAAGGATAAAATAAACAACAAAAAACAAGACTTTGTGCTGAAACGCTTATTAGAAAATAGTCCTGGGGGGGAAGGCTTGGTTTGCGTATCTTGCCAAAGATGTCTCTCATTCTTTGCTGCTTCTCATTCTCTGTTTAACCGACGCATATTTTCATGCAAAGTCGTGTACGTCAATCAATTCTCTATTCCATCATGGTGGATAGCTGCATGAAGGAGGCAGGATAAAAGAAAGGGGGTCACTAGGGGACTTGAATGGAAGGAGATCGGGTGGGAAGAAAAGAGTGTGGTAAGGAATGTTCATGTTTCCTTTTGTTCTCATGCTACATGTTTGAACTGACGAAAAAAAAGGAGTGAGATTCTATGGAATTGAAGGGAGCGTAGGGAAAGGCCTGAAAATCTGTTTGTTAGTTTTCATTCTCCACCTTTCCTAAAAGCAAAAGCTCCACTCCTCGTTCATGCACACAGACACTCTCGTTCTTTCTTAACATCCTTACTACATCCATCATCCTCCAACGCCATGTTCTTTGTTGTCGTTCTGTCAATGCTGCTCCAGGTACGATACGCCTTCCTCGTCCTCCCACCTTCCCGCTCACACTCTCGTACTTGTCAGTTCTTTTTTTTTTCCATTTTACATAGATATGTTACGCACGGTCACTACTCCAATGGAAGATATGGAAGCATGCATTCACGTCTGCAAAGAACAAGACAAATGGTGCGCGAACCAAAAGAAAGGCGCCGGCTGACCTTTGTACAACTGTGCAGAGCTTTTCTGAAGGCCGCCAACTTGCCTGCCCCAAACATTTCAGCCTCGCATCCCAGTAGGTAGCTAAACGACCAAACTGGGAGACGACTGTCAATTAAACCAATTTTTTTTTGTAACGTTTCTTTCTCATGGCTTTGTCGGTGCATGTTGGGTCAATTCTTTTTTCAGCCAAGCATTCTATTTCTTTTTCTAGAGAATGCCCTAAAATGCCTATGCCTATTGAAGGGAATGGAATGGATGGGAGTAATAAAGGGGGAAACGGGCATTTCTCTTTGATGCTCGTTTTTGAACGAGCAATAAGGAGTGACATTCTACTATGGATGAGGGGGGACAGATGGAATACATTTCAATTTTCAAAAAAAAAGGGGCGAGCATAGTCGCTTTTACTTTTTTTTTTTTTTTTTTTTTTTGTCCTTTTTCTCTCACACCTTTCTTTCTGCCACTGCCACTGACAACCATATCGATACCCTCATCTGACAACAGAAAACCCAACGCATTATACCCGTCATCTGATACCATCATGGTCTCCACACGCGTCTTCACCGCCCTGGTCGCTGTCATGGCAGTCCTCAACATCCCCATCCAATCTGTCCCAGGTGAGAAAACGAAATCTTGCTTCCTTCACGCGTTAGCCCACACGTCTGACTTTAACCATCGATACCTGAGCCACTTACCGTACTACCTCTTCTTGATCTCTCTTCCTAATCTATAATAGTCAAGCACAACATCTCATCGCTCAAGCAATGCAACCTTATCTGCAACGAACAGGACAACTGGTGCGGACACGCTAATGACCAACTGGGAACTGTCTCTTTTGACTGTCCCGACATGCTCGACCGCTGTCAGGCCACCTGTCAGAGTCAATTCCAATAGTCTTGCACTCACACAACTCAAAGTATTGGCTAGGGAAAGGTGGCGACAAAACAGAAACGAATACACGCACAAAAAAAAAAACAAGCATAGTATGCTATCCCAGATACAGAAATGTATGTCTGCTTTTACTATTATTTACAAAACCATTTATCCTTCGAGTTGAACAGAAGAAGCGTGCCAAAGCCAGATGTACAACGCACGCGCTCTTCCTCCGACTACTCTGTTAAAAAAAAACGCGAAAATTTACAACTTGCTATCAGCAGACGCAGAGGCAGACGAGGCAGAAGCAGCAGCAGCCTGCGAAGTCTCAGGCCAAGAGTAAGCCTGCAAATGCCTCTCGAACCCGAACCGGCCCACAAACTCGGCCAGCTGTTTAGGGCCCCTCGAACCATATGGGTACACCTCAACAGGGACTTGACCACGATCGATCTTGTGCAACACGGGTGTGAAGATCCTCCAGGCCTCGTCCAACTCATCCGACCGCACAAAGTTGGATTGCTCGCCCATAATTGCATCTAGGATCAGGTTCTCGTATGCGTCGGGGACAGACAAGTTCGTGAACCGCGAAGCGTACGAGAGGTCCAGTTCCGACATAACGGTCTCCATACCCAAACCAGGCAACTTCTGGGTCATCTTCAAGTAGACAGCCTCCTCGGGCTGGACACGGATGACGAGCTCGTTGCGGGCAGCAACGTCCTTCTGGAAAAGGTTCGAGCCCATATCCTTGAACTGAATCCGGATCTCAACCTTTTGTTGGTCAAGGGCTTTACCGCACTTGAGCACAAAGGGAACGCCCTCCCAGCGGGGGTTGTGGATATGGAAGGCCGCGGCGGCAAAGGTTGCGGTCTTGCTGCCCTTGGGGACGGTCTCGTCGTCAAGGTATGAGGGCAGGGAGCCGTCCTCGGACTTGCCGTATTGACCCAAGAGGACCTCTGATTCGACGACTGGGGGGATCTGACGCAATACATCGACCTATTTGTTGTTATTAAAATTGAGTAGAGACGCGTGAGTTCATGCGCTTCGATTGTGACAATGACCACACGAGTTGAACACGATAACAGCGAAAGTGGTTATGTACCTTGGCGTTGCGGATGTCCTCGGCGTTCAATGAGGCAGGTGACTCCATGGCAATCAACGACAAGATTTGGAACAAATCTATTATCATTCAATTCAGGCGAGAAATAGAAGAGAAGCAAAAATATTAGCACTCACTTCCATACCCGTTTCCGCCGCATACACCACCAACCAGCAACAACAACAAAACAAAGGAGACGCACGGTTTTGCATGACGTCGCGCATGATGCCAAACTCATCAAAGTAGCCGCCACGACCCTCAGTGCCGATCTTTTCCTTGAAGGTGATCTGGACGTTGGAGATGTGGTCACGGTCCCAGCAAGAGCCAAAGATCTGGTTGGTGAAGCGCAGGATCATGATGTTCTTGACCATCTCCTTGCCCAAGTAGTGATCAATTCTGTAGATCTAATTCGTTTGTCATAGGAATGGGTATGGTGTGTTAGTTGGATGTAAGTAGGTATGTGAACATGGGTGTGTGTGTGTGTGTGGTGTATGGGTATGTTTGAAAAGTAACAGTCAAGAGAGCGTAAGTTCAGATCTGACGCGATATCGGTCGTGTTGTGCACCCCTTGCGTGTATCTGTTATCTTGTTTCTCTCCCTTCTTTCATAAGTGATTAAACATGGCAGAAAGGGTCGTTGACAATCGCGCCAATCAGATTCATCCCCCTAATCAGTCGCCATCCTTTACTCCTCTCTCAATTGCTCCACCCCTCTCGCCCCACAGAAAAAAAAAATTATGATAATGCGATCGCCGTCCTGTTCTTGTTGAGCCATGCTAAAGTAATGTTGTCTTGTCCTCTCGTTATCCCTTTTTTGGTGCTTATCTCACCAGGGTCAGTGTATGTTAACATGGAGTAGCAATGCCCTCATCCTCCCCATTCTATCAACTATTGGGCTTATCACACTCCCTCTTCGATATGTACTCGCAGATCATCACAATGTTGAGGTTGAACTCTACACCGCACCATCCCTCTCACTCTCTTCTTTCCAAGTGCTCCCCAACCCAACGAAGCGACAGAAAAGAGAGAGAGAGAGTGAGCGAGAATGCTCATTTTTACACAATCAGATCAAAATCACAACTGCAACAACAGTCAGCTCCACTTTTTCTTGCCCTGTCCTTGACTGTTAGATCTGCATTGAACAGCTCGAGAGAGAGAGAGAGAAAAAAGAGAGATCTCTCGTCCAGGAAACATCTCATCCCATATCTCCCATCGTCCCCCAACCCAGTGAATGCGACAACCATCCTTTTTTTCAGTGGAGATTAATAACCCAGACAAAAAAAAAAAAAAAAAAAAAAAAAAAAAAAAAAAAAAAAAAAAAGAGAAAATTGAAGCCCAGAAGTGGGTTCCACTCCTGCCTTCTCCTTGTTCCCTGGAGTACGTGGTCTGTAAGCCAATCTTGTAGGTCACGTCAAGTGAAGCCAGATCACGACCGATCACGTCAGTTCAAAATAATCGCATTGCGATTTCCCTTTATCTCCTCTCTTTGAATGCTGCCCCAATGAATGGACAGACACGCAACCCTGACAAATGATAATTGAACAATGGTGATGATCTTGGTACAAGTAGGTAGTGAGCCCTTTGTTCCCTCTCCTCTCGTCTTCACTTGCGCAGACTTGATCTCTTTCCTCCCTCATATCCTTCGCTTCACCGGCAACGATCGAATGTTGATGGTATGTGCTGCGCACACAGAGGAGAACGTTTATCCAGGTCTGGTCCGGGGATTTATCAGCACAGAACACCATCATGTCTACCTCTCTTGTGCATTGCGTATGTGTGCTGCGTGTCTATGAACGATGATATGTGCTCATCCGATGGGTTGTAAGATTCACCCGATGGACGCATGTTCTCACTCGCCCCTCCTCCTCGTGTTGCCTGTTTTCTGTTCGACCACAACAAAGCTAACTCTCAACTGACCCCGCATCGGTATGACCAATGAAATCCAAAAAGTCTGTTTGTGTGCTTTGTCTCTTGGGTGTGATATGCATGTCGAAAAGCAAAAGGGGGTCAAACACAAAAAAAAGTTTGATAAAAGAGAGACAGAAGAACGTGCGATTGCAGTGTATATCTGTTTGTTTGCTGTCCCTGTAATATGAATGATTGCATTCCCAACAAAAAAAAAAAAAAAAAAAAAAAATCCAGTGTGGCACAGGGCAAAGCACTGACAAAGAAAGTAACAACCAAAAATGTCCCACAGTCCCCTTCACGGCTGATTATTTTCCACCATTGAACGATCGAACCGACCGCTTCACTCTGGCAACACCTCGTCTTCTTCCTTGTGTCTCCGGTAAATACACCACTCGACCTGGTCTTTTCACATTGCCCTGGCATCTCTCACAGTTTCACCCCACTTTTTTTTTTCCTTCTCTCGTTATCCATGAAAAATAAAGCAGAAAAGCAATTACAGAAAACCAAGGGGAAAGAGAGAGAACTAAAAGGGGGAGGGAACCAACAAAAAAAAAAGGCAAGATGAAGAAGGAAGTTCCTTACCTCGTCTTCTCGGTAAAGGGCACCCAAGGCCTTGGACAGAGTACGGGAGCTCTCGAGGTCCATTCCAAAGGGCTTCTCGACAATCAGGCGATTGATTCCCTTGAGCGTATAACAGTTCTTCTTCAATCCATTGGCGACAGGGATGAAGACCGAGGGAGGCAACGCCATATAAAAAAGTCTGTCATGAGTCTTTGTCTCCTTTTCGACCCGCTGCAACTCCTGCTCGAGGGCCTGAAAACCTGAGTCCTGATCGTAGACACCCGAGACATAGGTGCACTGGTCCAAGAACTGATCCAGCATAGTTTTGACCTTGGGCGTGGTCGTGTTCTTGATGTGTTGCGAGATGCGTTTGAGAAAGTCGGGGCGGTCCATCTTGGTACGCGCATAGCCGACGATCCTGGTGGTGGGTGCAATGTGTCCGTGGAGGAAGAGGCCAAACAGGGCTGGGAAAGTCTTTTTCTTGGCTAAGTCTCCCGACGCGCCGAGAACTATTTTTGGGCGATCATGTTTGGTTTGCATGTTGGGGGTTGGTCGGTGGGTTGGTGGGAGAATGGGGGCATGAAGAAAAAATAAAGGGGGGGGGGATATAGGTTAGAGAGACATTGCATTAACACAGGAGTTGTATTTATATGCTTCTTGTGCCTTTGTTGTTCAGGGTGTCTTGTGCTCGAGTCTGCGTAGCTGTGTTCAAGACAATATGCAAGGTGAGGGTTGATGCGAAGGATGGTGAAGGGAGAGGTTCACTTGCCAATGATAGTAAAGACGGGTCTTCCAGAGGTCATTTCGGCTGTGAGTATATGTATGAGTGTATGTGAGTAAGTATTGGGTGACCGAGTGTTGAGTGTGAGTGCGTGAATGTGAGGTGTGAAGAAAAAAGAAGAATGAAAAGAAGAAAGAAAGTAGATACGAGATGAAAAAAAAAAAGAAGAGAAAAAGGACAGAGCGTGGAAAAGCGATTTGAAAAAGAGAAAATTGCGGGGTAGGGAGTAAGTGTCTTGTCTCTTGCGTGCTTGTGAGCTAGAGATAGATGGATGACCAATGAAGACGTGTTCGTGTGAAAGCAAAGAGTGCGATAGGTATAGCTGTGTGGTGTGTAGAGAGAGAAAGAGTGTGAAAAGGGTGATGAACAAAAACAAGAAGAGAAAGCAAGAAGAGGAAGAGAAGAAGAAGAAGAAGAAGAAGAAATAAATAACCCAACCGTCGACTCACAGAGAGGAGGGTAAACATTGACTTTTTTTTCCCTGTGATGTGAATAATAAAAACAATGAGTGAGTAAGCCAGACCTGCCAAGGGCAAACCAAGTATGAATGGTTCTCTCTTCTTTCAAACGCCATTTGCCAGTCGTGAATCAGAGCCAGAAAGAGACCGTCGACGTGATGTGTCAACAAACAGTCACCATTGTTTTTTTTCATTTTTTTTTTTTTTTTTTTTTCTTTCTTTCACACTCACACTCACTCATCCACTCACCGACTTTTCTTTTTCTTTCGCGTTGCCCTTTTTGGGATTCATAACTGATCAGTGATCACATTCTATGCGGGCACATAAGGTTGATTTTATCACTCCGATCACACATGCTTTGCACACACACACAACACACAGCCTTGTTCACTTTCCCATGTCACTCCTTGCACTTAAGCAAATATGTACAAAAAGAAAGAAAGAAGAGAGAGAGAGAGAGAGAGAGAGAGAGAGAGAGAGAGAGAGAGTCGCGTGTTGCAAATAGCCTCATCCCTGTACGTAAACATTTGTCTATGCAGAGCAACGGGGTGACGAGGGGACGAGGACCAGGAAAGAAAAAGGACGAGTCGTGTGAGTGAGCTGCAATCCACCGTTAACCCTCCTTAGGAGAAATGAACTAAAAGAAGAAAAGAAAGAACCCCTTGCCTTGGGTCCACCACAACCTTCCATTCCATACCCCCTCAAAGTTTTTCCCTTGGTTCCCGAGGAGTGCGAAACCTCTCTTGTGCTTTTGCAGTGCCGAATCACAATTTTTTTTTTCCTGTTGTTGTTGTCTTTGTTACTGTTGCCTCCTTTCATACCTCATTTCCTTTTTGTTACCTTACTTCAATCGCCTTTCTTTATAACCCGCATTCTTTTCTCTCTCTCTTCCTCCCTTGTTCTTCATCCTTCTCTTCCCCCTTCACCACAATTCCATTGTTCACCCTCCCTTCATTTCTGATGTCAATTGCTTGCATTTGATCCTTTTTATTTCAATCACCTATGTCAGCTAGTGGTTCTTCTTCCTTCTCCATTTTTCTTTGTTCAACTGCATCCCTTTGCTTTGTTTCCTTTCCCTCCCTCTTATCCTTTCCACCGTTTCTCCTCTGCCTTGAAGCTGTTCAATTGCCTCCTGTTTGTTGAGTCTGATCTGATCAAAAAGAACGTATCACTGCCCTATAATTGATCAGACTGATCAAAGCATATATTTTTTATTTTTTTTTATTTACCCACAGACCCTCTCTCCACCTGCATACTTCACACATGATATCTACTGCAATGCAAAAAAAGAACAGTCTCTTCCTGTTCGTCGCTGCCGTCGTCCTTGTCATAGCAATCGTCACGTCGTCCGTCTCTTCGTCTCTACTCCCTCAGGCGCCTTTCCCTCAGCAACCACAGCCACAGCCTTCTATTGCCTCAACAACAACACCTGAAGCTGTCCCTCCCAACGACTATTCTTACCGCTTCCCTCCCACCGCCATGGACACCTTCCTCGCCTCCATCCGCCCCCGTCTCGACTCTGAGGAAGACTCTCAAGTCATCATCGTCACCGGAAACGAATCCGCAGGTACTTTTCAATAGCATACAATCGCGTCTGTCTCATTCATTCATTCATTCATTCATTCATTCATTCATTCATTCAGTCTACGCACCCTCTGTTCTCCTTATTAACTTCACGCGTCCCTTTCTTCCTACAACATAGACTTGGACTCGATCGTGTCGGCGTTGACGACCTCATTCTTCCTGACTAACTCGCACTCTTACCCAGGAACAATCATCCTCCCCTTCATCAACATTCCAAAAATCGACCTCGCCCTCCGCTCCGACGTCGAGTTTGTCCTCGAGACCAACCACATTAACCACGACCTCCTCTTCTTCCGCGACGACCTGCCAATCCTCGAGAACCTTGTCACCAAGAACAGACTCTCGCTCTTCTTGGTCGACCACAATGTGGTCATGGGCTCTATGGCTTCGCTCTCACGCGCCAAGGTTGTCGGTGTGCTGGATCATCATGTGGACGAGGGGCTTTACAACGACACTGCCAATCCTCGCAGGATCGAAATGGTTGGTTCTTGCTCCAGTTTGGTGGCGGACCAGTTCTTGAAGTCTCAGATGGAGAGAGATCAAGAACTGAACGGAGGAGAGCAGCCCAACTGGGTTCAGCAGGTCACTCGGTTACTTCTGGGGCCCATCTTGATCGATACCCAGGACCTCAAGCCTGAGAGGAAGAAGGTCAAGCCCTTGGACCTGGCCATGGCAAAACTTATCTTTCCCTACACCGGATGGGAGTCGATGGAGGATCTCTTCCGCAGGATCGAAAATGCTCGCAGGGACACCTCTCGTCTCTCGTTCTACGATCTTCTCAGAAAGGACTACAAGGAGTGGACTGTCCAGCATCAAATATCCAAGAAGGACGTCAAGGTCGGCATTAGCAGTGTCATCGGCTTGATGGAAAAGTACGCCACGCGCGATACCAAGGAGGTCTTGCAGAAGGCGATTCAACTATGGGCCGTGAACAGATCTCTGGATGTCTCGATGGTCCTGCTGGCCGATGATTTGGGCGAGGGCCATGGCGGATACCAACGTCAATTGATTGTCAACCCGGTGACAGAGAAGGTCCATGGGATCACAGAGCAGATAGAAGGGGTTGAACAACTGCAGTTGGAACGGACGACGATCATCGATACCGAGGATTCTGTCAACCGAGGCGAGCGGGCGTATCTCCAGCATAACAGCACTTGTACCCGCAAGCAGATCTGGCCCTATGTCGAGAAACTCCTCACTGAGTCTCCCCAACCCTCCCACCTCTAACTTGTGTTTATTCTCTTTTCTTTGTCTCCTTTTTTTTTTTTTTTTTTTTACCTTTATGTTTTTGTTCCTGTTGTTTAATCTAGAATTAAGAGTTCTAGAAGTTGCCCCAATGTATTTATCTCTTTTGTCTTTTTTTCATACCATTCATTCATACCATTCATTCATATGCTTCATACTATATATTCAAGCCCCTGTATCACTCACCCAGTTGGAATCTAAAAAATGAAAAGATGCTGGTAAATATTTATTTTGAAGATGCTGCTGCTGATGCTGCGGTTGCGGTAGGAGAAGTGGTGACACCAGGCGCTGCCTGTGAATCAACTCGCTTGATCTCCCAATCGTCGTCATCAATGTCCTGTGCCTGCAGACGCCAGTACTCCTCCTGCAGATCCAGCTTTCTCCTTGACTTTGACGACAATTTCAGTCCTTCCTCCTTTGTCATCTATAGTATGAGTTGCGGTATAAGAAATGGACGTTAGTAAACGCCTAGTAACGGAGACAATGAAAAGAATGCGAGAGTGATAGAGAGATATATATCATACGGCTTTGGTGCGGTTGTCGTGGACGTTGTATTTGGTAGCGGTGAGCTCGGAGAGGGCAAAGGAGCCGACGACGACGGTGAGGAGAAAGGGCAGACCAAAGTAGAGGACGGGGCGTCTCTTTGTTGCCTGTGCGAATTTATCTGCTGGTGTTGCGACTCCGTAGCTCTTGTTTGTGAAGACCATTGTGTCTGTGTTGTATGAGAGACTGAGGGAGGGAGGGGGGAATGAATAAAAGAATGAATGAATGACTTGTGCTTGAGATGGAACCAACGAACAACGATCGGCTTCGCTCTTTCTTGGAAGGAGGGTGTGTGACTGTCGAAAGGGGAAAGTGGAGGAAGAGTAAGAGCAGGGTTACCAAATGGAGGCAAGGCTGGTTCGAGTGATGATGCCCTCCCTTTTCGAGAGACAAGTGTAGGTTGTTGCCACTAAGAAAGACAAGCAAAGACGTCCATTTGGCAGTTGTTTGCCGCCTTTTTTTGATATGCTACAGAAATGGAACTACTGTAGAGAAGGGTATCCAGGCTGGCATTGTCTGGATACCAGCCTACTCTGTTAATTGATCACCTTTTTTTTTTTTTTTTTTTTTTTTTATCTGTTGTCTTTGTTTGTACCTCCACTCACCCCCTCCCCCCCTGTTACGAAGTTATGCATCTATGTGTATTCTCCTTTTGAGTTCAGTTCGCACGCGCGTCATTTTTCTTTCAACTTCCTTTTCCTTCTTTCTCCTACTCTTACTTTCGTCTCCTACCCTTTCTTCTTTACTCATCTCTAATACATCCACTCAATAACATAGAAAAAAGGAGATCCCTCTCTCCACTCAACATACACATACGCATACACACTTACGCAAGCCTCGCAGGAGACGCAGTAGCAATGTCAAACAACAACAACAACAACAACAACAACAACACCGCCCACAATCACTCCAACGGGAACAGGAGCAACCATACCACAACTACCACTAATACTACTACTACTACTACCACCACTACTACTACACAGGAACAACAGCACCTCGCCACCAACATCTCCCAATCAGCATTCAACCTCCAAACCCTCGACATCACCATCGCCATGCCATCTTCCTCAACCACGTCTTCTTCAACAGCAGTAACTTCAGGAGCAGCAACACCCGCAACCCTTCCCTATTCCCATGTCATCAGTCAAGCAACCGTCGAAGCCCTGGGAGACTGGCTCCTCGAATCAGCTTCTGTACAGTCCGTCCCTGCAGCACAGGAACAGCGTCGTCGGCAAAGTTACAAGACGAGTTCGTTAATTAATAAGTCTTTGAGGCAGTCCCAGGAGGAGCGGCGTAAGATTGCCCTTGCTGAACAAGCGAAGGTACCCATTGGAGCTGGTGTTTTTTTTGGGTGCCTGGGATTGTTTTCAGGAGAAAAGGCGAGATAAGTGGAATGGGATTTCATAATAGAGCTACGATGCCAAAGAAAAAAAAAACAACAAAAACCATTGTCTAGTATATCATGGAGGACGATCTCTTGGAGTAATGGTATCAAAGAGAAAACAAGACAAAAAAAAAGCACTGCTATGAACGTGTGACAGAGGACTTCAAAAAGCTATGGTACCAAAGAAGAAGACAATGACATTGTAGAGGAAGGTGTTGTTACTGAGCCAAACCTAAACCAGCTTACATGTGAATTGTATCGCGTTGAACATTCACACACATTTTATTTCAACTAGAAACGATACCAATTCACAAACCACGCCCGGAAACTGGCCCTCTTTGCAAGTGGACAACCCTCAGGAGAATCCTCTGACTCCGGAGACGACGACGAAGACAACGACGAGGACGATGAGGAGGACGTAGAGTGTGATGACGATAAGGATCTAGAAGACGACGGCGACGACCAGAATCCACTCAGCAAGAAAAAGAAAAAGAAACGATCCAACAAAGAGCCTTCCTCGCCATCATCATCGCCCTCAGGAACAGGAATCGACCTTGGAGGCAGTGGTGGCGGTGGCGCGGCTATAACGTCGCTACACAATGCACCACCGCCAAATCACAAGCGGCGCTTGAGTTCTGGATCAGAATCGGAAGCGACTGCGGGAGGGAAGAAGAAGGACAAGACTGTCGATGCGCTCTCGCCGAAGAAGCCTCGGTTACAGAAGAACTCGCCCAAAGCTGCCAGGAAACATAAGGATCGCAACCCATTCAGGTACTATTCTTCAGCACAATTATAACAACAAGGAATGACACGTTTTAACGTTGTTTATGTTTCTTCCCACGCTCAGGAGATGTTTCAAGGCTTTGGCGCTGAGAAGACGACTCATAACTATGAACGATGCATCAATTTCACCGTCCATTGCTTGTCAAGCATTTGAAATGACAAACTGACATCGTCCACGTTCTTGCCTGATATGATGTGATGATAGGGATCAGATGATGATGCCAGAACCCATGACAGACATTCCTTCAGACCTCGACACGAGCTACTACATTGTCCCACTTCCAATCGGCCACCGCTGCTTTGTGATTTCTGCAGACGGCAAAACAACAGCCCGTCTACCTTCGGGTCAATTGCTGGTCGCCGCCTTTGAATCGTGTCTTCCCGCAGGTTCCAATCAGTACCGTGGCAACAGAAGATCAGATTATTGTATTCTGGACTGTGTGTATTCCTCTGTCACCAGGACCTTTTGGACGATTGATATCATGTGCTGGAGGGGTCATCCTGTCTACGAGTGCGAGACCGAGTTCCGGTTCTGGTGGTTGAGGGGTAAACTGGCCGAGATTGAGAGTTTGCAGGGGACTTGGATTGCGAATCAGACAAAGGAGTGGGAACAGGAGCAGGCCAAGAAGCGACAAAAGAAGGCGAAGCAGTTAAAAAGAAGGCAGGAGAAGGCTGCTGCTACCGCGGCTGCAGCTGTCATGGATGTTGTACCGACAGAGAACACTAGTGGAGCGACACAGGATGAATGTGATGATGGTGATGATGAGGCAGGAACCGAGGGTATGGAACTGGATCCTACCCAGACGGGGGCGGGACCTTCAACGACGTCACGTAGATTCTGGCCGATCGTTTTTACGCCTCTTCCGTACTTCAATGCGTCGATTGATTTGGTCCGCCTGTTGGCCGAGTCGATGCATCAGCCCACAATACCAACAACCATCACCACACCCCCGATGTCGTCGCGCTTACCTATGACAAGTCAAGTGAATGGAAATGGAGCAGCAGAATCTATGCACTCGGCGTTGGCACTTCTGGAATCTGTATCTCTGTCGTCAGCATCCACATCTTCAAAGCCTGCAGGACAAACCCCGTCGAGTACTGCACCACCACCAAAGCGATCAACACCTGCGACCACCTTTGCGATCAAAACACACCCAATCTCAATACCCATTCCTCACTCTGCAAACAGTAACAGTGTAAAGTCCAACGGAGCTCATACTGCCCATTCGCCGATGTCTTCATCGCCTGTCACAAGTACACTTGGAACAATGGCTCTTTCAGGCGAAATCGCAACCGCGGCATCCCTGTTCCCCGCCCACGACACGAAGCAAAAAAGCCGACAGGACCAGACGCTCTTGCACGAACGCGCCGCAGGGTTGGTATTCTTCAACAAGAAAACCATGTATGTCTTGGGATCAACCCCACTCTGTGGATGGGTGGCGATGGACCAGATTGGTGATGTCTTCTTTGATGATGAGGGCGGGATTGGTCCTGCGCCTGGTACCAGTGCGGTCGAAGGTCGGGAGATTGAGATGGAGGATGCCCTTGAGCGTATTCGCATCTAGGATCGCTCGTTGTCGCTCGACTGGCTTTCTCTTTTCTTTTTTTCTTTTTTTCTTTTTTTTTTTTTTTTTTTTTTTTTTTTTTTGTCTGTAACCATTGTAGTTGCACCTTGCCAAGCGTGTTCCTCCCTCTCATACACATTTCATCGATCTCGATAAAAAGCATCCTTCAAGCATTCAAAGCGCTTTTGTTTTTTTTTTTCTTTATTTCAGAACATAATGTTCTCCTATGAGGTTTTCCTAGTTGCTTTTTGGCTTTGGATCCGGAAAGAAAAACACAATGATCTTGGTGGTTGTAAAATACACGTTGATGCTTCATCCTGCATTCCTGAAGTGGAGTGAGAGAATACTAGGCATTACCTGGACCGTCGCGTCTCCTGATCTCGTCAAAGTATGGGTCTATGAGGTTCAACACAAGTGGTAGTTGGTGATTAGTAACTAGGTAGCTGTGATATGAAGCGAGTTTGCACGCGGAACAACACGTAAATGATACTTACGAGCAAGAGCCGCCTCGGCTGATATCCTCCGCTCTGGGTTATACGTGATAAGGCGCTATAGTACCAATTATCGAGTGAAAGTTAGTTAGCCATCGTCCTAATCAAAGCACCTCATCAACAACACAATAAACAATCCAAAAGGAGGGTCGTACGCTTAAGAGATCAACACCATGACCATCCAGCTTGGGAACGAGATTGACCAAGGGAACAGGTTTGTACATGGGGAAATCAGGTCGATACTCGGGCAGTTTTGACACTCCTGGCCATGTCTCTTCCGTGGGTGTTCCCAAGATCTTGAAAATCTTGAGCAACTGATCCTTGACTGAACTTCCTGGGAACAACGGTCTTCCTGATGCCATTTCTAATATCATGAAGATATTTTTTTAAAACAAAGAGCCATGATTAGTTTCAAGTTGACAATAGCGTAGAATGGCAACATTATAGTGCAAAAGGAATGAGAGAAGAGTATGTTACCAGCAAAGATACATCCTGCGGACCAAATGTCGATTGACGTGGAATATTGCTTCGATCCCATTAATACATCGGGCGCTCTGTACCACAACGTGACCACCTTACCAATCATACAAAAAATATGTCAAAAGAAACGATTGGATCCAAAGCAGGCGAACAACAACAAAGGAGAAAAAAATTAGTTCCATGGCTCTGATGCATATGCATGAAATAAAATGATGGCTCACACATTCAGGAAAGCAAACAACAACAAAAAACAAGATCTCATCTCTTTTCGCTGAAAGGGCACGAACCTCGTGAGAATAACTCCTGACAGGGATTCCAAATGCGCGCGCCAGTCCAAAATCGCCCAGTTTCAAGTCGCCTTTCTTGTTGATTAGCAAATTCTGCGGCTTCAAGTCCTATTTGCTCGAAAGAGTGAGGCGCGGATTGTTAGTTATCATAATGGTACAAGAGGAACGCGTGAGCTCAAATAAGCTCTAAAGAGGAATGGAAAGCTACATACTCGATGCAAGACGCGGTGTTCGTGACAGTAGGCGATTCCTCTCAGCAGTTGGTACATCAATTGCTTGAAAACAAAAGAACGGACAAAAGTTAGCAATTTTGTCCGCAATGGTAACAAATCAACAAGGCCACATAGAATCCGCTGAAGAAAGGCAGCGAACCTTTATCGTCAAGACGTCAATATCTCCGCTGTAAGTGTCCAGAAACTTTTTAAGATCCGAGTCCAAAAATTCAAAGACCAACGTCAGCTTCTTTTCCGTGTGCAATACGTCGTACAACCTAGCGGATCATTGATCGATCAGAAAGGCGAAGAGTTAGCACGGTCAATTTATCCTGGAATAACTTGAGCAGCAACATGATGTGAGGACAGAGTGTAACTTTACCGGACAATATTGGATTGCTTGAGCTCCTTGAGCAAGGAGATCTCGCGGATGGCTGTACATGGCACCTATAACATAACCGTGGGAGAAATAAAAAATATGGACTGTTGATCAGAAACCCAAATGTCTTGACTTTTTCTCCATCCTGTACCACCATGCCCACTGCAAACCATACAACACTTACGCCTTCTTCCTCATTGTCGAGACGGATGCGCTTGAGGGCGACTACATCATTTGTCTCTCGGTTCTGGGCCTTGTACACGATACCGTATGTGCCTACAACAGAGAGAACCAAAGATAAGGTTTTTTTTCAATACAAGTCGAGACAGTCCTTTTGTAAGTGGATCCACTTAGACTGACAAAGGGGGACGTGAGCGGGGGTTTATCATGAATGAGTATCGTGGGGCGTAGAGAGGACAATCAGTCGTCAGTTTGCTTCTCCACAACTTAAGCCCACGTTTTTTGTATGTTGTCGATTCGTGTGACTCTTTCACAAAGGAGGCCCCTGCGACCATCTCTAAAAAGGGAGACGAAGGAAGGGAGAAAAGGAGGGAGAAA
Source organism: Linnemannia elongata (assembly GCA_036320915.1). Classification (NCBI taxonomy): domain Eukaryota; kingdom Fungi; phylum Mortierellomycota; class Mortierellomycetes; order Mortierellales; family Mortierellaceae; genus Linnemannia; species Linnemannia elongata. The sequence continues at coordinate 1,513,753 of JAXBDG010000015.1, forward strand.
GGAGGAAAAGACAACAAACAACGACACCAAGGTCGATTGATGTGGTTTTGTGGAGATCCCTCGATTCCAGAAAAAAAAAAAAAAAAAAAAAAAAAAAAAAAGTCTTGTGCTCCATGCCAACCCGTCTTCGCAATGAACGTGGCACTTGGTGTTCCCTTGGTGTTGGCGATGTTATTGCTGATGCAGGCTGTATATTCACTCGTATTACCTTCGCCGAGTTTCTCGATTTTCTGGAAGGGTGAATGTAATAAGAGCAGAAGTTTTGTCAGCTGTGCCCTGCGAGAGGTGAGCGTGTGAAGTCAGGTAATCAACATGACTGCTGCAGGTCTGTTGAACAATACCTGGTATTTGTCCATGTATGTGTATGTGATGAACCTCTGCTAATTGGATTTCTGAGTAAAGTGGGATGGAGTGGCCAAAGGAAAGAAAAGAAAGCAAGGGCCACAACGAGGTCGAATGGAGAACAAGGAGAGATCTGAATGGCACACACAGAGGAATGTGAAAAGTAAAATTTTCAAACACAGACACGAATGTAAAACGAGTATGCTGTGTTGTTGCTGGCGGAACGGGTGGAAGGAATCAGGTGAGAGGGCAAGGGGAGGATGGCAATCAATGCAAGTGAACGTAGTGGTGATGACGATGAAGAGTGGAAAGAGGAAAGAGGAAAGCTGCAAAAGGAATACAATGGGAAAGGAGAGGAAAGAAAAGAAAAGAAGAGTAAAAATGACACCCTTTGGGTGAGACGCTGGTCGCTATTTATCTAAAACTTGGCAGAGTACATGTACTGTAAGGGTGCCCTCAATTGAAACGGGTAACCTACACATCTCACAACTGCAACTACAACAACAACTGCAGCAGCAGCAGCAGCAGCAGTAGCAACAACGCCATCGCTAATCTTTTGTATGCTTCACTTCGTTGCCACTCTTTATCCCTTACTTTACTCTCGTCGCTTCTTCACCTGCCTTGCTCGTCTGACTGATGTTCAAGGGGAACAAGAGACCTCCTTGATTGTGTTCATATCCTCATAGATGAACCAGCTCAGTCCCCTTGCCTTTTCATTCAATTGAGAAAGAGTCGACATTTGGAAACCGCTGCTGGATTGGATTGCTTCCTTCCGCAAATCATGCGCACAATAACCTCAACAACAGGCATCATCCATTCTCCAGGCATGACAAGCAAGCAAGACGCATATTCCCCGATGAATGGTCCAGGTATGTGAAAAATGAATGGGGTCCACGACAACACACAAAAGAACGCGACATAACCCTCTCCCTCTGAGTTCATTTTTCGACCCTTCCCAAACGTCAATGCTTGCTGCATGATGATGCTGTTGCTGAATGACCCACCCAACCAAACTTTCTCTCTTTTTCTCTATTTGTTTTTCTCCTTGCTTCCTCTCCGTGTGTCCTTCTTCTATCTGAGCAAACGCCATTCGCTCAACCGTTCTTCATTTTCCTTATTACCCCAGACCACCCTGCACCCACCCAAGCCCTTCCATTCCGCTGCGTGGACAATTGATTCGCTTCCAGTGATCCATGCCTCTGAAAGTTACCCACAAAAACCCTCTCATTCCCTCATTTATTCTATTTTATTTTTATTATTTTTCACCGAACTAACTTTGGTGTGGCAAAGTGCACTCCAATATTGTGTACCTGCCTGTGAGCAGCTTTGGTTTCCTTCGGCGCGACCTAAAAGAAAAAAAATGTGCGGCATGCCCGCGTCAATTGGGCAAATGAAGACCTCTTTTTGGCTGACCTGCAGTACTGCAAGGAAGGAAGGGAGGTTGTTAAAAGCCCAAAAAAAAAAAAAAAAAAAAAAAAAAAAAAAAAAAAGAGCGCGCGTGGGTTGCAATGGAGTGTTCTCAGCCAATCGTGTCGACCTCTCTCGATTGGATTGGCAGAGCACAAACAACGAAAGGTAAAAACGCTGTTTTATGAAAAAGAGTCTAGGGTGGGGGGTGTTTAATATTGTGTGTGAAGTGAGCCATTGATAGCCAAACGATCGTGCCACGGTCCGTGTCCATTCGATGGCATTTATTCTTGCGATTGCACTCTAATTTGAAAAATTGGATATCGGTAATTGCACGCGGACCTGGTTACCTCTCTTATTGACCGCAGTCATGGTTCGCAGTCACAGTGAACTTGAAGAGATAAAAAAAAAAAAAAAAGAGCAAGCAAGAGAGGCACGAAGCCACCGTTTGTAAACAACGAACCTGCACTCTTCTAAAGGGCGCCAGTCCATTCTTCAACACTTTACTCAACTCAACTCAACTCAACTCAACTCGACCCATCGACACACATCACAATGGGAAAGGCTGTAAGAAGACTGACTACACACACTATACAAGGAAAATACAATGGACGTTGCTCTATTCTCATCACCAGACATCGGTCATACTCATTACCCTCAATTTTCTCTTTCCGCCAAATAGCGCAAAAAGAACAGGACACACAAGAAGGTCGAGGAGGGCGAGAACCCTAATGCGCCCAAGACACCAAAGACCTTTGTCATGCGCTCAGGAGAGGTCGGACACTCCGTCATGGGACTCGTCAACGATATCCGTCGCCTCATGGAACCCAACACCGCCACTAAGCTCAGAGTACGTCTCTTGTTCAATGGTTAACCATTTACCTTATAAGCAAGGACAGTTCAACTAATATCCTGTAACTAACGCCATCTCTTCTTTTCTACCTCACCAATCGACGCTCAGGAACGTAAAAACAACCGTTTGAGAGATTTCGTCGCTGTCGCAGGTCCATTGGGTGTCACCCATTTCGTGATCCTCTCCAGAACCGAGCACGGCACCAACATGAGAATCTCTCGCGTCCCCCGTGGACCCACTCTGTCCTTCCAGGTCAAGACCTACTCTCTCGCCAAAGATATCATTGCCATGCAAAAGTCGCCTAAATCCCCCGGTCTCGAGTTCCAGGTTGCCCCTCTTTTGGTTCTTAACAACTTTGGTGACTCGAACGAGATGAAGCTGATGTCCACTGTCTTTCAGAACATGTTCCCTCCCATTAATATCCAGACCGTAAGTTTTTGCTCCTTTTTTCTTCTTTTATGCCCCTTTTATCTTCTTTTATGCCAGTCAGTTTGGTCAGTTGAGTTCAATAACTAACTTGATGCTGCATATGAAAAACAGATGCAATTGGCGGACGCACGCAGGGTGGTCTTATTGAATTACAACAGCGAGACCAAACACATCGACTTCCGCCACTACAACGTCGCCGTCAAACCCGTCGGAATCTCTAAATCCATCAAGCGAGTCATCACAACCGGTGTTCCCGACCTCCAAGGGTTCGAAGATATCTCAGATTACGTCCTTCGTGGCGCCTTTGCCTCGGAATCCGATGTTGAGGATGGTCCCGAATCGACGGTTACTTTGGGTCAGGATTTCGTTGGAAGGAATAACAGGAGGCAGGATCAGAGAGCCATCAAGTTGGTGGAGTTGGGTCCCCGTATGGAGTTGAGACTCGTCAAGATCCAAGCGGGCATGTGCGACGGAGAGGTCCTCTACCACGACATCGGTACGTTTCTTTGCTCTGTTGGAAAACATCGGCAGCCCAATGTCAGGTTTGAAGCAAAATTGCAATGCTAACAAGATAATCCTTTTTACCCTTCAATTAATAGTCAAACGCACGCCAGAGGAGCTCAAGGCACAGAAGGCAGAACGCCAGAAGAAGATGCAAGAGAAGGCAGCCCGTCGCAAGACTCAGGAACAGAATGTCATCAAGAAGAAGGCCGAGAAGGCTGCCGAGAAGGAGGCTCACCGTATCGCTACGGGTGGAGCGCCCCGCAAGCCTGAGGATGAGGATGAGGATGATGAAGTGGAGGCTGATACTAAGGGCAAGAGGAAACGTGCTGCTCATGACGAAGACGACGAGGAGGAAGAGGAGGATGCGCCAGAGTACAACGACTCGGACGATTATTCAGATATGGGAGATATGGCTCCTCAGTTCTCGGATGGAGATGAGGGAGAGTTCTCGGGCGACGATGATGATCAAATGGAGGGCTTTAGCGACGACGAAGAGTAGCCTTTTTTTTTGCATTACCCTTTCTCCTGTTAAAAACACCTGCATTCTTATAAAACATTGCTCCACACACATATTGCTCTTTTAAATTGCTTTGAATTGTTTGAAGTATTAACGAGTTTAGTCTCTTCGTATCCCTTACGCTTTCCCATCTACTGCTTATATGTAGCTCCTTGCAATGTACTGCAATGTTATTACACGCATTTCTTGTTGACAATGCTGGAACCAGTCTCGTCGTACTCCTTGCGAGAGATCCAGAGCTGGTGGAAAGTACCCAATGAAGCCATAATCGATCCTCCCAACCAACTTCCACACTTGCGCTCCACCGTGTTTCCTGGCGCATGCAATTTGACCTTGTACTATTTGCCACATACAAAAAAACGCGTGTAATGTTAGTTGGCAAGCCTTAAGTATCGATAGCAAATAGTAGAGATGTCTAAGACAGCATAAAGATAAGTAGGAAAGAAACGTACGGAATGGGGTATACTGTTCAGCTCCCAGTGCAGACGATCAGCAAAGCCAGGGAACAAGGTGTTGCCTCCAGTCAGGACAACATTGCCAAACAGCGTTGGGCGGAAATCGATATCGCAAGACTGCGCACTGTTGAAGATCAGCTTGGGCAGGCCCACAAAGTTCTCCTGCTCCGGTGTAGGGTTCTTCAAAAACTCCTTGGGGTTGAACATGATCTCGGGCACCTTGAACCGCTCCGCTCCAAAGTTGAAGTTGTATCCGTCCGGCAACTCGTATGGCTTCTGTGGTCTCGTGTTAATGTTTCTGTTGGATAAAAAGAACAGAAAAAGAATGAATATCCAATGTAGCACATCTCGAACATTGGTTCAACTGACGAATAACGACCAGTACAAAGTATCTTACTGCTCATTGTATGTGGACTCGGCGACCTGGCAGACAGACTCCTTAAAATCGTGAAGGACGCGCATCTGCATCATCTTGTGGAAGCTGGGGGTGGCTGGACGATCTCTCAGCACAACATTGGGCTTTTGTCCAACAATCACAGGTGACTTCTTAGCGATCAAGTACTGGGGCGTCACCTCCACATCATTTGCCTTGAACTGCTGTAAGACCTGGTCTGACAACACATCGCCTCCCAATGACTGGCGCATAATGCCCTTCCTGAGAACGTATCCATCATAGACAGGGACAACACTCGTCATGTCTCCACCTGAATCCACCACCAACGCATGAGGTCTTCCCGCTGCAAAGCTATCATTTCAAAAGATAAACATTTGCAGCTGTTAGACCGACATCTCTTCTCAGTCGAGTTCAAAATGCCAACAATACATGGTTCATAGAGAAAAGGAACTTACGCAGTCATGACAGCGTCCTTGGCGACAAAGAAGGCGGGAAAGTTATACTTTTCAAAGGCCAGTTCTGTCAACTTTTCACGAATCTCGCGTGTGTTCCATGCAGACTCTGTGATGATCAAGGGGTGCTCTGTAGGATCGCAGCGAAGTCTCTTCAAAAATGCGTGGTCCCATATCTGCTCCAATGCATCCCAATCTTCGACTATTTCCCGTTATCATATCGGTAGAAAAAAATGTCAGCAGCTGTAACCATGAACCACATGCAGTCATTGTCAAATACTAAGATGCAAGCAAATTATCCTGCAACTGACAAAAAAAGTGAGCAAAAAGACTATAGCCTTACCAAGTCCATCCTTCATGGGAGACTTGATCTCCATATCCGGTCTCCAGCAACTAATCTCTCCATCGCCAACATAGTACTTCCCCCTCTTTGTAATCTTCTTCTTTGATGGAACAACACCAGCACCCACAGGCTGTGGTGCCACATCCCCGCCATCGGCATCCTTCTTTCCGATATGGTTGCTGTCTGACGCAGAGGCACCGTCCTGAGTGACGTCCTGCATCTGTGTGTCCTCAGAATTGTCTGCATCGTCGCCCTGGTCAGCCTCGGCAGGCAAATCAACCCATCCGACAGAGGTTGGGAAAATGGATTTGGGGGTGTCTTCTCCTGCATATCCTGCCTGTGTCCATGTATGTCCGACTGACAACACCAATGCCGCGACTTCGTCTATTGGAATGAAAGTAAAGCTGATGTTGATCAGTTGTTTGCGTGAAAAAGACACGCGCTTTTGTTGTGTTTTTTTTGGTGGCACTGGAGGATGTGAGGAAAAGTGATTGTTTCTTATGAATGTATTGAAGAGCGGAGAATCTCTCATCGAGTGTGAAGGGTGGTAGACTTTAATCTTTGTCTTATTACCTCCACCGTAGGTTCCCATGTTTGCTTTGGAGGGGATATGTGAATGGAAGAGAATGAGTGAAGAATGGTAGTTGTTCTCGAGGAATGCAGAGGAATCAAAGACCGAGACAAAGCGAAGCGTTTGCTTGACTTGGGCTTACTTTGCGTCATATGAATAGTCATGTGATGAAGTGTGCCACCAAAAATAATTCTACAGAAAGTAGACTAGCACCAATTGATCAAAGTAGTTTTTATTCCATAGACTCCACCAACCGACCTTCAATAGTCGCCCTCTCCACCCAGTCGCAGCATCTCCATTTCCCCCTCCAGAGTCGTGGCCCGTGGTGGAACAACTCCCATCGCTGCTGCTGCTGCTGTGGCCGTCGCAACATTAGCCGCCACCGAGACTACCATCAAGTCATTCATGACCACTCCTGGCACTGCGGCCGTTGTCTCTGGCAAAACGGCACCATTCAGCTGCAGTTGCTCTGGCTGCTGAGAAAGTTGGAATCGTTCGTCGATGAGGCGGGCTGCAGATTCATTGAGATAGACTTGGGATCTCGCGTGCTGCTCTTGCTGCTGATAGAATGAATGCTGGATATGTTCGTGATGATGCTGCCGATGACGATGCTCCTGACCATGCTCATGATGTTGCTGGTGTTGATGGTCGTGGTGTTGATGCTCGTGAGTGTGGTACATATGGTTCAGGTGCTGGTGCTCTGGGTGCTCCAAGTAAACCGCGGGCGGTGAAGAAGAGCACGAGGACGTCGCAGAGGGCACAGAGTGGCGGGTATCATTCGTGGCTGGCGACAACCCATCGTCCACGGAACTTCCACTCCGGCTTCGGCCCAACCCTGCTAACGATAGCTGGAGATCATGACGCACATGGAGCGAACTGGTGCGGCGACTAAAGGGATGATTATCGAACTGGTCGCTCTCAGCGGCGATAGCCGTCAAACCACTACCACCAGACCCGTCTACTTCAACCTTCTCAAGAGCAGTAGCTGCAAGGTACCCATTAGTCTTCAACCAAACTTCAACATCCTCCCGATCCCTCTCCAACCACAAAATTCTCGTCCGAATCCCCTCCAGACAATTCGCCAGGATTCGATCGCACTGACTCGTATCCTTATTGACAAAGAAATCCTGCACTTCCTGATATTTTTCCACACTCGAGAACATCCCAATACTAAACAGGATAAAGTACTCCACAAACCGGAGGTCGTCAAAATGACGCTCATACAGGACATCCCAATGTTGTCGCATAAAATTCCACAGTTCAGCTCGACCCATCACCGATGACCGAAGGGTTGCCAATGCGGAGAGGATATCGGCGTTCCTGACCTCTTCTGACATTGCAAACGCCAGGGTTCGCTGGATCATTTCTGGCGAGTTGCCGTACCCCAACACTGTCAGGGCAACGACCTTCTCGCCCGGGCTATAGGTCTCTCGGTAAAAGGTCAGGATCGCTTCATATTCCTCCAGGCCAGTGGTGGTCTTGAGCACAATCTCAAAGACTGGGAACAGAAGGTCAGGAGGTATCGCCGAGGTGTCTCTATTAGCCATAAATATCACAAACCGCCTTCTTGCCTCCGCAACGATCCTGTAGTTGAAAATGATGGTAGCGAGGGTTAATTTGCCAGTGTAAAGTTCGCCTCACTTCAGTCGTGGTATATATTTTCTGGCACAAAACTTACTCAGGATCGCCAGCGCGTCCGGCAAAACGAATGGCTAAAGCACGGAGGTTGCCGATGGCAGGATCCTCCCCCTCGGGGTAGGCCCAGCCCAACCGCTTGACAATGTTTTTGAACAGGCGTCTTTGGACTTCTCTGATGGCGTTGACCACCGGTGTTGGTTGCTCCAGCCACACAGCAACGAGTTCTTGCAATCGCAACGAGATCTCGGCCCACACACTATCGTCGCATAAGGATTTGGGAAATTGAATAGGACGTTAGTACCTGTAACCGTGACACTAACATCCAGCCTTTGGAAACAAGTGATAGCAACGATAGACGTACAGATTGTTCTCCTCATCCTCAAAGTACTTCAAGAGCGTCAGGAAACTACTGGTAGGACTAACACCGGCAGCGACCAGAGCAGCAGAATCTGTCAACAACCCAACACGGTCCGCGGTCTTCAAGGTCTCAGCCTCTTCCCCATTCTTCAGAGTCTGACCTAAGAAATCAAGAGCCCTGGGTGGATACGAGACACGATAGAAGCCAGATTGGCCCATGTTGAACTTGTACCACCGCGTCGTGTCCACCTTGAGGATCAACTCCTTGGTGGTCATCATGATGTTCTTGGGGGTTGGGTCTTCTGCGGTGGCGAGAGCCAAGGGGACAGGCCAGATAAAGTCATCTTCATCTTCGCGAATGTCGCCAGTGGAGAGGAAAAGGCTTTGCCGCACCATGATGGTCGACTCGTCGATCTCTGTAATTGTCAAAAAAGGGTACTGTATTATCGATGAATTCGTTAGGTTGTGCAACATAAGACAAAGGCGCCATTTACAGCAAGATGTATGAACTTACTCCAGTTTGGCGGGTCCACCTCCGCATGAACTCTGGCACATCGGCCTGACACTCTTCGGCCAAGGTCATCCACAAGTCATCAGTGTTGGCATTGCCCCACATGTACCGCATCATGAACTTGCGGATTCCCTTCAACAGCTGCTCTTCGCCCAACCAACCGCTGAGCATGCGCAGGACAGACGCGCCCTTCATGTAGCTGACCTCGTCGAAAATCTGCGTAATCTCGCTTGGGTTTGCAACACCAACTTCCACTGGGTGCGAGGTTCGAAGAGCATCTTGCTTGAGAACATGCTGGACTCGGGTCACAAACTCTGACCAGACATCCCAGGCTGGGAAAAGCTCGTCGACGACGATGTAGGCCAAATGGGTTGCAAAACCTTCAAAGAGCCACAGGTCAGACCACCAATCCATCGTCACCAAATTGCCAAACCACTATTTTTCATGAGTAGGCAATAGCGAAAACGACGAAATAAGTATGCAGTCGAGTTCAAGTCGCGCACAACCGCACATTAGCATGAAAGAGAGATCAGGTACCTGATGAGAGATCTCATGGATAACAGTGACGGCAATTTCACGTTGCCGGTCGTTGGTCGAGTGCTCATCCAACAAGACAGCATGCGTTCGAAACGTGATAAGGCCCCAGTTCTCCATCGCACCAGGTGAGAAGTCAGGGACGGCAACCAAGTCCAGCTTGGGTAATGGGTAGGGTATATCAAATAACTGCGAGAAATACTCAACTGACTGCAAACAGGTAAAGACGTTAGGTATTGAAAGAAGCATACACATCAACCAAGAAAAAAGTAAAAAAGATGTTGTTACCTTGACAGCTAGATCGAGAGAGTACTGACCATGGGTAGCCAAACCAATGGGCGCGTAGAGTCGACAGCATACCGGTTCCCCGCTAAAGTCGCCTGTTGTATATGCTTCGATGTACTCCAGGTCACCAATCATCCAAGCCAGCAGCTAAATTTTTTTCCCAAGAAGTTTATGTAAATACCACTCTTCCCTGACTCGCAGACCCGTTCATGTACATGCTCAATGGTACCGCAAAAAGAGTTGCGAGGCATATCCAAGACCGATATGATTACAAGGATGTAAAGAGAAGACAACGTACATATGTGGCCATTATGGGCGTTTTGAGGAAGGTCACTTCTTGCATGCCATCGTCAAGATTGACCGTCGCATCCACGCTCATGTTGGACAGACATGTTACGCCTTGAGGCACCACCAAGGTCAGTGTGAATGTTGCTTTGACAGAGGGCTATGAGAGGGTGTGTGCATTGAGTAGATTCGGAATCAATTGCAAAAAGAAGAAAAACGAGAAAATTACCCCAAGTTAATAAAAGTTCGCCGAGAGCACAGCAAAGAGTGCACGAAGAGTGCATCTGTGATTACAAAAGATGCATGGGCTGTGTATTTGAAAGAGTACGAGAGACATTCGGTCTGGACAGACACCCCTCCCCTCCTCACGCGCCTGAACTAAAAAAGATTGAAAAGTCAACGCTCATCTCACATCTTCCTCAAGCTCAAGTGGAGAGGCTCAGTGAGGTGGGGAATGATGAGCACCCAAGAAACACTAAGTTCGGTTTCTCTTGATCTCTTCATGCGGTGGGGATATCTCCACGATATGGAGCGATGGTTGATGACACAGCTGAACAAAGATAGGGGATGGGAGAGTGAAGGAGGCGGGGAGGTGAATGGCGAAGAGGAGGAAGGTGGATATGTCGCATTATGGCAATGGCAAGGTGCCCGCGGCCATCTATGTTTTCTTTAAAGTGTTTTCCATCGCCATCGATCTTGTCATGTTTTCTTTCTTACCTCGTCCCAACAGGGAAACGCCCTTCGAGCATGTGTCGACTGGAATTGAGTAGTCGTCATTTGACTATGTTTGTTGTTGTCATTGTAGAGGGGAGAATGAGAAAATAAGAAAAACAATCCATGACTAAGAATAAGTGCCGAGGGACAAGGCTACCTGTTGTTTTTTTTGGTTTTCGCCTCTCATTTTTCTATGACTTTGCTTTGTTTGTTTGTATGGTTGCAAGTTGACTGTTTCCTCTGTTAGCGAAGTTGGCCGTTGTGTTATTTCTGTTAAGTGCTCATATTTTTCTCTCTACTGGAAGGACAGCTCCTGTTTGTTTGTTTGTTTGTTGGTTGGTTGGTTGGTTGGTTGGTTTGCTTGTTTTGGTGTTCGACACTGTGAACTTCAGCAGAAGGGAAAAGACTAGAAGAGAAGAACCACTTACTGGACGTTGTTGTTAGCATCTGTATAAACAGATCGGTAGAAGCCAGAGAGCTTGTCGTTGATGAGGCCAATGTAGGCGATCTCGAGGATCCACGAGGTGCCGATGTGGAGCATCTCTGGGAACTCAAGCGTGATGGACTCATCCTCGACATGATAGCTCACACTTGTTGCCGTTACACTAATTACAATTGAAGGAAGGATTAATGTATGCCATGCCATGGAGACAAGCAAAAAGGGTATGTAATGGGGCTAGTGCGGTGGTGTTCATGGCAATTATTATTCCCAGGAACCACTACAATAAAAGATGGGGGTGGGGCATTGGATGATTGAACAAAATGTGGGAGATGCAATCGGAACCTCAACCGACAAAATATGCGCCATCATACGCCATCCTCCTTGTACTTCTTTCTCATCTATTTTTTGCGCCTCAGAAAGAAAAAGAAAAAAACTCACACACACATTCAAACATACAAACATCCATGACGATGCGAATGGGTACTGTACAAAGTACTTATCTACTCCATGGGATAGACCTCCCTTTCAAGTACCCCAATCCGCCCCCCAAAAAAGTCCCACGTCGTGTACCACATCAACTGGTACACAAACATGAACAAAAAAAAAAAAAAAAAAAAAAAAAGAATGGTGCACAGATGCGGACGGAAACAGTCTTGATTCAGGATACCATGGTATACATGTCAATAGACTAAGAAAGAAACAAAACCAATTGCCACAAGAGTCTCCATGGCCTGGTCCCATCATCTCTGCAAGAATAAATGCCGGTTGGCCTTGATGAGAATGAGATTAAGCACTCTCAGGTACCATCGCACATGTATCCTGCCGCTCTCCTCTCTCACTCCGCCTCTCATTCCTTTAATTGGAAATATCCTCGCCTGGGCGGCATGAGCTGACGAGAGTGTAAAAAGAACAAGAGGTGGGAATAAGAGTGTATGCATTCCACCCCCTCATGGCCGCCATCTATTGACTTTGTCCACATGAAACTCTCTAACTCTCTCCGCCACGAGGCACACCACGCCAATCTCTTGCATGCCAAACATATTGCCTCAAAGAAAGGATGAACCTAACTGTGATACAAATGGAATGTCTTTTTGCCCTCCTTTTTGTTTAACTTTGTCTTCGTCGTAGTGCTTGTTCTTGTTTCTATTCTGTGTTGTTCCGCACATACAACGCTCCTTAACTCTCTCTCTATCCTTCTTTCCCTCAGCCCCCCGCTCACTTCCGATCGATTACGGGATTGTATTTCACAGGAACATCTTTGAGCCACAGTTAGGCGAGCTCCTTCTGAACAAGCCCCTCCTCACTTTGGCTTTCTTTCTCTCACATATAAACGGAATCATGGTTCATAAACCAGCGATTATAGAGATATCGGAACTTGATTGCTTTGAGATCGGCCATAGTGTTACCTGTAGTTTGTGAGATGGTCTCGGGCAGTTGCTTTCTGAATGTTCAGCTCCTTGGCATTGATGATAATTCCATAGGTGGGTTCCGCAATGCACACCCTAAGTGTTTCAATTGAATAAAGGGAGCGAGGATCGATATTCCATGAGTGTCCATTGCAGCGATAAAGGAGGTTCAACAAGACTGGCAGGAAGAGAAGGAGAAGGGGTCTACAAGGGCGCTTCGTATGCCGCGGTGTTTGAACTGCATAAAACAAGAAACCTGGCACCCCTTTTTGCAGCCTTCAGAGTGGTAAAGAAGGAAACACCTTTGTCTTTTCGGAGAGAGGGTGGGCGAGAGAGGGAGGAGGAAAGGGAGGCTAAAGGATTGGTTTCTGCTGAGAGTCTTACTCGATGGAGCATTCACCGAGGAATGAGAAGGTAATGGGACAAGGGACGATCTTTAGGTTGTAGTGAATGGGAATTATGGATCGCTCGACTGTCATAATGATGCAAAAAGGAGAGAGGAAGGGTATATAGGCGGAGGAGCGTGAGTGAGGGAGATTGGGAAGTGGGAATAGAGAGAAGAGAGGAAGGGCGGGAAGAAAGTGGCGACCCTTGTCAAATTGCTGTGCTAGCGTGCTGTTTTGTTAGTTGTGGAGGGGAGGGGAAGGAAAGGAGCGAGTGAGTGAGTGCGAACAAGGACAAAGATGGGAAACAGTTTCTCTTGGGAAGAAGCGCTTCGACTGAGTGGGGCGAGAGCAGAAAGGAGACAAGACGAAAATTCTCTCTCACACAAAAAAAAAAAAAAAAAAAAGGGGGGGGGGGGGGGGGGAAGGGCAACAACAGAACAGCCTGAGACCGGTACAGGCAGGTTCTTTATGCAAGAATGAGTTTATGAGTGTGAAGGAAGGGTGAGCGATGAGTGATGGAAAAAAAAAAAAAAAAAAAAAAAAAAAAAAAAAAAAAAAAAGAAGGGTGAATGGAATGAAATGAGAGAGAGAGTGAAGATGAGTGGTGAGAGATGTATGAGCTGAAGTCTGGAATTAAACAGAGTCAAGTGAGGGAGTGGTGAGGCGGGGGAAAGATAGGAATGAGGGTAAAGGAGAGAGAGAGATACAAGGGAGAGGTATGGGTGGAAGGAAGTAAGGAAGAGCTTGAACAACGACAAGGAAGTAGGAAGGAGAGTGTGTCGAAGGAAATAGTGAAGAAGAGAATAAACAAGAAGAACGAAGTAGAGGAAGAAGGGAAAGAGTGAGGAAAACGGTAAAGAAAGGTAGAAGGACGGTGTCAGTCAAGACAAGAAGAATAACTCTCGTTTTTTTCTTTTTCTTTTTCTTTTTTTTTTTTGGTGAAAGGGGAGAGGGGGGGAAGAGGTGGGACCTCGGAGCCTCATTCCCTCAAAAGGGATATATTACAATTGAAAAGCAATGACTACACAGAGGGTGAAGGAAACAAAACAGACAGCGTGCAAGCAAGTGAAACAAACAGACGGACTGAAGAAAAGATGACCCTCCTCACGAGAATGTGCTTGCCTTTTCTCTCTTCTTTGTTTTCAGACTAGGGGTAAACATTACAATTCAACAGTACTGTTGTTGTTTCCTTCCCCAGATATCTAATAAATAAGAGTTGGCTCATGGGAAAGTGAGACCCACATCCAATCAACGTCCTGCCCTGAATGCAATCCCTTGTCCCATCACCAACCAACCAGCGAACCCCTGATCACCTTATTTATTTTGCTTTTGATAAATACATCGCACACACCTCGAAGGTGTCATCCTTTTGGTTCGATCACTCCATCCGTTCCCCTCCTTGGATACCCTCACCTTGTCCATCATCATCACTTTATTTCCTTCTTTTCGATAAGAAAAGCCAAAAAAAAAAAAAAAAAAAAAAAAAAATGGATTGCTGGGCAACAGTGAAAAAATGAGTGAGCGCGTGTGTATATCTAGTCAGCTTATCGCATCGAAAACAGCCATCACCCATCTCCCTGTTCTCCCTTCCCAATCGTTTTCTTGCGCTTGGACTGAGATTTTTCGAGCACACGCTAATCCTTCATCCGACCTTCAACATCCTATTCGCTAACTAACCAGCAAACCCCCCCACCCCCCCCCCCCCCCCCCCCCTTCTTCTCCTTGCTGACCTTCATCGTCTGGGACATCTCTCTCTCACACACACACACAATGTCGAAAGAGTCACTTTTGTACTCTTAGCAAAAAGAAAAAACAACGCCTCAGACCATCACTAAAACACATCTTCAACATAAGGCCCACCCACCCGCCTAAAAAATAACAAAACAATCAAGCAGCTCCAGACGCCATCCACACCTCCTTCTTATTACAAGCATGATTCATGCGCGGAGGAGGAGGGGCGGTTTTCCCCTTAGATTAGGGAGAGACCGTCAAAAAAAAAAAGTAGACTTGTGCAACCACAAAACCACGGCTTTATTTGTCGGCCTATCCAACACTTTACTTTACCGTTGCGTTTTGATGGGATAACACTGCGTGGCTCCCTTTAGTTGTTTGCTTCTGTTGGTGTATATTTTTTGTTTGCTCACGCGCTCCTCGCATCATTCCGAAGCTCGGAGGGACATAACGCCTCTTCTTACTCAAAGAAAACACCAAGCACACCACCTCCATTACAACCCACACGCGTGTATTCAGAAACGTACATTTCGCAATCGCTATCTTGCCTAGCGGCGTCTTCCGAGATCCCAGGTCATATCAGACTAGGGTTGTCTTCCAAAAAGGATTTCGATATGTAGAAAAGCACAGATTAAAGTTGAGTAACGCGTTCTAGCCCTTTTGGCTGACTCATACACTTTGCTCACTCGCTCTCTTGGAGCATTCGTTTTTGAAGGTGGACTTGTCACTCGTTATGCTTCTCTCGCCATAATTGAGGCATGCAGTCCACCTTTCTTCCCTTTCGCCATTTACCGCGGCATATGCCCATCTCCTTACAAGTGAGAGATACGCGACTGTATAAAAATGTATAAAAATTCCTTTATTCGCACATGATACCCTCACTTCATCCTTGTTGGTGTGTCTTCTTCGAAAACAACAGGCGGATGTCAACATATCCATCAGCCAAGTGCCATTTTAATTACTTCAAAATGAGTAAACAGCCACCTGTCATGATACCTGGCGACTTCCTATTGTTGCTTTTTGTTTGCATACATTGCGTGCATCTGGGTCACGCTCACTTGCTTGACTCGTAATAATTGAAAAAGGAAAGGAACTCGCCTTCCCATTCAACCGAAGACGACGTACGTCCAAGAGCGATGGATAATCCATCCAATGAAGTAAAGTGGACCTCCTTTCTTCTTTTTCTCGTTTTACGCCACACATAATCTGGGTATTCGGCGTTCTTTTTCATTCAATTTTGCCACCCCTACGTTTCACACACGTTTCTTTACCACTTCTTCCCTTTCTTGCAAGCGCGCATGGCAATGGCGATCGAAAAGGCGAGCTCTCTTTTATTTTCTATTGTTCGCGTGCGTGGGAGCGTCATATCTCTTGTTATTGGCCAGTTTCAAGAGGCCTAGAACCCATGCCCCCTTTGTCTGCCTTTCTTCGATTCATTGCTCTTTTCTCATTTTCCATGGTTTTTATTGCTCAATTCCGCTCACTCTCTTGTTCTTGCCTTTTCACTTACTACAACGATCGCTTTTCATTCTTCTCTCCCTTTCCGATGATTTTACTCCAATGTACAGACCAACACCTCTTACTCCGCCCTCGGCTTAGGCACGTTTGAGAAGGCCATCAAAAAGCTGAAGGAAGAGAACAATGCACCGAGGATACGACAATACAAAAATCTGGGCGTTTCTCACTATTGCTTTTCCTGTTCGTGGCGACTTCATAACCCTCAGAGATCGGCCTTCACCTTTATTTTGGCGGACTCAACACACCGCTTTCCCTTCTTCTTTCACCCTGTATCATCTCCTCGGTCGCGTCTCTATGAGAGCAGAACAACAAACATCATTGTTGAGTTTGTTTTTTTTCAATGTTTTTTATTGTTTTCTGAATGATGGTGCAACCCTCCTGACCTTTACCCTCCCCATCCTTCTTCCTTTCCTTGCTCTCGCCCGCCTCTCTTCTCATCGCCATTCCAATGCTCACTTTTATCCGTCATTATGATCATCTTCTCTCCAAAACGACAAACAGTGTAGTTGCAAAGAAGGAAAAAGAATGCTCCTCCCAAAAAATAAAGAGTCGAAAAAAATAACAATTTTGCGTTTATTCCCATGAGTAGCGTGTGTCGTTGCCGCGGCTCTCTATACCTTCTCTCTCCCCTAAATATTAACAATACGTTGCCCCTTTCTCTCATGGTACACTCAAACACATGTCCAACAGACGACAGAGAAAGACGCGGGTGGAGAAGGAATCAAGTCCAATCCAACAACAAAACAAGAAGGATGCGAGAGGAAGGAGGATCCCCGTCTGATGTGTTTGTGTTTGTTTGGGATTCTTTGTCATTTCTCTGACTTCTGTTTTCTGCTTCTTTCGCGCATCCCAATGATTTCCTCACACATCGTCATCTTTTTCTATGCAGGACCAAAAACCAGAACAACAAAGCTGCACACTTAATGGGGAAGAAGTGTGGGAACGAGGCTAGAAAGATGTATTAGCAGAATAGTGGTTCGATAGTGGATAACAGACCAAAGTAACAGCAAACAAGAACACGCCAACACATCTATCCTACGCACCCACACCCTAGATAGTGCGAACCATTCTGCGATACGATGCGGATACGGTAATCGTACTTCACAAAGCATACATATCCATATCCTATTCGCCGCTAGCCATCCAACAACATGCCGGACCCTGATTCTTCCCAATTCTTTTTCTCAATCCAAGGGAAGATTATAAAATACAGGTCCTCGGCTGCCCCCTTACTTTCTTCGTTCAACAATTTGAACAAGATGGGGACCAGACTGGGTGTCACAAAAAACGCAACCAATACAAAAACAGCACATGTTAGGATGAAGGTGAGAAAGATGGCCCTAGTCAAGTTTCATGGGAACATGTTGTACCCCAATCAACCGTGCACAGCCCATCTCTTTTTCTCTCTTATTTCACACACGCCGTCCATGAAATCTCGCTTTCTTAATGCTGCCTTTTCTTGCCATTTTGCCTACACTAGGGCGCTTTTTTATTTAGTTTGCAACTTTATGCGAGCACGCTTTTTCGATGTGCATTCGCTCGGTCAACCGACCCTCGCTCACCCATGCATTATGTCTTTTCACACACATACACAAACACTCGTAGTATTTTTTTATTTCTTGGAGA
Organism: Linnemannia elongata; assembly: GCA_036320915.1. NCBI lineage: Eukaryota > Fungi > Mortierellomycota > Mortierellomycetes > Mortierellales > Mortierellaceae > Linnemannia > Linnemannia elongata. Next base: position 1,531,453 of record JAXBDG010000015.1, read on the forward strand.
AAACATGAACTTGGATTTCAGCCTAAACTCTTCCCTGTCCATGGTTCGACTCTTACTAGCGCGTTTAGATGATATAGGCGAACGCTGTGTCGCTCACTTCCCGGACAGGTCGGTCAGGTCACCCTCCTTCATCCTCCCTTGTCAAACAGCATCCACTTTTCGCCCAGGGATAGACGCCCAAATGCCATTGGTGCATTTCCTAACCCTCGAAACGTGCTAATTCTCATTGTTTGCTTTCCATTCTTCCACGACCAACCAAAACTGCAATCTCGATCGATCAAAACTCATATAAAAAAAATATGTTCATTAAAATGCTGGTAGGATGGAATGGGATGGGATGGGTTATTCTATGAATGCATGGCAGGCTGTTTGTTGTTGATCTTCCGTGCAAGTCTGGATGATGTTATCGTTCACGAAACAAATTTCTGCTTAGTCATCGGCTTAACGACGCTCTTTCTCCTTGTATTTGACAAACTCGACCAAGTTCATCGACGCCTCGTCCGCTCGATTCCTCAAATCACGGTCCTTGCGTCGGTCGATATTCCTGACCATAAACTTGACCATCTTCACCAACCCCTTCAGCTCCTGGTTGAAGTTGCCTTGCACATAGACGGGTAAGTCATAGTCAAATTCGGCGTCCGCGTAAATGTCGTATATCGCGTTCAGCGCCTCAACACATGCGTCTGTGCTTGGCTTGTTCTTCAGCAAGTTGATCAAAAACTCTCCGATCACCTATTTTACGTTCAAACAGTGAAAGAGCGTTAGTTGGCTACTGTACCATAGAAAATATAAAACAGGTGACGTGCTATGAATAGCAAGAGGGGTTTGTGTACCTTGTTGGTCTCAACGGCGCCCTGGCGTCTGGCGATGACTCCCAAGCATCCGATGGCCTTGACACGCATGCTGTCAGATGTCGTCGAAGAGTAGGCACCCATCAAAGCAGGGATGTGGAAGTCGCTCAAGGGCACATGGGTATCCAGTCCACGCGCCAGCGTCCACAAACATCCGACAATAGCATCCAGAATAGCGCCACGCATCTCCTGACCCTTCTCCTCGGCGCCAACCTGAACACCCTTTCCTGCAACGGTTCCAGCCTGCTGGAACAACCACACCCAACACTGCTCGGCATCGGATTTCCGATGCTTGTACCACCACTTTCCAGGAACCGCATCCGCCATGGTCAACAAAAAGTTGTTCAGCGCCTCAATCGCCCTTAAGTGGGTCGTAGCCAACTGTGCGGTGATCAAGGGTGCGACAGTGGCCGGTGTAGGGATCTCCTGCTCAGGGAAGGAGAGAGAGGTAGGGGTGCCGAGGTTGATAAGAGCGGGGAAGACAGTGTTGATGAGGATGTTGATGATAGGGTGACCAGAGAGATCCATGGGTGTCTCTGTCGAGGCTGCGGCCAACTGTTCCATTTCCCGCAGGGTATTCTCATCCAAGTCGTTGTCCTTCTTCTCGGCATCCTCCATCTCCTCCTCATCTTCGTCAGCTTCCATCTCGTCATCATCTCCAGCATCGTCCTTCCACTCTTCTTCCTGCTCATCCTCATGGTCCACGCCCTCGACAGACTCTGTGCAAATGTTGGCAATCAACTCCAATGCGAGTTGGAGGGTCTGTAGGCGGGTCTCGATCAATGCAAGAGCCTGCTCCTCTGTCGTTGCGGGCTGGTTGGGCTTTGAAAGATCCACCTCCTGCTTCTGTGCGTTCTATTATCAGAAAAAAACGGACAGCATGTTAGCATCGCTTTCAATCCCTCATATCCAGTTCAATTGCTTTTGTCAAAAAACAAGCAGTATAACTCACAACGACCTGGGCAGCAGTAGCTGCTTCGGCGCTAGCTTTCTGGAGATCGTAGCTCAAGGCGCCACTCAAGACGGGGAGGACAGCGCCATGGATGTCTGAAAAGTCGCTCTCGGCAGCCTTGGGCGAGATGATGGTGCGCAAATTGATGACAATACCGGCAGCAAGAGTTTTGATCAACAGCTCCTCCTCTGCATTGACATTCAATCCGAGAATGTTCTTGAGCGGCTGAATGTAGTTGGGGTTCTTCACAAAAACAACGCGGCAGTCGGGATTGTCGTCCGTCAAAGTGTAAAGGCATTGAGCTATTTCGTAAACGTAATAATAAAAATGCTGTTAGCGATCTCTCCTTTCATTCTCTCTCTCTGGTTCCCGCCCTTTCTTGGCTCCTCTTATCCCTATTCTCTATCTTCCCTTTCCTATCTCTCTCAAAGCCCCCACTAGATGTACGTACCAGCGGCGACAATTACTTTGGGAGGAATCTTGTCAACGTTGCTCATAAAGGACATGAGGAAGGGAATCATGTCCAGCTTGTTGACAAACTTGAGCGCCTTCTCCGAGTTTTCGGCCATGGCCCAAATAACGCTGATGACGTTCTCGGCCCAGTCCCAGACAGTCTTCCTCTTGTCTTGCTCATCGGCACTGATAGGAGCTCCGCTGAGCATTGTGTCGATCATGTTTCCGAGAGCGGGGATCAAAGCGGCGACAGGGGTGAGGACGCTCTTGTTGTACATCTCGCTGATGACCTCGTCGCCTCCGACGACGGTTAAGTTACGAAGGGCTCCGAGGGCCTCGACAACGACCTCGTGGACAGAGTCGGTCAGACGCTCGATCAGGGCGCCAATGAGGTTTTTGCTGAGCATCAGTCTACGGGTTCCCGCGTCATGCATCAACAAGTTGCTCGCACCTGCAGCCGCCCACGCACGCTCGTTGGCATCAGGCGACGACAACTATTGGTATCGGTTGAAAGGAAGTATTAGATACGAGAATAACTACCAATTTGGAGTCGCACTCTCCGCTGGAACTGATAATCAGGGCGTAGAAAAAAACTGGAGAAGTTAGGTTTAAGTACCTTGGCAATCAAGGGGAGGATGGTCTCCATGGGAACGGCCTGAAGACTCTCGGCCTCAGCGATTTCAGCGTTGGTCTGCATTCCTGTGGCGTTGTGGCGGGCCTGCTTCTTCTTATTGTTCTTGACTTTTCCCATGGTGACTGAAGTGAGGGTTGGGGTGATTCGAAAGTGGGAGAGTGATGGGTTGGAACAACGAAGCAATGTCCTCCTTCGACTCAACCTTCAAAAAAAAAAAAAAAATGCACTCTCTCAGCAAACAATGTGGCTTATTAGTGTTTGCGTGACTGGTTCAGCCAGAACAATGCTGGGATTAGCTTACTGTTCGGCAAACATCGAGCACAGGAACATAGGAACATCTGTGAAGACTGGTCCTGTCTTCAAGATAAATAGCCCGAATGGTCTCTGTCCACTCTTCTCCTCTATTATCCTTCTACTTCTTCCACTCAGACTCCACTTTTCACACTCTATATCCATTCTTGTTCTTTTCGACCCGCAATCCAGAAGATAGATACTCCTACAAAGGCCATGGCAATCACCAATCCACGACACATCAGGCATGCACGGATAATCCTCTTGCTACTGGTAGCATTGACAATACTCCAATCAGTTGGTGCTGCATCATCCTCTCACGCTCCAAGACTTCAAGGTACACAAATCATCCACTGGCTTGCATAGTCGCCTATACTACAGACCATAATCGCAAAGCAGGAACGATAGGCTGACTAACTTGCCTCCCTCCGCTACACCAATGGGAAGGGATGATAACGCTACTTAGCACGCCAGGGTGAAGAGAGCTCCTCATCAGAGATCGAGGACTCGGACCAGTTAATTGGGCAAGCCCCTCTCGACTCTATTAGTAAAACCAACCCCGATCCAGCAGGGTCTGTCATCGCCGACGTGACTCCGCCCATTTTTGTCAGCAACTCTACCACCCTTTCTCCTGCCCCTGCCCATATAGAACTCGTAGCAGCACCAAAGGCTTTTCTCTCCACACCCTCTTCGTCCTTATCGTCGTCGTCTACGATAATCGTAGGCACAGACGCTACTAGCATCATTACAGGTGCGGACCCGCGAAAAGCTCCCAGCAGACTGTCCATGACCTACCCAAAACCAAACCAGGTCAACCCACCTCTCTTTGCGATCGGGAACCCTATCGAATTTACATGGGAATTTGACAAGGCTACTCTAACAGCTCCACCTGCCAACCTCACCCTCCAGGTAACCTTGAACAGTGATGCGACAATGGTCTGGCCCATCGCCAATATTTCGGGCACAGCGACCTCGTACACATGGAACACGGCCAACATCCAAACTCCATCCAACCTCCTCATGGGCATGTACACCCTGTAAGCACCCGCCCTCGTTCTATTGTTTACAACTGGCAAATCGTATAGCAAACAAAGAGGCATGTGAATAACATCTTTCTTTGTTTTCGGTGTGTGTGTTCTCCATTTGAACTAGCAACATCTTTGACGCTAAAATCGGGAAACTAGGCGCTGCTAGCGGTGGCCAGCTCATCCCAAACTCTGACCTTCGATTCGGCCTCTATGTTCCTGTATGTCCTGGACCTTGATTCCTTGACGCCATTGTGAAAAAGGGTTGTTTTTACTATCTGCAGTGCTGTTCCACAAACAAGCGTTGTTGGTCATTTCTAAACTAACTCTTGTCTCCTGTTTCAACGCTTTCTTTTTTTCGTGTTCCGTAGGAATCAAGGATCCCTGGAGCAAGCAGTATGTTCGGAAAATTGCCTTCAAAGGATGCTTTCACTATGATATTATAACTTTCTCGGTCCTAGAACTAACAACACGCCCTTTTTGTTTGTCTGCCCATTCTATTCTATAGAGGTACAATGCGGTACTTGTGAACTCGCGAGTTCCTCGGCCCCATTTCACGTTGAAAGACAAGTCCTCATCTCACTTTTAATGGTCAACATCGTGACACTGGTCATGACATTTACGTAGATACCTTCCCCCTTGCTTAGTCATTGTCGTTTCATTATCAATTATTATTCTACTTATTGTGTTCTGAAACCATACAGATTGAAAAACTGACACATCCGGTGCCGTATGTGGACATCCGCCCTCTCCTCTACTCAACGTTCACATGAGGTTTATGCGTGTTGCTGCAAAGCAAGGCTGGTGTGTGTTTGTAGAGAATGAGACATGCTTTTTTTTATTGCAGGACATGTTTATCAGATTTAATGCACTCTAATCCTTATTGAGGTTCAAGCGGAGCGGATAAAACCCCTTGGAGGAATGGGTGTACTCATTTTACTTTTGACTTTTTAGCCCCGATCTCTTTTTTCTCTTTTTTTTTCCTCCTTGTCCGTTTTGTAGAGCACCAGAGTACTGTACTCTTCTTCAAGTTGTATTGCACACAAACAAAAAAAATTGATCGTGTTACAAAGCGTCACAGAGAAGAAAAGTGGCTAGGCAAGTTGGGCAAGGTAAAGGCGGGCGGCTTATTTGAATGTGAGGATGGGCTCTCTCTCCACCAAAAATAAACTAAATGTTATTCATTATGGGTAATCCTGGTAACGGAGGAAGAGAGTGGTCCATATACATCCTGTGTATACCCAGGCTAACTCTTGCTCTGTTTTATTTACAGAGCATTGCTTACCATAGTCAAGAGGACAGACAGGCAGGCAGACAAACAGACAGACAGACAGGCAGACAGGCAGACAGACAGACAGACAGACAGAGAGAGAGAAAGGCAGACAGGCAGACAAGCAAATGGGGAAGTAGAAGTAGAAGGTTGCCACGTTCAGTCTTGCAGCGGTTCAATTGAGGACGGCAGACAACAATTACTCCTAAACACGCATACATAATCAGAGAGTCAAAAAAGAACCGATGGAAGAAACATAATGACAAGCAAGTCAACAAACGCATAAAACAAGGACGAAATTGGAGACTGAAGTATAGTGGAGCAAGGGTAGGGGTAAGATGCAATATACTTGTTAGTTGTCTCAAAGATGGGGAGCAAGTCATGAAATAAATATGCGAGCCCTGTTGACAAAGTGTCTGCTCAATCTTTTGACCTCTCGTTTTCTGGGTTGCATTCATTCATCGCTCTCTTCATCTTCATCGCCATCTCCCATCTCCCTCTTTCTTCTTTCCTTCCTCCCTTCTTTTCCGGCCCTCATTTCAAGCTTCTTCTCCTATTTCCGTTTTTTTTTTTCTTGCTTCAACTACAAGGAAGAAACAAAGCCAAGACGAGAAAAAGTAGAGACTATATAGTGCCGTACGACTGATTGGTTGACTCTTGCCCCTTGTCTCACCTACAAACTGTATCACTCTCAGGTACCATCATCTCTCATCACTTATTATTGTTTTCATCGAACTGATGGAACAAATGTCACATCTGTTGGATATTCATATCTCATTCAAGTTATTGTTCAATCGATCCCAATGAAGATGATAATCCATCTACCTCAAGGGGGGAGCATGCAACCATGCAGCCATGCAGCCATACATCGGATGTGAAGTGTGCTCGTCTTGTCTTGACGATAACAACGAGACATCGACAAAGGAGAGCACAATTGGTCCTTTGGCAAAAGCAAACAACGAAAGGAAATACTCCGCATACACACAGGGAGAGAGAGAGAGAGAGACAAACAAACAACCAAACTCCACTCGCCAAGATGAAAAAAAGGCCCTTTTTTTATTTCATTTGGACCAATTGTACCATGAAAGGAAGCCCCTTCATTTATTGCCCACCCACTTTCCTGCCCTTTTCTTCTTTTGCCACCATCACTCAACGTCTTTTCGTCTTCCTTCTTTCCACTCTCAATACCCCTGTCTACTTGACTTAACTCGACTTGCCCTTTTTTCACTTTTTCTTTTGTTAGGCTCCTTCCTCCTCCCTTCCTTATCAATCCATTCATCGTTCTCTCTTTCCTCTCAGTCTCTTCCTTTTTCCCTTGAACACTCGCTCTCCTATTACCCTCGCATCTCTCTCGACCATTTCCAATCTCCCTCTGCCTTCAACCACACCCTTCCTCTTCGTCTTCCTCAACCCTCGAACCCAATCGATACCACACACACGCTCTCTCTCTCTCTCTCTCTCTCTCTCTCCTTGGTCTTCTCTCACACTTACACATACACATACACACACACACTCCTCTCACTTTCTTTCGCTCGCTTCGTCCTCATCTCATCTACCTACATATACATAACACCTCCTTCTTTTTTGTCTCCTTTTCATTTTTCCCTTTCCCTTGTTCCTTTGTCTCCTTTGGGGTGCGTTCCCGTTACTGTTGTTGTTTAAAACTTTTCCTCGTTCCTTTTCATGCGCACACTTCCAGAACACACAGTCGTCCAGACCACTAACCGACCGTTTTTCCTCGTTTATTAAAATCTCCTTTCTCTGTCACAGCATTTAAAAAACGGAAAAACAAATATATTATACCCTGCCTTCAGTACGTCGATAAAAGAGTAAGTACAGTACCTGCGCAGGACCCCTGTTACACCCACCCCCGCCCCTGCCCTGAAGATAATTGCCAATGGCAGATTGCTGTTGGCTGTTGTACGCTTGTTACCCTGTTCAATCCGTCCTCGTTGTTTGTTCGTTTGTTTGTTTGTTTGTGACAAAGTAAGACGAAGGTCGTTGCAGACCCCGATTCATTATTATATCCCATCTCATTGTTTAATTTAATTTCCATTTCCTCTGAGTAGCATTAGCATTGGCCATAATCCAAGACAACAATAATGTCTTCGTTCTCCGTCTTTCCGCCCTTGGCTGGGTCCTCCTCTTCCTTTCCGTCCATGTCGTCCGCTCCTGCTCCCTTATCTTTCCCGTCTTCTTCTCCGTCTTCTTCTTCATCTTTCTCGTTTTCTTCTCTTTCTTCCTCTTCTTCTTCTTCTTCTTCTTCTTCTTCTTCATCCACCAGCCCTCCCTCCAAAACAAGACAACCTTCAAAGCGTTCATCTTCCTCATCCTCTTCCCGCCTCATCCTCATCTCCATCGCCCTCGCTGTCTGCTGCTCCATTCCCTTAGCACAGTCCTCCTCCTCTCCTGTCTCCACGGACGCACAGCTCAACCAGGAACAACAGCTCCAACTCCCCCAAAGCCAATTCATCCCTGCCCTGGTTCAGCCTTCCATCGACACATTCGATCTCCCCAGTGATACCTCTTCTTTCCCTCTCCCTCTCCAGAAGCGCGCCGACCCAACCCCTCCTATCTCAGCTACCGCCACTACTACCTCAACTACCGCCGCTGCCTCCACAAAAGCTAAACCTTCCAAAACAACAGGCACACAATCAGGCATGGCAACTACTTCTGGCACCCCAACAGCAGCTGCCAAACCTACCATGACTCCCGATAGCAAGGGTGACATGGCCCTGTTCGGCAAACCCTCGGTTATTGGCGCCTACAACCTGACCACCGGAATCCTAATCTACTCAGCTTTCATGATCCTGTTCCTGGGCGCCATCGGATTCGCAACTTACCAACGTGCCCAGTACAGGAACCAGTTCCGTCTCCAGCAAAAGCTCAACATGGAAGGCGGGAGAACTACACCAGGCGCAGGTGGATCCAAGCGTGGTGGCGGTGGTGGAGGCGGTGAAGATCTTAGCGACGCAGCCTTGTTCAAGCAGGCATCTATCAGCAAGCGGGCTTTGATGAAGGATGTCGGACCAGGAGGCGTCATGGCTGCCAATGAAGCCATGAAGACAAAGATTGCATCTGCCAATGGCGCAGGACGATCCTACGATGAGCGAGAGATGGCCAACGGTCTGGGTCAGCAGTCTTCTGGAATGGGCGTTCGCTTTGGCGAGAGCACCGGTGCTACCCAGGGCAGCACTGGACGGACAGGAGGCATGAAGAAGACCACCCAGGCCTACGAGATGAACAGCTACGGACAGACCGAGGACGCCATGAGTTACTATCAGGACAACCAAGATACTACCGACTATAGCCGCCCACCCCTGACGGAATCGGCAGACCCATATTACTCCTCTGGAAGCTCACATTCTGGCTACCTGGATCAAGTCGAGGACTATCACTACAACCCTGCTGGAGGCAGCAGCCCCCAGATGCCCAAACCTTCGTACCAACAAACCTCCAACTCCAACGTTGCTTCCCCTCAGCCTGGTCAATCGCCTCTTTTTGTCCAGCGCACCAACTCCAGCCGTATGCCCAAGGGAGACTTGCACGATGGCAACAACCTCTTCAGGAGCAACTCTGGACGCCGTGCCGGAGGAGCTTCGACTCCAACGCGAGGACTAGAGCGCAATGGTTCTGGCGGTCAGCCTTCCCGGATAGCCACTCAGGGGCATTTGGATCGCTCAGGATCTGGTGGAAATGGATACACTGGACCTACTTCGCCCATGTCACCCCAAGCTGATGAAAATACCATGTCCCGCTCAGGAAGCAACGCCAGCTCGGGCCGCACCAAGGTTTCGCCTAGCCCAGTACAGATGCACCCTACGCCCATCGCCCGATCCAACAGCACACGGTTACCCCCTTCTATGCGAGGAGGTACTCCTCAGCCTTCGAATCTTAGTCAAGCTAATAACTATGACTACATGTAAAGCACCAAAAATAGCAGCAAGAGTACTCTTCATTCTTCATAAAATAATCACCTCCAACCCACCTCTCCTTCATATCCACATTTGCCAGGGAACCAGTTTCTTCTTCTTTTCCTACATGTATGCACTTCCACATAGTACAGTGATGGCGATACCGTTTCTGTCCAACAGTTGGAACTCACGCACAGTTTCATAGAGCATGGATATCCACACTTTGCACCTCCACATTAAAAGCAACCAGTACTTTCCTCATACTCATATTATTACCATTAGCGAGCCCCCTACCTCTAGGTAACAATCATTTTTATGCATTCATCCTTAGGTCGCCGTGAGTCTGTTGAAGTGCCATGGTTGAATTTGTCCCAGCTTGGTCGCCCTGTCCTCCTTTTAGCCAAAAGGGATATATATATCTTTATTTCCATCCTTAACTGACTGTTGACGTCACCCATTTCCCGAATGAATGGAAATAAGCTGTATTTTTTCCGAAGGTGTTCTACGAGCCTTCCTCTCGCCCTCCAGCCCGGACTATTTTTTCTCTTTGAAATAGATAGATTCGGACCATCACTCATCACCCCTCTCCACTCTCCTCCACCTCCACCAGAAACATTTATCCATCATGTCTGCAGCTATGGCCGCCCATTTGTCCGTGGTGACTGCTCAGTCACCATCGCTTTCGGCCGCCCGCCAGAGCGTCATCCATCTCTACCGCGACTTCCAGCGCGGTGTAAGTCTTTTGACATTTCAAAACAGCATGAGCACAGGATTCAGGAGATCTCTGTCAGCTTCACATCGACAAGCGATTAGGAAGGTGTTGTCAAGGATATTATCAATAAGGGAACAGAAGCGAGTGGACCGACCCAGCAACTTCTCTGAAGACCAGTTTTAGACGATTCAGAATATCAGCAAAACAGGCTGGAAAGGGACCGCACTAGGTCTGTCACCAGATATATGCTGCCGGCTTTTGTGACCTTTTCGGAATTGAGGAAACACAATGGACAACTAGTCAGACGGCGCCAAAGTCAGAACAGGGTCAATATCTTTCAAATCTGATCGATCATTTAAGGACAAGCCAGTCAGGAAACGACAAGACAGCTATAATCAAATCTAACAACGCATTCTTCACGATATGATATCTTAGGTCCCAGAGATTATGCGCACGCATCAGGTTGATTTGCCTATGTCGATGATCCGCACCAAGATCCGCGAGGAGTTTGAGCGTCACCGCGATGTCAAGGACTTGGCTGTCATCGACATCTTGTTATTCAAGGGCCGTCAGGAGTACCAGGAGACCATGAACGCCTGGAAGCAAGAGACCCACATCATGCGCTACTTTATCAAGGACGACGCTCCCCCCAAGCCCCAGGGTTTCTTGGAGAAGTTCTTGGCCGGCAGAGACTAAACACTTTTACACATCCATTTCAAAATACACTCAACGCAGTACCAACACACCATAATGTTATTCGACGCATGCATTGCTATATTTTGGGAGAACGACCAGACAAATCAATCAAGCAACAAGCATCAAACGACAAACGACAATAAACCATAGAAACCATCTTTTTTTTTTTTTTTGTGCTGAAGAACATTCCAATAACAACAACAACAATAACAACAACGAGTAAGGAATCTAGACTTGGTTGTAATCATATTGGTCTTCTTACTCTTCATTAATGAAGGAAGAGGTATGAGAACAAAGGCCAATCAGATCACGCATAGAATCTTAATTTCTAGGCAGCAGCCATTAGTAGTGAAAATGCCTCCCCATCGCTATGTGTGCCCCACTCTCTCTTATTCCACTATCACGTCCTATCCTTCCTCCTCCTTCTTCCGAGGACAAAACGAAAAACCATAGAGGACATCTGGTAACGCATAAAAGAATGAATGGCCCAACAATAAAAAATAAAAAATAAAAAATAAAAATGAAAGCCAGGGGCAGGGGTGTTTAGAAAATTACATTAAAACCCCCATACCGATCATACTCCTTATCTTAATTCGTTCTCATGCGTTCGACTCCTCACTCGCCCCCTTTCTTCCTTCTCAATCATTTGTTCATTCATTCACTCCTCCACAAAAAAAAAAAAAAACGTCAAACATCATGTCTTCTGTCGTATTGCATGGCAATATCTGCAGCTCCGTCAGAAACAACGCTAACAATCCTACAAGCGTTTTGCACGGTGACACGTCAAGGAGCGTCCACACTAACTGCGCCCCAAATAACGATAGCCGCCATCAACATTAGGTCTCGGTTTGACCCACGCTCAAGGCAACAAATCGTCCTCTGGAACGATATCGTCAAAGTATTCAAGCACGCGTGCAACACGCGAATATTTTTGCGCCCTACCTTGCCAACGACAACTTTGAAGAGTACGTTATATACATCTTATAGCCTTTTTATTCTCAAGCTCACCATGGACCATGAATCAATTGCATCAAAAACTAGCATGCATGATTTGAACACAATATAGTCTGATTCTACTACGAATTGCAACGCATCCGGGAGGTGCCTTGGAGGTCGCAATAAGCGATCCGAGAAACACTTTCCCCTCACCTCACTCTCAATTAACGAGGATCATCAAGGAACGTCTCCTCGACTGCATCCAGCCCCTAACGGGTCACCCATCCCTTCACACTCATCTCACAGCTACGAACAACCGACTGGGGCACCCTCGCAGAGTAAACGGACAGGACTCTCATCTCCACATTCCAGCGCCTTCCCTCCTCCTCCTACTCCTCAAGTACTTGCAACGACAGATTTCAGTTACTCGCACCTCGCTTCGAGAACAATGGAGCCAACAATACTTCCATGATCGGCGTCGCTCAGCACAGGACATTCGTAATCGTAGGAGACAGGCTGTCAACAAACTTCACATCTTCATCCTCCTCCTCTCCTGCTTCGCCTCGTGTGAGACCACGACGTTCGTTTCCTGCAGCATTATATCGAGGATCGAGTGCATGTGATTTGGACTCGATTATGACGTCTCTCCGTTTGGCGCACCCACTCTCAACTCGAACAAGCCAAGAACACCTCCAAACTTTGTTCAACATGGCAACTCCCCCTGGTCAGGAGCTAACAAGAGACACTAAAGCAGACATCGACTCCTTCATTCAGACGACAAGGATTTTGTATTGGCATGAGGCTCCCTTGCCGCAACTGTTCATTGTTCTGCCAACGACGAACTATACTGCCGACAGGTTACAGGTTGCACCTGGTCCTGGGAAAATTTCAATTCTTTTGGATCTGTGAGTTCCCCGACCACTGTGACAACAGTCTGCTTGCAAAAACGAGGGGTTTCAAGGATGACTTCCGCACCTTTATCGTCATGACAGCTTGGAACTAGTGCGACCGCAAGCGCTCTTTGAAAAGTATGGGGATTATCTGTTGCAGACCGTGCTGATGGTCAAGTATGGGAGACTGAAGACAGGAAGCCTCAAAACCCCATATCTCAGTTTTCAATCCCAAACCGGACTGGATCACGTCCCGGGAATCCAAATACTGCAGACAGGTCTGCCTCGACAGAACGTAGAAATTCACCTGACTTAGATGATCCGCCACCTACAGAGCCTCAGATCCACGACAAATGACACTCACAACACCGCCCATGATGTGGATTCTACTTCACCATTGCCAAGGAAACCATTCGTCCCTCTTCAATACAGCGATCTCACTCAACTTCAGTCATACTCAAACACTCTTTGGCAGCTCCTAAACATCCTTGAGTTTTAGCAACGCCAACCATCTCTTGACACAGGATTGGACCCGGAAACCCACACGTCCCTCCCGCCTCCGCCGCATCTGCCTGGCAGTTTGTATAAACGTCAAAGGTATTGTCCCGGTCCGACAAGGCATCTTGAACATTATCTCCAATTTGCCTCTTCTCCAAAACCTCAAATCGTCTGGGACGACCTGAAAGAAGCCATTGGCGAAGATCACCTTCTCAACACACTTTGAATCGAGGCGATGTTAACCCTGCAAAATCCACCAACGTCTGCTTTGTCATGTCGGTCAGGTCAACGTCATTCGTGATTAAAAACGGTCTTCTTGTCGGGTATGCCTGACGGCCACCAGCCTCCCTTCGTTGACGCAACAGGCCCTGATGCGGTCGAGACAACTGAACGGTGGCCGGTTGACAGTCAACAGTATGGCGATTTGGGGACTGACCTCGCCCTACATCAAGATGTACCTTGCTAAGAATCCAGGTCTCGCGTCGCTGGATCTCCAGTGCCCACTTGAGGATTTTGAAAAGGCTGAGCAGTTTCTTATCCAGACGTTCCTCTATCCTGCTTCTGGTTGCGGCAACAATGGCGGTTACCTGCTGCAGGAGTTTACATTGAGGGACACTCGTGGCAGGAACGACATCAGTGCGCGGTACATTCTTCCCGCCTACTCGCCCTCGCAGCTTATGGAGAGGTCCTCCGTCAAAATGCTGGTGAACATGGTCCTGGTGGAAAAGACGGACCCCGGCTACCATTCCATTTTTTGGGCACATGGGCACGCAGTCAAGTCCTTGATCCTGACTCAAGACACCGCGTCAACCATCCTCCCCATTCATTATAAAGCAACCGCCAACTTGACCCCACTCGCACAACACAGCAGAGCAACTACAGCTCACGAATCTAGTCTTATCGCTGAAGGGTCCCAACATCGCCAGCACGTTTCATCTCCACAACATCATTCAATGGTCCAAAGGCACATTTAACCAGATGGTACTCTGTGGAGATATCCCTCTTAGGTCGCACTTTGAGACCGAGACATTGTTGAATCTCTTGCCGGCGTTTTTTTGGAGAGTAGGTTGTATTGTTGCGAGAGAGCCGAAGGATAGAGACGTGGACGCAAGAGTGGGAGAATTTGGTGCGGAGGTTGCTCCTGGAGGGGGTGGTCTTGACTTTGGCGGAGGATGGGTGTGATCTGTGTCGTCAGGATGTCCATCGCCGAGCATCTATAGATTGTTTCCACTGGCGTTTTCTAATTTTAAATAAAGGAAGGCGTACGTATAATTTCCAGCGATTGAATAGAAATCCTTTGCGAAAACGCGTTCTGGAATGCAAACCCTGGTTGTTGTTTCGTTTCAGGCACGTTGTTTTGACCATTGGCAATGATCAGCAATTCAAAATGTCTTACATTGCCACCAATTTTTAGTTGCCACTTTGCCTCTTCCATAACATGGTCTGAGGAAGTATACGTTCATGTTCTGAAATAAAACATGAAAGCCTGTTATGGCAGGGAGGGAGGACATGAGCATAAAAGCAACAATGCCTCTCCAAGACAAAAAGGGTGGAAAACATAAAAGGGGGAAAGTCGATTAAGTATTTGCAGTCTCTCGGCTAACTTTTTGCTCGACAAAACATTGTCGGATCCAAAATTAAAGCAACATGGTTCCCACACCTTGATTACTTCTACACACACTCTCCCGGCTTATCCGTTACTGGATGCCTTCTTTTTTAGTTCAAGATGAACAGTTTAATGAAGAGCACAAGGAGGATAAAAAGAGAGATGGGTAAGGTTCTATGTCATGGGTGAATGAAAAACGGAACAGTTAGAAGGAGACATCCGCCCAATGTTCTCTATCCTATTCTCTCTGCCTTTTCACGTTTTCAACTGCAACAAAAACCACACATAATGCAGAGAGAGACCAAGTAGGTAAGCATATTGTCTTCTTTTTGCTATTCATTTTTATTAGAATTCTGCGATGGCGGCTGAAAGATCAAATCTCTGGTTCACCCTCGGATGGATTGCGAGAGCCTCGAGAGGAGGGTAAAGTGAAATAAATACCTCCGACAGGTTTTTTGTTGTTGTTATAGCT
The DNA here is from genome assembly GCA_036320915.1 of Linnemannia elongata. Classification (NCBI taxonomy): domain Eukaryota; kingdom Fungi; phylum Mortierellomycota; class Mortierellomycetes; order Mortierellales; family Mortierellaceae; genus Linnemannia; species Linnemannia elongata. The sequence continues at coordinate 1,546,653 of JAXBDG010000015.1, forward strand.
GCCGGTGCATGAGAGCCCTGTGTTTGTTGCCAAATGTATGGCTAAAGGCAATCGAACAATGTAAGTGTGTAGATCGACAGGAGCGAAAACGACGTCGGAAACGGAGATGGTGCGTTCAGCGCCCTTCTTGATGTTGCGAGAGAGATAGAGAGACAAAGGGCAACGCCTTTGTTTTGTCAATGAAGTACAACCGAGGGGTATGCTGTTCAAAGCGACAGAAACGGTCAATATCCATTACAACCACAAACCTACGGCCCGACATAAGAGAAAAGAAAGAAAAGGAGGGAATGCAAAAAAAGGCAATTGGACCCTAAACCTTGTCACCGTTACTGCACTATACTGCAGTTCCTTTCCTTCTTGTACAGTACATGTATTTTGCTTAGACCGTTACATGGCACTTGTGAAAGACAAAGTTAATAAATAACATCACCCATCCAAAATGAATGTGGGCCGTTTCACTTTCAATTGCCCCTCCTTCCCTACCACTCCCCCCCCCCCCCTGCGCTTCTGTTGCAGCTCATTTTCCCAGCGACGTTCATTCACGTCGTTCATTTTTTTTTTTTTTCCTTTGTACTTTTGTATTTTCCTTTTCCTCTCCCTTTATACTTCTTGACTTGCTTCCTCTTCTTTTTCTCCTCCTTTTTTTCGTCACCTTCCTTTCCACCTTCACCTTCACCCTTCACCTTCCATTCTTCATACACCATAGTTGTCCCACCAATAACCAAACTGGTTTCATTGTACTCCTACCTGCACTCACACTCGCACACTCTCCATTCACTCAACGACATCCAACATCCAGGTACACATCTTCACTCCTCAATCAACTCACAACGACAGGAAACTCATCAGCACCATATTGCACTCATCCTTCCCTCCTTTGCAAGAACATGTCAACTCCATGAGTCGTTTCTCATCCTCCAACTTCTTCAACGAGTACAACAATAACACAAAACACTCCAGACGAGTCGAGGCGAAAGAGTGCGACGCGCATATTCATGTAGATAATTAGTCTGAACCCAATCCCCAGCATACAGCAAACCCTCACTACTCGCCAATGGCTATCACATCTCTCAACCCGGACCGACCACATCCCCTTCCTTAATCAACCCCTCCCTCCCTCCCTCTTCACATAACAACCATTATTTTCAATTACTATCATTACTGCCTTTCCGCCTGTCCCGTACAGGGAACGACTTGAAGGGACATTCACCAGCAACGAATAGAGGGTGGACAGCACAAAAAGGCGATCTTGAACGATTTAAAAGAGTTCGCTATCCTGCCCAAACCTGCATGAAAAAGGAGCGAGTTGATGCCCATTGGCAGGCTTGATACATATATGCATACAACATCACTTTTCGGCATAGACCCATTCCTCCATCCTGAATAGACGAAGAAAAAAAATGGTGACAACAGCCAACAAATGACAACACTGTTGCCCTTCTCTCACTTTATGCCAGGGGTCGGGTAGGGGGGGGGATGTCAGGGGCTAGCAAGAAGGGATTAGAAGAAGGAGAAAAGGATCATAGAATTATCCATCCCTTCCTGTCTGTACTTCTGTCGCCTGTTCACTTACTATGAACGAATCACACCAACAGACAGAGCACTCACTTAAAACCCGTCTCTCGTTATTTCCTTCAGAGGAGATAAGCGAGAGCAACTCACCCATGCTCATCGTTTATCCATCCGTCGTTTCTTTTTTTATTCCAACGGATATCCATCTAATCCTCCTATTCAGCTCTTTCATTACGAGACCAAACAAAACACTTGAGTGAGCCTTCCCACTAATCCTCCGCCCTCTCCTTGTTTTTCTTTTTTACCCCCTTTCACTTGTGTTACATAACCTATAGACTTTCTTTCGCATAAGGCCGCCGCTTACCGCCTGTTCATACTAACAACCCTCCTGTCTGTCTTGCATCCGTTGATCCGTGACGAGCGTGAGCGAAAAACACAACCCAAAGAGAGTGTGAGTCGAGTCGAGTGTGAGTGAGAGAGAGAGAGTGAGAGAAAAAGAAAGACACAACCAAGAGAAATATGAGTGGTGCTAACCCGAACAACGACAAGGACGGTCGCCACTCGGTGGCGCTCATCAAGGAGAAAAAGGTCTCGAGCCAACATCGGTCCCAGGACGCCGTCCTCCTTACCCCACACGATGCTGTCCCCCAAAAACCCTCCGCCCGCAACACGCCTATGATCTCGTTTCAACCCCATCATACCGAAATCTCCACCGACAGGCCGTCGGTTTCTGGTCGACTCTACCTTCATATCCCAAAGATTCCCGGCAAAAAGTTTCGTTTTGTCTCCTTGACCCTACAGCTCCGACTCAAGGAGGCCATGGCCTGGACCAGGCAAGATCTAGTCTCCTTTGAGATCGAAAAGCAGAACTGGTCCCAGACCGTCTGGGAGCGCAAGATTAACCTGCCATACCAAGATCGACAGGTTGAGGAAAGCGATGAGCCCTACGTCGCTGTTGTCAAGGAGCCCTCTTCCAAGACCTCTCAAGGAAGGATCGAGATTGCAGCGGATGAATGGCGCTGGGAGTGGCTCATGCCGGTGACAGAGAAGGAGGTCAGGCCTGAGAGTTTCGAGGGCTCAATGGGCAATGTCTGGTATGAGCTCGAGGCAAAGTGTCTCTTTCGATGGGATGATGTCGACATGGACGGGAACGTTGTGCCATCTACCCATTGCACCTACGAGACCTCCTCTGAATCGTTGGCCGGTCATGGTTCAGAACGCGGCCCAGCAGCCGCTCTTCTCAAAGCCGTCGAAGGTAAAAGAGCGACGCTGGTTGTCCTGTTATATTACCCACATACGCAACATGTATGCTGACCTGTCGTCTTTATATTGTGTCCCATATAGTCTCGTCGGCGAAGTCAAAGTCGTTGGCGCATGTGTTTGGAAAGTTGCGCGTCGGTAGCAAGAGCAAAAAGATTCAAACTACAGGTGATTTCTCGCCTGCTGACCAGCACGACCAATACATCAAGGAGAGTCTGCGGGCGAGAAAGAACAGCATGCCACAAGAAGGAAGCGGAGTCAATGGTGGTCATGCAGGGACAGGAGGAGCTCTCAGGGAGGGACTTCTTTCAGCGTGCTCTAGGGCACACAGCACCCCCCATCTCAGCCCCCTCGGATCGGACTCTCATGCACATGCAGCACCCGAATACCCGCCCTTCTTAATCCGCAAGGTCCTCAAGCTGTACTTTATCAAACCCCCACCCAACACCTCATCCAGCCCAGCCTTCTTCCTCCCTCCTCCTTCCATGGCCCTCCCCACCCTTCCAGGCACACGTCGCCTGAAGGCCATTATACCCGGTGCCCGCATTCAAGTGCAGATCCAAATCCCATCCCTGATCCCCATCCGTGGATATGCACAGACATCTCAACTGGTACCAGACAAGAAGGGCGGTCTCGTCCTCAGCAAGCACGCTTCCCAAAACCAACAACACAACCACTACCGCCACAACAACAGCCACCATGCACTGGAGATCGACTCGGGATACTTGGACAACTTTCAAGCGGCATTGACGGTGCGAAAGGTGACGCAGAAGGAGATCAACAACAACAATCATCTAAAGAAGCGGTACCACAGCGCCTCTTCTGGAATTAATTCTGCTTCGGTCTTTGCCACCTCAGGAGACTCTCACAACAACAACAATGGCGGCACTGGTGCAGTACGGAAAAGACTGCATAGCTCCAACATTTCTAGCTCTGACCTCCATGGTAAATACGCAGCTAGTGGCAAAGAAGACGACGGCGCAGGTGCTCTGGCTGGTACTACTGTCCCAGCAGAGCGACCTTGGAGAAAAGAGATTCTGGTGCGGAAGGTGAAGTGCGAGTTTTGGCAAAAGGAAAGCTGCCGGTTCCCCTCCAGCAGCTCAGACTCACCTTCGAGATCCATCAAGTACGCCATGGGGCCAGCATTCACCTATTCGGAAAAAGAACAAGTTCGGGAACGACAGAGAGAGCGGTCGCACTCGCTCACACAACAGACCAACTCTCAGCTGTCTTCAGCACCGCGTTCACTCACTCAGCAGACATCTGCCGTCTCTTGGGATACCAGTGTCACCGAGGCAGCTTCCAATCCTGGCATTGGCGAGAATCCGAGAAAGCCTGTCCGCAAAAACTCCGGCTCAGCGATGCCTATGTCTCCGACCCTCAAGACAACCAGCCTTCCTTCTCAGTCCAACCTTTCGGCACCATCGTCTCCTCTCCAAGCTCCCACCATGACACAATCCTTTGAGCGCAAGGGCTCTAACGCTTCACAGTATTCCTCCATGGTCTCGTCGCAGCCTCGGACATCGTTCTCTTCTTTGCACGTATCGCGTCCTCATTTAACCCAGGGTCATCACTCATCTCAGGGTTCAGAACCTTTTATGTTGTTGATCCCTGTCCCATTGGACTCTCCCAAACTCCGGCAGACTTTTGCCTGGCCTTCAGTTGAGACCCCTGCACCGACGACAAACAAGGGCTATGAGCCTGCCCCAATGCCCATGCCACGGAGTATGCCCGAGGTTTCCCCGGCAATGTACAACATGGCCATGGCCAACACTGAAGCGAGCCCTGTTGCAGGCGCTGGTAGTCCACCTGGTGTCACCGATTCACCCAGGTCATCGGAATCAGGACTCATTGGCGACGATGTGGTAGCAAGTGGTTGTCGTCAGCAGCATCATGGGAATAGTCGTTCACACCAACATCAGTCACCAGCTGCCAAAGCCAACGCCACACGGTCACGTATCGAGGTCAAACACTACCTAAGTTTCCGTCTCTCGATCGACATGCTGGAATACGAGGGCGAGCTGGACCAGGACGAGGATCTGGATCTGGAAGCATTGGAGGAGCAGCAGTTGCAGCAAATCAGGAATCGACAGGAACTTTCGGCTTACCGCCCTAATGCGACAGGCAACAACTCCACGGTTCTCTATGGATCGGGCACCGCTCTTTCCACAGTACTCGCATCTGGTGCGTCTCCGTCCACGTCTTCAATGACAGCTTCGTCATCATTTTCGCCTCTGCCAAATTCCGTCAACCAAGTACAGGAAGGACCTAGACAGAGCAGCGGCACTCTGAGCAGGGCGACCATGAAGAACACGACAACTGTTGCCTCCGGCGCTTCCTCAGTGATCTCGAATCACACTGGTAATGCTCTTTCCACCACCACTACAGCGACAACGACTAGTGGGATGATGACTATCCGGCCTGCATTGACATTCCTGAACTCCACAGCAGGCCTGTTGGATATGGGATCCGAGGCGGACAACAGCCAGCAAGGCGGCTGTCACCAAGGTCAAGGAGGCAGCCATCGGCGAAACAGTGATAGCAGCGGTCTTCCCCTCAATAGCGCCGCTGACACCCTATCCTTTCCTCAGCCCCCATTTGCGAATTACGATCCCCAACGGAGACGTGGGTCGAATGCCTCCCAGGGCACGGCCAAGAGCACTAGCACAACAGACAGTGGCCACCATCATCATCCTTCACATGCCATCAGCCTGGTTGCAGGCGCCTTTGGTGCTCTAAGAAAGAAGATGTCGAGCTCTGCGTTGAACCCTATTGTCAGCGTTGTAACCCCTGCAACGCCGACACCTGTTCCGGCCCTCCCACAGTCGCTCTCGGCCAACGCCAATACGTCCCTGTCGCCTCAGCAGCACTGCACTCAACACCACCATCATCAACAGCAACGCTCCCATCGAACCGTGCCTACGATACACAAGCTGAAGGATTTCGTGATTCGCGTCCCTATTACGGTGGTCATTCAAGTTGAAGATTTGGCTCGCGTTGGAACAGCGAGGATCGATGGCGGAGATTCAGTCACCCAGACTACAGGAGCTTCGGCAACTGTGACTGAGACCCTGGATGGCAGCCACGAGTCAGAGGTCGAGACCATCTTGACGGCAGATCTAAGGAGCGAAGATGGAGACCGATCGGTCAGCTCCGGTAGCAACAATGGCCACAACGGCTTGGGCAGGTCGTCGTCGTTCGTTGTTGAGGGGCAAGAGCCACCGTACCTGGCATTGCAAGAGCACCAGCGGTTGGTGGAGGGCAAGGGGGGTAAAGGACGCAAGATGTCGATAGGCAATAGTATGGAAATCCGGAGTATCCACGGTCAGATTGAGGGCGACGATGTTGATGAGGATGGGGATGCAGAGTATGTCGAGGGCCAGTTCATTGCCGACCAGGAGTAGGATCGAGTTTTTTACGCAACACAACTTGAACACACATATTATTTAGCAGAACAAACACACAGCATAGGCATAAATGAGCGAGCAATTACAATATAGTCGCTTAATTATTCGGATGTTGATAATCATCGCTACAGCTGCATACTGAGCACATCTTTTTTGTGGAGTAGGTAATGTACTGTGCAACACCACTACCAACACAATGCGGAGAAAAGAAGAAAAGTGCAGGTTTGCCCGCACATACGACTCCACTTTCTGTGATGACCCTCCCCTGAAAGTTCCGTCCCTTCGGAAAATGATCGAATCAGCGCCCGCCCTTTTTGTGCGTCTACCACCCTGCACACACAAGATCCCATAAAAATGATAAAAAAGAACGAACCTTGGACAGCTTCATTTCTCTCTTTCTCTCATTCTCACGTTCAATCAACAAACACCCCATACATTACTCCCATTAAACCTCGCGCTCATCCAACCAGCGCAGAACGACAACCAATAACAACAACAACAACAACAACAACACAACAATAACAACAACAATAACAACACAACAACAATAACCACTGAAACAAAAAAGAATGAGTCCTATTATCGCAGACGAGGTTACCCAGGCGTTACAGACCGTCCAGCCAGTGCCTATCACAAACGAGAACTTTGCGCGCTGGGGCCAGGTCGTCCGTCTCCCCGACGCAGATCCCAATGCTATTCAAGTCAATCAAGGTATTTTTTCCGATCCTGATATTTGTAAATGCCGTGTCATGGTTTTTGGAGAAGATAGAAGACATTGCTGAGCATAAGCAGTTGTACAAGGCTGTCCATTTGAAAAATGAATATCCTCTTACATGCGATCCGTAAATGAGGAACGAGGAACGAGATTCATCACCATTCGGGTCGGCAGCAAACGAAAGCTAACTCTTGTGCTTTTATCTATCCAAATGACCAATTGGCAAATAGGCACGGCACAAAAGTTTTCGCATTTAGCAGAGTTCATCAACCTCCGTCCTTCCTCAACAGACAGCGCAAATCCCAACCCAACACTGGCCCCCGCCACCGCTAACATTGCCATCTTCAAATGTTACAAGCCCGTCGCCACTCCAACCTTTGGCATCAAGCTTCTCGAGCGCCATTCTTACTCGTCCCAGATGTTCATGCCCATGGGTGGCGACGGCAACGGATCATTTATCGTCGTGACGGCCGAAAACGGCCCTGATGACAAGCCAGTTTTGTCGACATTGCAAGCTTTCCGGTGCAACAATACGCTGGGGATCAACTACAAGCCCAATGTGTGGCACCATCCTATGATTGTGATTGAAAAGCCTGTGCAGTTTATGACGATTACGCATGAGAATGGCGTTGCTCTGGAGGACTGCGAGGAGTATTGGTTTACAAAGGAGAGTGGGTCTGAGGGCGGCGTTGCTGCCTTGATCCAGTTGACTCTGTAATCTTCTCACTCCATACCTTTGAATAAAGAAATTGCATACAAAATATCCCATCGAATGTGAATGGATGATTGAATACGCAATTAGCGATATCCATGAAGAGAACTATGCAGGGAATTGGACAGATTGGGGACAACAAACAAGACAAGAAAAAAGGAACCCTAGTCAGAGTAGTCTAGTAAAGTATTAGTCAAAGGTGTATCAACCGTATCCGAGAAAGAAACAGAATAGAGTGACATAGTTTTGACTGTAATACCTTTGTTAAGGATAGACAAGAAACGATCTAGAAGCGAAGAAAGACTAGCATGAGCATAATCTCGTTGTTTCGACCGACCCACAAAAATAAGGACGTCCTCGTCGTTACAGCAAAACGAGGAGTACATCCGTCTCCTTGCTGTCCACCACATTCATGGACTGTGCATGCACTGTACATATCCACATTACGTCAAGCCAGCCTTTTCCTTTTTCTTTGCCTTCGTTTCCCATTCGGTAAGCAAACACCTTCTGGGGCAAAAGAGAGCGAGAGCGAGAGAAAGACGCGACGACAAACGCCGTCTACTAAATAGGACCTCACATCTGAGCCAGTTTGGTCAGCTGACGATGGTGGATGGACGGGGCGAGAGTGGGCTGTTGTATTGCTAAGAGAAGGTGTGAAAATTATAAAAATATCTCCTTCGCCCAACCTGTAGACATAAGTCCAAAGGCCAAGGGGGGGCAAAAGGCGAAAGGCATGAGACGAGGGGCGGAGGCAACAGACATAGAAGGAAGGATAACAACCAATCTCTACAATTCAACAACTTTTTAACATTGGATGGTCCGCTTGATTATTTGCCTGGGCCACACTATGTCGTTCATCAAGCCAAGGCTGCAATTGAAAGGCGACATAGAGATCAAATACCACTTCAACCCCTCGCTCGTTTCCTCAAGGTCTGCTCAAGTCTCCTCAAAGGTGCGATATGTTGTTGCCTTGATCATTTCTTTTTTAATTGTTGGCTGGTGGGTTGGATGGTTGAATAATTTTTCGTGTGCGAGAAGAACGCCCTGTTCGTTCATGTTACAGTAGGAGAAAGCTTCCACAGACAATTCCTATTACCTCGGCGGTGTATCTTTGGTCTCAGCAAGCAAAAGGGTACATCTTTTGCGGGTAACGTAAAGGATATGACATGAGCATGCGTAAAAATGAATAAAGGCACAAAAAAAATGTGCCTCCACTTGTATCTTCGATCTTCACAACAAACACCAAAAAAGAGAGTAAAAATGCACCCATGAAGAAACAATACTAACGAGCAAGGAACCAAAACAGCAATAGCCGGCAATAGCCACCGACCCATAAGCAACAATCCACAGGTCTTGTGAACTCGCAAGCGTACGACCTAGGTCCTATTGTAGAAGACCTGCTGTAGCAAATGTGGAAAATCGTTTGTTTTAACATCGACTCTGACTTGCCTCATTGGCCATGGCATTACTTTGACCTTTGCCTGACTTTCAATTAGTGGAATGGTGGTGCATAAGCGAGAGCGAGAAAGGGAGAGCGCCTTTGTTGTTTTACCGTTAGTCTATTCGATAAAACGATTGTCGTCCACGGGCGAGAATAGGAAGGAGAAAGATGAGCCGACCATGAAAATTGATTACCAGAGAACCTCGGAAAAAAAACGAGCAGCAAACAACATGGCGGGTAGACCGCAACCATTAGGTTAGACCAAAGAGCAAAACAAGTCAGAGGATAAGACAGGACAGGCTCGGAACCAATGGACACTCCCTGCTGCCCCTCTGCCCTCTTCCAATCCAAACCTTGCATTGTTGTTCTGGGCTTTACCCATTGTCGACTATGACAATAAAAACTCCCACTGCCGATTGCCGACAGCCGACCGACCACCAACTACCAACCCAATTTTTAGACCATCCTTCGCCTCTCCCTCAAATCCCATTCTTCGAGGTGTTGCGCAACCCCTTCAAGAGGTAAACATCAACAAAGTTGAACAATAGAGAATACATGACCATATCACAGCCTCGAACAATAAACACAACAAGATCGAACAACATGATATGGACACAAAAGAAAATTGGCCATTTAATAAGAACGGCGCCTTTCTTCATCCACCACTTCCGCGATTCGGTCTAATATTTGTATCTTTATTATGTTGGTGCAGTATGTATGTCCACTTGATGGCTCTCGACACTCTGTTTTTTGTCTTGACATCTCTCATTTTCTGCCCTCTGGCTCTCATAGTGTCCAAGCCGACGTTTATTATTATTATTATTATTATTATTTTTTGGTTTGGCACGCGTCTCATGGCGGAGGAAGAAAGTCAAGATAGAGGAAGGGACACAAAGATGACAAGACAGGGAACAATGGGCGTATTTCTCACTTTGTCTTTGGGTTTTAGCGAAAAGGAGGCGGGCGGCGGATCGGGCGTAAAATTTTGAAAACAATTCTAGACTCCTCTTTACTCGACTCGAAGAGCCATAAAAACATATCCATCCGATGGAGTAAGGACTTTGGTAAACGATGACGATGATCGTTCTGTAGACAACGAAAAAAAAAAAAAAAAAAAAAAAAGCTCTAATCTATATCCATTCAAGCATTGCAGAAAAGAAAGGGGGGCATCTCTGTCAGATATCTTAAGGATGATCTCCCAGATGAAAGGATGGATGTGCCCGTATCATATCTCAGCGCCTTTTGTAGTTCGCGTCTTCCTTCTTCCTTGCGTCCTTTCTGTCTGTCTAAATACCCGTCTGTGTCTGACTGCACCCGTCTTTGACGACAACAGCAGTCCATCCTTCTCCTCTTTCTGACGAGTTTTTTTCTGAAAAGATAGCCATCTACTACCCCTGCCATTCAGCCCCTTTTTTTTCGTGCTCTGCTTGAATATGTTTTTGTTCAGCAGACTAGATGTATGTCATGTTACTGAACGGACACTGCATGGTAATTTTTAGGCGTGGCAAAAAAAAATACAGCGATTCAAACAACAACATTCATGGGCATGCAGAGCTACAAAACCAAAAACATCAAACAAACTAACCACTCTTTATTTTCACTGAACTGTGAATAATATGCATAGGAGTACCTTATGGTTCAAGAAGGAGAAGCGAAAGAAAAGTTCTGCGTAAAAGTTCTCTTTCAGCGCTTTTTTCGCTGGATGCTTCGATGGCAATTCTTAGGAATGATTACGAAGGAAGAGAGTTGTATGAGTGTGTGTATCTGCGGATTTGCATTTGTTCGTTTCGGCTTTGCGTTTTTTTTTTTCACCTTGTCGAACTCACTCACCATCACCATCATCCATCGATCCATCGACCCCTTGGTCCAGTTGAGTGGTAGTAGTAGGCAGTGGGACTAGGGGGAAAAAAGGATGAGATGGGACGGCTTTAGATTTATCATCCGCTACCATACAGGTCTAAATCTATACTCATTGTTGTTGCGACCAAAGCTCTAAGTCAGAACTGGGTCCCACTATCTGTCGTTTGGCAGTAACATCATCATCAACAACAACAACAACAACAATAACAACAACAACAGCAACAACAACAACAACAACAACCACCAAATAAACACAAAAACAATAAAAGGGGTGCGCGATATTTCATTCCGGAGTGGACGACTTATTTGCTCCCAGTGCAAGAACCCCCAAGAAGAGAAAACGGACAGGCTAGGGAAATACAATGGTGCAAAGGACAAGAGCTTTTGAACAATAAAAAGGGCTGACGAACGGAAGATTGGGAAGGAAGGGGAAAAGGGACAGTAAAATAACAACAAGTGAGCGGGAACAAAAAAAAACTTCAAAAAGAGATTACACAAGACAGGGTGACGGAAAATATCCACATCCACATCCGCAAAAAAAAAAAAAAAAAAAAAAAAAAAGTGAGCCTGCTCGTATGCGTAACAATGTTGTTTACGTTGGGAATGGGGATGTGCTAGTTCAAGTGTCCGTCAGTCTGAGGATGATATTGTGCTTGCTCGTACTGCTTACTTGCAGGTATGTTTTGGCACTCTAGACATACGCCCACGAGAAGCAATACAAAAAGGAATCTTGCGCCCCAACATCACACGCAACAATTGGAAGAATGTGCGTGGAGCGAGTAACTTTCAATACTGATAAATGGGACAGATACAGGAAGGAGAGTGAGGAGACTTTTAACCTGTTCTTTATCCTTGAATGCTTGGTCTAAAGGACTCGATCTATTCGAAGGGAGTTTGAGAGAGACGGAGGGGTTGAGTTGAAACGAATTGGGTTGATTTGAGTTTATGGAATTTGGGTCATTGGGGGAGGGATGCTGAGAAGGAAAGGAGACATAGTCAGGGCGGGGATACGGACAGACATAGAAGCGGCAAGACGGGGGTATGGGGTTGTCAGCTCAAGTAAGAGTAATGAGACGAGGATCTGGTCCAATGATAACTACCTTTTGTTCAGAGTACAGTACCTATGGTGAAGAGCTCATATAGACGGACAAAAGGGGCATTACTCCCGTTCTTGTATGAAGCCCCTAGTACTAGGCTTTTCCTCTTTTCTCTTTTGTCGCCCGAAGAATGACAATAACAGTGGGGAGTGCAACAAAGGGGCGCAGACCATCACCATTATCATTAGTAACTACCATAATACTAGCACCATATCATTTTGCCTGTCCTCTTGAGTGAGAGGTAGGCAGAGAGAAGAAAGAAGAGGGGGAAGGACTAAGAGCAAGAAGAAGACGACGACGACGATGAGAAAAGAAGATGAGGGTGTGAAAACGTGTAGGTACTTGAGAGTATCAATCTCTCTCAACGATCGAATTTGTTGTTGTTGTTGTTGTTGTTGTTGTTGTTGTTGGCCCTTACTTTTTATTTATTTGCTCTTTCTCCGGCATGACTAGGCTTGGCTATGTACTTGTTGGTATTCATTGTTTATGAGGGACAAGAGCCACTGGAAAGGAGGATATCGCCTTGGTTATGCTGCTGTCGTTGTTCATTATTGATGACAGCCAAGTGGCGGTAACATTGAGTGAGATGGACAAACATATAGAAGAAGGGAAGAGGAAGAAGGAAGGTGACGATGAGTACGATGATTGAGGCAGGGTACTGGTGAAGTGCAATACAGTAGTCCCTTCCATTCACCAAGCTACAAAGAAAGTGATACCAGCAACAACAACAACAACAAGCAAAAAGGCAACGACTGACAGGACATGATAAGCCGAGAGGAAAAGGGGAGCAGTTCCTTCTTCTCTTTCTTAAACTTTTTAGAAACTGACCACCCTGCACCCCAAGAGGTTGAGTAATAGCAGACGATATATCTCCTTCTATTGATAAACCATGAGTATTGACATGCGAGAGTGAGAGTATGGGTGTGAGTGTGCGTGTGAGTGTGAGTGTGAGTACGAGTGTGAGTTTGAGTGCAATCAAGAAAGGGGGCTGTTCATCCATAAAAAAAAGAGAGGACCTGGAACTTGCTCGCTCTTGCTCTCGCACTCTCTTGGGGTGGCTGTCTAGACCTAGAACATCCATCGTCAGTTAGTGACCTTTCTAACTACAGTAAACAATAACAATTCAATTGGAAAACAGAATAAGAAAAATATATCTTTACTGTAGGAGCTCCTTTTGCTGTTCTTGCTGTATTCTTGTTGTGAACAATGCCTCCTTGTTCCTCTTTTCGTATACCCCATCTTGTTCTCAGCATCGACCCGCTCTGATTTATTTATGGGTTTACTAGCTAGCAAGTAAGCAAGCAAACAAACAAAGAGGCCTCATTCTTTTTCTCTTCCTCTCTATTTCTTCTTCTTGAGTGGAGTGTGAAGGCCAAGAAAAAAAAAAAAAAAAAAGGACGGACAAGGTGATAGTCATAGGCACCCTTATTTTATTTTATTTTGCTCTGCAAAGATATAGAGAATGAGGGAGAGAGAGAGAGAGAGAGAGAGAGAGAGAGAGAGAGAGAGAGAGAGAGAGAGAGAGAGAGAGAGAGAGAGAGAGAGAGAGAGAGAGAGAGAGAGAGAGAGAGAGAGAGAGAGAGAGAGAGAGAGAAAGAGAAAAAGAGAGGGAGAGAGTAGGTGTTGTTTGAATTGTATCCCGCCTCTCATTCATTTACGAGGTTTTTGTTATATTTTTCCTTCTCTCTTTTACAACAACACACTCAATATTGTTATCATTGTTGTCGACGCTATTGCTCTATCCTTCCTTTCTTCTTTTCTTCTCTCTTCTTTCCTCTTCATCATCATCCTCCTCGTCCTCCTCCTCCTGCTCTGCCCTTCCTTTTCTCCCTTCTGTTGCCCTTCACCTCAATCCTCTTCCTTCTCCCTCCTCCCTATCTTCTGTCTGTCCCCTACTACAGCAGTTCACTTTTCGATTCTTTTGTTTATTTTCTCCCTTTCTTTTTCTTACTCTCATATCCACTCACTTTTCTTTCTCGCTTTCCTTCCTTCCTTTCCTCTCTCTCTCTCTCTCTCTCTCTCTCTCTTGACGATCCCTTCCTTGCCTCCACTTCCACTGCCACTTCACTCCACTTCACTCCACTTCAAGCTTACTCTGCCTTGTCCAATCGACACACAACTACAACTACAGCTACAACCACAAATACTGCCGCTGTAACTGCACCCAGGAACAACAGCATCAAATTCAAAAAAAAAAAGAAGTTTGAGCAAACAGTCAGCAGTTCTTGTCCCTGTTCTTCGCTACCAGCTCCATTGCTCGTTATCGCAGAGATGTGTCCATCCACAGGACACTTGCTCGGAGTCCACTGCAGCCAGCAACCCTACCCTTTTCACCCAACCCCACCTTACTACAACCACTCCGAGCCTGTCGCCACTTCTTACTCGCAACAACAACAACAACAACAGCCACCACCCCAGCAACAGCAACAGCAACAGCAACAGCAGTACCTGGCTACGCCGTCGTCACACCTGCTGCAGCCCCAGCAACAGCCTCACCAGGATCAACACTTTCAATCACAGCCCAACATCCAACGCAGGCAGCAGCAGCAGCAACATCCACAACAACACCTCGCCGTCAACACAAAGATGGGCCTTTCAACCACTTCCACCACCCCCTCCACGGCCTCTCCACTCTCCACCAGAAAACACCAGCAGCAACAGTCGATTAGCCAATTGGCCGACTTTGCGGCTCATATGGTTTGCTACCTCCTCTATGGACACCAGCCCGCGAAACCAACACACCATCACCACCACCACCACCACCACCACCACCACAACGCCACTGGAACTCCTCCTTCCTCCATTCCATCTTCACCTCTTCCTGGACAGGGTAGCCATAACCCAGTTAGTTGTCTCTGCGAAGTCTGCTCCTCCCACTCTTCTGAGACACATTCGCCTTTACGTTCAACAGGATCAAGCGGCAATAGCCAGTTCTCCTCTTCCTGGCCTCACTACCTCCCACCACCGCTACCAGCACCATCATCGTCATCATCCTTATCGTCACCACTGGATCGCCCCACTCACCGGAGAATTCTCTCGGAGTCCGATATTGTCCAGCCCAAGCCCATGTTTCGCAAGTTCTGTCTAGATGTCCTCAGTGCCACCTTGCTCTCTCCCAGCGTCATCCTTCTCTCGCTCAAGTACATCCAGCAGTTGATGATCAACCTCAAAGAATCCAACAAGATCGTTAACACGGGCGAGGGTGCAGAGTATCGCTTCTTCACCGGAGCGCTGATCCTGGCCAACAAGTTCCTGGACGACAACACCTTCACCAACAAGACCTGGGCGGATATCACAGGGATGAAGATCAAGGATGTCAACCATCTGGAGATGCAGTTCCTCAGCGGGATTGAGTTCCGCCTCTTCACGAGCTCGTGGCAATATTCGGAATGGCTCGCCAAGCTCACCCAGTTCACGGGAACCTACATGCCCTCGCAACATGAGGTCGCCTACCAACAGCAGACAGCCGCCGCTCAATCGCCCATCTCACCTATGGATCCCAACACGACTGTCGCCGCTGCCGCCGCTGACGAGATGTCAGGATCAGGACCAGTGCGGGATCATGGACACAGTGCAGTCGGTGGCTCAAACAGTAGCATCCATCCTTATGCTGTTGTCCCGACCTCGTCGCTCTCTATGACGTCGATTTCGCATTACATCGACTCTGTCAAGCACATCCATCACAAGTCTAGCTCGACCAACAGCCGCTTCCAGCGTTTGGCCGCCCCGACATCTTACCACCACTCTAGCCAGTTGGCGTCCAACCCAACCACTGTTCCTTCGCATCAGCATCAACACCAGCATCAGCAGCAGCAGCAGCCTCAATACAGTTCGTTGCCGCCTTCAGGATCGTTCACCTCTTCGCCTTCTTCACTGCCTTATGCTTATCAACCACGACCTGCTGAGCCCATCCATCGCAAGCGATCTGCCAACATTGCCTTTGAGGATATTATGGACCGATCACCTCGCTACGAACCAGGATTGCTGCCCCAGACAACATCCCAGCAGCAGTTGTCCGGCGGCTCCGTCTCTAGACACAAGCGATTCTCGTCCTCCTCCTCGGTTGCAACTCTGATGGGCTCTCTGAGCACAGGAGCGGACAACTTCCACAACGGACATTCGCCCATAATCCAACAGCCAGAGCGGTACCAACAACAGCAGAGACCCCTTTCGAGTCTTCCTCAGCGGGCCAGTAGTGGAGCCTTGTCGCATTCGTTCAGGGCCAGTGGGGGACATCACCTTCATCAGCGCAGTGCTTCCGGAGGCAACTTTTACGTGGACATGACATCGGCAGGATCGTCACCCTATGGACATGAGTCTTCATCTTCACACACCGTCCTTTCGATGCCTCCCAACCCTCGAGACCCTCGAAGAAATGGAGTCCACCCACTGGACGAGGACCATCATCACCACCATGGCTATTACGCACCTTCTAAAGGCTCATACATGCCTCCTCAGCATACCCAACAGCTTCCGCAGCAACAGCAGCGTCACAGTAACCACAGACACAGCCACAGCCATAGCCTCCATTCCACGGTCTCGCCCTCATACTCGCCCAACGGCTACGAGTCGCCTTGCCACTCGATGGGCTACTCCGGAAACACTAACCGGAACACTCAAGGCGGTCCCACGACCTACGAGATCGATCCTCGCCTCTGGGGTCCTCTCGACAGCCTGTCGTTGTATGCGATCACCACCCAGGCTGCCAAGCGTGTCGTCGCCCAGGGCAAGGCTCTCTCTTCTTCTGCCAACGGTCTTCACATGTACTACCCCACCACGCTTGCCTAAAACTCTTTTCCGCTTGAACATGGGGTCGTTGCCCTGTGCGTTTTTTCCCTTCTCTTTGTTTTAGCATCTTGTTTTCGTTTCTTCTTTTTGCTCCGTGCATTGTATAATATCCAAACTTGTAGCATAGTTCTTCCCCAAAAACAATTCCTCATAAAAAGCATCTTACCTCCACCATCATATCCATCGTTTCTTGGCGTATGATTACGCCTTTCGATCCGACATGTTTATTGACTGTTTCAAGTAATGGGTTCAAGAGCATACATCTTGACTGCAAACAAACCCGATGGAAATCCCTTCTGAACTTCCTCTCTCAAGAGCTTGAGTCCGGACTTGACGAACATCTCCTTCCAGACAGTATCCGATCGCGTCATACTGCTATCTTCCTCGTCAATCACAATCCCGATCTTGGCATTGTTCTCTTTGACAAAGATCATCCCGCCGGGCTTCAGACCCTTTTTACACCTGTTGAAGAATGTTATCAGGTGGTCTGCGATAATTATTGAGGAAATAATTACGAGTGTGAAAGTTGAGGGCGTATTAGACTCGAATGGCTCCCCATGATAGAAAACACGCGGAAAGAATTGTCCAGAACACTGTGACAGTAAAGATGATATTTACCTTCGGTCAAGTGGCCAAGGACCCACTGGCACCAGATAACATCAAAGCGCCCCTCCCACTCAGTCCCCTCGAATTCGACATTCTGAAGACCCGAGCACCGAACCTCACAGACTTTGCCACTCTCGATCTCAGCTTTTAAGTACTCCTCCCGAGCCTGCTTGACAAAGATGGCAGAGTTCTCAACTAAGTCCACATGGTCAAAAGCCTTGATCAGCACCTGCTTCGTCACCCGCCCAATTCCTGCGCCACAGTCCAGTACGCGCGAGGGACCCGCGCCTGGTAGAGGCAGCTTTTGGCGCTTTGCCGTCGCTGTTGCTGTTGTCAATGACCCTGTTGTAGTGGGGGTGATTTCGGTATCTAGGTTGGAGGGAGGATTGACGATGGATGCGGCGGAGGAGGTGGAGGGAGGGGTGACAAACTCTGAGAGAAATCGGAGTGAGGAGACGGCATCTGGGCGGGCAAGCTGACCCAGTCCTCCGAGCATTCCGTTGATTGTTGCTGGGACTGTATCCCAGTATTTTTCGGCGTCCGTGTACCAGCGTGGCGACTCTGTTGGCTATTTAGGAGTGTTCCGATATGTCGGTAGTTTGAGAATGGTTGTGAGGAGTGGTCAGTTGCCAGGGTTGATAAGTCCAATTAGATACATCCAATTGAGCGTTTTCCCTATATCTGAAGTCGCTTCGTCTATAGCATTCCGTTATTTTGTTGGTCAATGTTGATTCATTGCTTCATAGTGCATGCCTCCATGGTTTGTCTGTCTAGATTCTAGTTTACACTCTTTTTTAAAAAAAGCTTTTAGCCTTTTTGTTCTGTGCGATAATGGTTTCTTCTCACTCGTCACTCGTCCCCAATTAAGGGGATGTGCTACTGTCCCCTTGCTGCTGGTGCCACCGAAACTGATCTCTCCGAAAAAAACAGGGGGGAGTTGTCAACTGCTGATCAGCTTTCTTTGCTGCACGATTCATTCCAGGGACATCAACTATCTCATAACAGCTATGCTCTCAAGGAAGACTCTCCCCCCCGGCATCCTCCGCCAGGCCATGCGCCCTCAGAAACACCAGCTCCAGCACCAAGTTCGCACCCTGACTGTTTCAACACTCCGCCTTCAAGAGCAGCCTCAGCAGGAGACCTCCGCTGTCATGAACGAATTCTTGACTGCCTCCGACCCTGCTGCCGTCGAGGACACTAGCAAGAAAACTCCTTACCGCAGCGCCCGCTACATCCTCGAGCAGACCCAGCGCCAGACCGGACGTAGACCACCTCGTCGCGACAACAACACCAATGATACCACTGGATCGTCATCATCATCAGGAGAGCGTCGCTTCAACAATAACAACAACAGAGGCTCCAGACCCCCACGCAGCAACAGAGACAGAGACAACAACTTTTCGCCCGCCTCAAAGTTCCAGTCCCCACCTACCATCCCTTATGACATTTCAAAGGAGCTTCGGTTCGCTGACAAGAGCGACTGGGAGGTCTCCTCCGTCCTCGATGCTCGTCCTCTCTACGCCAACATTGCTGCCGGTCGTGGAACAATTCCTGCCCTCGGCGTCTCTACTCTTCAAGACCGAACCAACGTCGTCGCCACTGCCATTCCCGGCACCGCCTTCTCCGCTCACATCACCGGCGTCCGTAGCCATGGCGACTTTGATCCCGAAGTCGAGCAATCCCTCATTCAGACACTCGCCCCCCTCGCCGGCGACTCGTCTAAGGACCACCGTAAGAAGTCGGATATTGCAGCTGTGGAGCACCAGGCCTTCTTGCGCTGTATGACCCACAACTTCCAGGAGGTCATGAACCCCAGGAACCCCATCAACAGGTTCAATAATGCCGGCATCAAGCATGTCGCAGGAATCAAGTACGATATCGGATCCGACGAGGCCACGGCTCTCGAGGGTGCAGAAGAAAAGTCTTGGAAGCGTTTGGAGCGTCTTGGAGGAGACTACAGTCGGGCAAGCTCGCCCCTCTCATTACGCTCCAAGAGCAAAGGCAAAACTGGCAAGGTCGGACAGGAGGTTCTCAAGAATGTCAGTGACTTGATTGGTCAAAACCAGAGCATAGGACTCGAGGACAAGAAGAAGTTGCTCAAGGCTGTTGAGAGTGGGCTTGGTGGCATCTAACAATGCTGGTGTTGGGAAGGGGTATGTACTGTGCTTGGGATAGATTTTGCATTTAGAACTTTTTATTCAATGAACAAGAAAACGAAAGCATTGCTTTGCGCTTTAAAATCGTTATTTAGTCTGCCTTACTCTTCGTCGTCGTCGTCGTCGCTGTCGCCAAATTCGGTTCCTTCCACCGCACGTCCTCTATTCCCACATCGGATGTAAAGTAATAAATGTTAGCAAGCACTCTCAAGCCAAGCAGCAAGCGCACTGCACATCTACACAACCGCTTACATCGATGTAGATGTACGTTACCTTTTGACTCGCGGGTTGAGGGTACTAGCGCCTTTGCGTTTCTTGAAGACCTGCTCTCTTGCAATGATCGCGTCCCTCGCGGCCTTGGATTTGGGTCGACCACTCGCCGTGCCCAACCCTCCGTTCATGCTCGCTCCTGTGTACAATTTCATGTAAGATATCAGGCCAGGTTAATAGCCATCCAACCTCAGGAACACAAACATGCAAAATTGCAAGAATGGTGCCAGTATATGACAAGTATCACTGTTGTTTTACCAGACTTGAAAGCGTTGGCGTGTAACCGCTCAATTTCCCTCTTGAGATCCGCGTTCTCTGATTTTAGGTTATCCCGCTCGAGCTTCAGATCTTCGTACGACCTTACTCCACCTCCGCGGGTAGCATCTGTAGCGTTGCCTAGAACGGCTCCTGGAGTCGCTATTAATGGTGATGTTCCTGATGTACGTCCTTTTTGCTCGTTTAACGAGCAACCCCGTCCTTGCAAGTAGCCCGCACACTGTTGCCATATTCAACGAAACAAATTTCGGCGCATTACTGATTAGTATCAAAAAGGTGACAAGTCCGAGACGGGAGAAAAACCATGACAAAGTGCCCATTAAATACCTCAAACATAAACTCTCCAAGTTTCTCACCGCGGGTAGCATGGTTGACAGTAAACATCTCGATCTGAATTGTCTCCAGGCTATCACTGCTGGCACCACCTGCCTGGGTGTGAACCTCATTGTCAACAATAACTTTACATTCACGTGCGCCCATATCCGCGACATGGAAGTATCCCTCTACAACAGCTCTCCGAAACCGTGTTGAAAACGATGTCCAATCTTTGTCTCCTGCCGACGACAGCTACACCTCGCCAAGTTCAATGTAATATATAATAATAAATGTAATAAATGTGAGAATGCAGACGGTAGTTAGTAGTTTGATCATGAAGTCAGACCCAACAAGTGTGCAAATTGCGATATGTAACAGCTCTTTGCCTTATTCTTACCAGGTCATCAAGGTCCTCACGTCGGTATTCGCGTTCAAAGTATGCTTTCCCCGTAAAGGCGCTCAAAACCCAGCCCCCGACGTCGTTCTCGTCGACATTGGCATCCTTGGCCAGGTGCACTTGTGAGTAAAAGATGGCCTTGCCCTGTGTCGAGTATGTCAGTTGGACTAGCTTGTCGAGCTCGAACAGCGGTTGGTACTTTGTGTTCATCCTTGTTGTCGTTTGTTTGCTGTTGATGAGTTTGAGAGAGACAGAGAGAGAAAGAGAGGAATGAATGTAAGATGCAGAGTGGGACCGACCACGTGTGGCTGGCTGTCTTTGGTCTTTTGGTGGCAAAAACCGCTGCCATTTTGCTCATTGATTAAGGGTCCGCAATTTTTCATTCCGAGACCCACTTGCAGTTGAGATCAAGAGAGAAATGGTAGAAAAAGGACTTTATGCTTTTGTATGTATGTTGTGTATGAGTTGGGAGATTTTGTTTTCTAGTAGTACGACGGGGGAAAAAAGAACAAAATGGTATAAAAAGTGGATCTACTTACTACAGTACAAAAAAAAAGAAATAAAAGAAAAAGAAAACAAAGTCGGATTGGGGAGTAGATATTAAAGAAGGTGCGATATATAAAAGAAAAGACAAAAGACGCAAAGAAATAACGAACGAACAAAAAAAAAAAACAAGACGAAAAAAAAAAAAAAAAAAAAAAAAAAAAAAAAAGAAACAAATAAATAAACGCATCGGTATTAATGGCTGGTTCAAAGGGCGTAGGTGTATGGAGGAGGTATGAGGGAATGAAATGAAAAGATAAAAGTGCAGGGCAAATGTGGCAAAACAAATAATAGCTGCCTGCTTGCTTGTTCCTTTAAGATTAAGGAGCAAATAGCCAGGAAAGAGAGGAAAGCAAGACAAGAAATATCAAATTGCCGCTTTGCAACTCTCACACCTTTGGCCAATCCAATTAAGGGATGGTTTACTTGGATCGAGAAGAATCCCCCGAGATCGAGGCCCTCACTCCACGGGGACGACCGCTCGAAGGAGAAGACGACGAGGTCTCAGCCGCAGAACCCGCTGCAGCCGAGCTCGTTAGGGGCTTAGGGGTCGACATCAAGGGAAGGCGCTTCTTGGGCAACTCCACACAGACACGCTTCTTCTTCACGTTCTCACGGCAAGATTCGTCGCAAAACCAGGCCTTGTCAGAAGAGGCAACCTCGTCCGAGATGGGCGAGTCTCCGTGGCATGCTTGATGGAAGGCCTTGGGGCAGCCCTCGCACCTGAGCATTTTGTTACCAGAGGTTGATTCTTGCGATTGACAACCGTGGCAAACTAACGATATGAAAAAGAAACAAAAAAAGGGGCAGGTCAGTCGGATGAGTATGCAAACAAAGGTAGAGAGGATGACAAAGCATAAACAATGTCCAAGTGTCCATGTTCAGTTCAGATTGGAAACTATTTTTTTCGTGGTTGTTTGGGCACTTACAGTGTTGGAGGACAGGGCGAATACGCTGGTCAACAGTTTCGTGTGCATAGCTGGTGAGATCCAGGCGGGGCAACTTGCAGGCAAAACCATAACCCTTAAAGTCACAGCCGTGCTTGTTGCAGAGCGTGCGCTTGCCCCATGGACCAGGGCGCCAGTTGACACCCTCGGTCGTGCCGCAGTAACGACACCAGTCAATGTTGGCCTTGGTCAACATCTGGAAGAGAGTAGGCGACTGAGCCTTAGAGACTTTGCTCTCGGATGCAGCAGCAGATGATGCTTTCTTGGAAGGTGCAGCTGGAACAACGGGAGCAACCACTGGGACTGCAGCAACGGGAGCGGGAGCGGAAGTAGGAACGGGGACAGTAGCAGGGGCAATAATAGCAACCTTGGGGACAACGACAGGCTTGACTTCAACAGGGACCTCTTTGGTTTTCTGGTGCTTGGGTTGCTTGGGCTGCTTCGGTTGCTTTGCCTGCTGCTGTTGGGAGACTTTCTTGACTACCTGGGCGTCTTCCTTGGTGGGCTTGGCAATAGCCTTCTCGATGTCCTCGAGGCTAGGACCGTGCCACGTACCACGACGTCTGAGTATCAGAATGATAAACAATGATGAAAAGACGCCATTAGTTTCCAAAGGGGACGAAAAAGAAAACCACACCCACTGACCGAGAGGATGACATGCCAAACAACCAAGGGAAAAACAGGGGAGAAAAAAAGGCAGTAAAAAGATTGTCATCTCAAAAAAAAGAAAAAACCAGACAAGACCATGCTTCGTACCTGATAGGGAACTGGTAATCCTCGACATCGGACACATCCGAGTCGCTATCGTCACTGGAGCTCAGGCCGTCAATGTGCATCTCGTTCTCAGAGTGGTAGCTGAACTCGCCCTCATCATCCGAAGACGAGGAGTAGTTGTCCTCCGACAAGTAAGTGTTGTGGCCCGATTCCTGATCAGCCTCAACCACAAACAAGTCTGAAGGCACACTACAGTCGACCATTTCCTCGGTCATGTCAACCTGCTGTTCAAACGAGCCATCAACAGCCTTGTTCTTCTCCTCTTCTTCCTCTTCCTCCTCTTCCTCTTCCTCGTCATCCGAGTGGTCCAACTCGGGATGGTAATCGTACTCCTCGTGGGTAGGAGGAGCAAAGCAGACAATCTCGGGCATTGAGGGCGAGGTAGGGGTCAGATGGCGGACGTTGCGCATCTGGAAGAGCGATCGCCTACGGGCCATAAAGTAGCTAGCCGAAGACTCGGCATCGCTCAACTCGGCCACCTCATCATCGCCAGCATTGGAAGCTGGAGGCGAAGCGGGAGTTTCAAAGTCGGCCGAGAGGATGTCGACCCTCCGGCGCTTGGTCGACGAGATACCGCCCAAAAGGAACGCGTCCGAATTGCGGAGGAAATCATAGGAGTGCTTGCGAGCATTGCACTCCGGAGGGGTGGGTAAGCTGGCAGTAGCAGCGAGGTCCCGGGCATCGCAGATGGAGACAGGGATGAACATTGGCCTCTTCATATCAATGACCATGTTGGCAGCTACACGACACGTTGTTCAGAAAGAACAATGAGAGATCCAAATTAGTCATTTGGCAGTAAAAGGCAGAACAACAAAAAAAAGCTAGGGGAAGGAAGGCAGGGAGGAGATGCACAAGACAGACGACACACAGACTGAGATGGAGACAGAGAGAGTCAGAGAGAGGCAGTCAAAACAAAAGGAAAACAAGGGAAGGAGGGCTGAATCTGAAGCACATAAAAAAAGAACGTATATCAGGAGCAGGAGGTAGGTCAACCAGCAGCAAGGCTGAAAAGGTAAAGGGAAATCGAAAGGAGGGAAGGAAAATGAAGGCAAGGGAGAAGGAGAGTGACACAGTGTCGTCGTGGCAGTGAATGAGGCGATAAACAGCAGCACAACAATACTTGAGGGCTGGTTCAGTCACTTGCCAGTTGGTCTAAAAGAAACATAATAAGGACAACAGCGGGGAAGAAGGAAACAAATACAAACACAAACCAAACACAGGCATAAAACACACACAGATACATTCTCTTGCATCCTTCACTCCCACTTGAAAAATAGTGAGCAGCAGAGTGACTGATAAAGATAGAACTGAACTGAGAACTGAATTGGGTCTGGATAACTGGATATAACTGAAATCTCACTACTGTGGGGAAGAAAACACAAAAACAAGGAAGAAAGAGGAGCGCTCTATTACCATCGTCAACGGGCTTGGTGTCTTTGGACTCTTTCCGGGAAGACGACTCTTGGACATCCTCCTCTTCGGTGGGGTAGAGAGGATGATCTTCGGTATCATTTTCCATAAAGGGAGACATGGGAGTCATGGGGGTCGAGAAACAGCTGGGATGGTCGTCGTCGTTCTGAGAGGGTGTGCTGAAGCCAGAGTCCGAGTCGCTATCGAAGCTGCTGGCGGAGGAGTCGTTGAGGTAGAGCTCGACGTCGTCGTAGAGCATTGTGGAAGAGAGGAAGACATCGTTGATAACATTCTTGGGTTGAATATTGCCGTCGAAGGAGATAATGGGCTGGGTCGAGTTGGAGTATACCACAGCGGGGGTGGAGAGCTGTTCCGTTGCAGAGGAGGATGTTGATACTGGTGTTGTTGCTGGGGTGGTGTTGTGGTGGGAGGGTGCCGGTACGTGAGAGGAAGGGGAGATGTTTGCCCAGGGGTTAATGGTATCGTGTAGAGACATTGCTGGAGAGGGAAGGGGGGAAACTATTGTCGAGGCAGCTGCAGCAAAGTGGTGGTTGAGATGGCTGTAGGCGATATTGTTTTTAGACATCATCATGCTGTGTTTGTATTATCTTTTGAGTGTCTGTGTGAGTGTTCGCCTGAGTGAGAGGAGGGGAAGGAGGGAAAGAAGAAGGGAAGGAAGGAGGAGAGAGGGGGAGGGAGAGGGAGGGAGAGGGAAAGAAAGAGTGGAAGAGTGATAGAGAAGGAAAATAAGGAAAAGAGAGAGTGAGAAGGAAAGGAAATGAAAAAAAAGAGCGGCACGCGCGGGTAACTGTGAAAAAAGAGGGAGGGAAGGGGTTTAGTTGGATATGAAGAATTGAATTGTAGTGGGGGAAGGGGTGGTGGAGGTGGTGAGTGAAGGACCAAGGAAGGATAGGGCACTGAAGTGGTATGATAGAATATGTAAAGAAGAACGTCCAAGTGCAAAAATACAAAAAAGGGAAATCGAGGGGGAAGAAGAGGAGGAGAGGCGAAAAGGGAGCAACAAACAGAATAAAGAAAGGAAAACAACAAAGGTAAATGCAAAGAAAGGAAGAGAGGAAGGATGTGAAAAACAAATAAAAACAAAAAAAAAAAAAAAAAGAGGAAGAAAGAAGGAAGAAAGAAGGAAGGAAGGAAGAAAGGGAGGAATTGGGAAGGGAAATGAACAAGTGGAAGAAGTAGTCCGCGGGTAAGAGACAAGAACGGATGGAACGACAAGTCGACACATTCACAAACATACACCTGCGTTCATTCAAGTCAAGGCAAGGCAGCGAGAGAGGAAGAGAGATAGAGCGATAGAGGGAAGAAAATGGATGATTGAATAGCAAAAAAAGAGAGTAAGTATAGTCGAATGTAATGATATTGCAGACAGTGGGGAGGCAATGGGGCCAAAAGGAGAAATCCCCTAGCTAAGCTTTTTTGAAATATAACAGGGTATTGATCATTTGTGTCTATTTTAACATTTTGATCAATACAAAAAATATCAATCGTGAATAAAGTTGCCTCGCCCTGATTTGACAGCATCGATGCTCGTCCAACCACGGACAGGCAGGAACTATCATCTCTCTCTCTCTCTCTCTCTCTCTCTCACCTTTCTCTGTGTGTATCTCCTTCTCTTAAGCGAGGAGGAGAAGGTGCACACAGAGCATATAGGAGGACTAGTCTGCCTCTTGTATCCTTCGCTACCTCTTATTAACCTCATTAGTCGCATCAAGAGAAGAAGAGAAGAATGCAAAGTGGTAGAAAGTGAAGAAAAAAAATACAGCAGCATCAACAGAAGAACTGAGCGAAAGAAAAGTCCGTTGAAACCTATTTTTTTTTGTTGACATACACACACAGTTGACCCACACAACACGCCGATAAGATGTCAGTTCTCCACTGGCAGCTGGAGGCCTCTGATTGGCTGCAATGGCCAATTTATTACTTTGTAAAGTATTCTATGCATTCAATTTGCCTTCCTCGTGTACGTGAAAAATAAGAAAACTTGTTTGTGTCTTTCCTGTGGTTAGCTTTTGCGTCGCTGCACGCTGTTGATGGATATAGGTGTTGTGTGCGTGTGTTTCTCTGTTGTTGACCAAAAGTTGAAAAGGGAAAAAGAATGCAAACAGGAACTTATGGAAAATAGATGGTCTAAACTAATAAACCTGGAAAGCGAGAATGGTGAAGGTATGTGTATGTGTGCGTGTATGTGTGTGGGAGAGAGAGAGAGAGAGAGAGAGAGAGAGAGAGAGAGAGAGAGAGAGAGAGAGAGAAAGAGAGAGAGAAAGAGAGAGAGATTAGCAAAACGGTGGAAGACGACGATACATGACAAGGAAAGAGGGGTTATTACACATGGCATCATCAAATCCTGGTGTGAGGTGAACACCTAAGCAACAAACCAGGATTATGTTTACTGCCTTTCTGAGAAAGGGAGAGGAGGCGATTGTGGGAAGGGCTGCTGCATCCGATCGCCCCATTGTTACAGCACAACGGGGACCATTGTCGTAATCGGAATGGAATGAAAACGATGGTTTGCCTGGTCATCTTTTTACAACCCGACCCACAGGGGATCTGATTGAAGACTGGGGTTGACACGATACCAATGGACCATGTTTCTTGTCACCAGTGTCATTCCATGGATGAACCTAAGGAACAAAACAGGTGAACGACGCCCTTGTACCTTATCGTTACTCTTGTTTTTTGTACCCTGGTTCTTTTCTCAGTAATTCTCAACTCATGCGCTGGTACCACGGAAAAAAAAAATCTCCCACACATACCAAAGGACTCGGTGTGCTCTCACACATGCAATGGAGAAAGAGTGACAAAATACTAGTCTACCACCTCATAAGAAGTGGGGGGACACAACGGCAATTATAACAATGAAAAGAAAAATAAGGCCTCAAGTTCATGGAAATGAAAACAATTGAGCCTAGAGAGCAGGCAGCGCCCTCTAGAACCCAAAAAAGCACGCATAAGAAGTAAAGCAAAGGCAAGGTCTTCACAAACGAGGGATAGGAATAGGGCAATGAGACGTGCGTGGGCATCAGAGCTGAAAAGATTGATTACGTTGAATTGTAAACAATAGTGATACTAAATTACGGCAAAGGAACATGGATGCACGGATGCCCTTTCAGTAATAATAACATACCCCTCCCCACGCCAAAATCATATATCCCCTAGTCCAGCCTAGCCCATTGCTCATTTCCCAACTCTCTCTTTGGATAATCTGACCATTAACCAATGTGTGTGCGGTGTAGGAAAGTGCGACCCTTGAATTGTCGGGCACTTCAAATAATTCGGAGTCAAGTGGAGTGATTAAGGTGACCATGACCGTATTATCAAAAACACGAACCAACGAGCACTCCTTTCGACCATTCGAGATTACAATCCCATATGCAAGAGCCGCAAGTCTCTACTCACTCATCTCTCTCGCTCTCTCTCTCTCGAGTCTTTACTTATGAATCGGAAGTTCGAATAGGATTATCGAGTAGGATTGTTCTGCAAGGATGGTCGCTCAACAAGGATGACTGACCAGCAGATATCCATTAATTTGCTTCAGGGACTTTAGTTTGACTCCGCAAACCCATTATAGCATGGCCCACTAACATGGTAGGGGTGCAAGTGGTAGTCTATGAGTAGTAGATATGAGGCATGGCATGGTACGAATCTCGCCCCAATTCACCTTTTTGTTTTCGATTGCGCCTGGAGAGGAATAGGGAGGGAGTGTATTTCAAGGAAGGAACAACGCAACCATTCGACTTGCAGGAGACATGCATATCCTTGATATGATATATAGTGTGGGTCGCACAATGAACAATGAACCCGATCCCATTAGCGCCGTTTGTTCGAGTAAAAATAAAACAGTCGCATGCAAGCAACCATTGAGTTCTTCTTCCTTCCCTCCACCGTTTTTCTATGTCTGAGTCGTTGGTTCGCTGCCCATTGTTCCTCGATCCTCTTTTTTTTGAGTCCAAGGGTGAAAGAGGCATGGCCGCACAAACATCCTTCTTCCACAGCATTTACCAAACACATCAGTTTGAAATGAATGCGTGTTACAAATGTGGCATTGTTTTTCCTGAGCCGCTTTTGAACGCCAGCCTACCCTATTTTTAATCGCACAACGATGGGATCCATTTGAGGTCTAAATCAGACCGACCATGGCTGACTGATGGCCATCTCCACGATAGAGCGACCCTCGTTTTATCCAGCGAACGAACGTTTGATTGTCGTTATCGACTGAGCCATGCACTACAAGTATGACGACCAGATTCCTCGTAAAGACCATCATGACCCGCTCTCGTCCCTTGCCTTTTCTTCTGGACAAAGGAAAATATTCACACGAAAAGGTATGGCGAAAAATAGAGTTACGTGGGTCCTAAGGGTAGAAAAAAACCAGTGTCAGTTTTTTTTGTATCAATGTAACAATGTTCGAGAGCCCGCATCTTGCAATTCTCCAACAGCCAAACGGACAACAGATAGACAGGCGGACAGACAGACAGGGGGACAGATAGGGTGGAGCAGGGCAGGGCATAAGGAAAAATGGAAGGGAAGGGAAGAAGGAAAAAGGAAGGCGTGATACTCTGGAAAAAAGAAAGAGGACGAGGCTGGGCTGTTGAACATCGCCACACACACGTACATGCACATCCTATCCACCCATAACACCGCCAACCAACCAACCTCACACACACCTACGGTGGCAAGGGAATAAGAAGACCAGGCATGAATGCGAACAGAGAAGAACGTGAGCGATGGAATTGTGGAATGTAAGATCAAAGAGACTGTCTTGTCTTGTCCAATGGGTATTTGGTCAAGGGCTAATCTGGCTTAATCATTGGATGCTCACGGATATCTTTCTTTACCACTATCCCATAAGTGCTCAATGAGCCCTCTTTTTAGCGATAATGACAGGATCTTCTTGTCAAGTGGCCTCTCGACGGAGAATGAGAGACTGCTGCGTTAGGCATTGAAGGTGATGATGATGTGGACAGGAAGAAAAAAAAGATGATCTCCTATTTGACAACAGCAAACGCATACTTGTTTCCAATTGTTTTACTGATTCCATCACTTTCTTTGACCCTTTTTTGTTATCCTTTAGTCGGACAAGGGCGGCTATTGTGAGCAATGTTCCCAGTTTGTCAGTGGACGATACTGGACCAAGATATTCGAAAAAATGGTGCCACCCAACGATGGTGTGTTACCATGACCATGTGCGAGCAACAACAATAAGAATTTGGCCCCGAGTCTTTTCAACCTCTGTCGTCCACCTAACTACAGTACCCACTCTTCCTTTTCTGTCCTTCTCTCCGCCCGGCTCACATCCGCGCTCCAAGACTGTATGAAGGGCGGGCCCAAACAAACACAAACACAAACACAAACACCAAACAATGAATAGTCAATATTTACGTACGTGTGCATCACCGTCTCCTGCGCCAACCTTCTTGGGTGTTCTTTCTCTCGATAAAAGGTGTGTTTGAGGGCGTGTGTGTGTGTGTGTGTGTGTGTGTGGAGGGGAAGGGAGTTTACAACAGCAGGGCATCATTTACTCGTGAAGGGCAAAACCCAGAGAGAACTTTTTTTTGAGTTCGTCTATTCCAGTAGGCCCTCAACGCAGAAAAAAATGTGTAAGAGAGAAGGCCTGGGCGAATCGAATAGAGTCGATCATGACCACACAGTTCTCTTGTTATTCCTTCTCCCCACACAACTCCCAGCATGTTAAAGAAACTTTGTTTCTCTTACTCTTAACGAACAGAACCACGTCCTCTGTCCCTTTATCGAGGCTGCCTTTTTGCTTTTCTTTGACTTCCGCAAACTGCTAAGTGCAAGCAAGAAGTGGGTGCCAATTGCCAATACTCAGTGCACTCATTTTCTCTTCTCTTTTTAGCCTCATTTGTCTGGTAATAGAGATGACTTGATGATGGCAGGCAGCGCGGACATTGAAGTCAAAAAAAAATAAATAATTTCGTCCTCCCTCGTTGAAAGACACCTCTGTCTCGCTTCCTCGCTCTTATTGTGCCGCCGTTGAGTGAAGACGAAAGAAAACAGCCAAGAGACGCAGGCAAGCAATTTCACTCGTTTCGGTTTTATCATCATTGGCCAACCAAATGGATCTTATCCTCCAAGTTGGCGATGATCTGCAATGAGTCTGTCGGGATGTAAAGGAGGGTACAAACAAGGAAACAAGGGGACCTCAAGGAGATCATAAAACGTGCCAACTTATCCAGTGACAAATGGCATGAGAGGAACATGGTCCAAACAAGCATTTTTCATTTGCCGAGCTCAACGAGCGAACGGACATTTTTGTGTCGTTGCTTAGTACTTTTAAAGACCAATGAAGTACGCCATTGGCGATTTACAAGATGTATAGGGCGATGACTGGATCATCTTTTGTAAAAAGTTCTCGTTCTTTTTTGTGTGAGCATGGGTGGGGATATCACATATGCCTTTGCCTTTGAGTACTGTACAATATCTTTTCCACAGGTAAGGCCATTCGTCAGTGCATCTCATCTCCTTGCCATCAATGCCATTTGCTTCATTGGTTGGTTGGCTCGGGTTGTCACCAAAGAGACAAGCAGACAGGCTACCTTCAGTCGATTCGGAGCAAAAAAGGGCTAATTGTATCACCCTATCCTAACAACCTTCGAAACGAAAAGGGGGTCTCATGCAAAAACATCCGAGCATCCTCTATTTAACAATGTCAGCAACGTGGTGGTGTTGTGTGTGTGTAGCTTGCTTTTTCACCATACATGCCTGAAAAATAAGGGGGGTTAAAGATCCTTGCTTGCAGAAGGAAACAAGTAGGACAATAGCCAAACGTCAACAAACAAGCAGATAGGTCATGTTTGCCTCGCATTTTTCATAAAATGCGCTCCTCTGCACTCTGCTGTGAGGCATTTTGGGTTCTTTAGCGTCGATTGCATCTGTATATGTGCCTTTCCACCTTCGTTCTGTTGGTTGACAGTTCGAGGGAAGAAGCAGCATTTCACTTCCTTCCTGCTCTGCATGACTCAGAGGGGTGTGCGATGGAATTAGTGTTTTCTTGTCCTCATTCCTCCGCGAAGTTAAGGCAGCAATCAAGAATGATAGACAGTATCAACAACGGTCGTCCTTTCTTCGATCGCTGTTGACAGGATCAACCTTTTTGAAAACAAGCAGGGTTCATCCTATGTCTACAAAGTGCGTGTACAAACAGATTTCTCTTCCGAATAGCGATCGAACGTTCAAAGGGACGCTTGGACAAAGGGGGGGGAGAATAGCTCCCGCGGCTTCCGCGATTGTGCTTAATGCGTTGTTTTCATTTGGGCCGTTTAAGCTGAGCTGGATTAGACTTTGGCTGACTGCAAGACAGCCAATGCAATGCAGTAACTAAACTCGAAACTTCACCAGTGGTAACCAGTTGGTATCCAAGAATGGACGCGTGATGTCCCCAGACGTTCAGCGAGAAGGTTGCAGGGCCCACGAGTTTGCCACAGAACATTGGAAATCTGCGCTCTAGTGACTCTCCTATGGGCACTGTAGAAGGAAGAAGGAAGTGACCACGATGGTCGTACCTCACGCCGTTTCCCACTCTCGAAGAGATCATATCGTATATTTTCGAGGGCGGGTTCTTTTTGTGCGACGTTCGATTCAAAATGGTTCGATTTGTCTCATGCTTGAACGAAGGCTATTAATTGGGTTATGAGCAAACCGACAAAGGTACACAGGAAACCTCTTTTTATGAGGCAAAGAGAAAACTTTGTTTACGCTAGACAGGCCCGTTGTTCAATTATCTATTCCGACAACCGATCCTCTTCCTTCCACATTCTCACACTCCTTCCTTTCCGTCTTCCTTTAACCCCGACTTAGAAAGGATTCGCGCATTGGACCGATCTCATCGATTGTCCCAAGTGCAAGAGGTCAAGAAACAGGGCAAAGTGACCCCGAAGAAGCTGAAATGGAGAAAGATATGTACAAGAGGGTGGAAGGAGGAACTAGATAAACCATTGAGTAAGGCGGTGTTCCCGTACTCTCCACAATTTCTACCTTGCTTTTTTATTTTGTAAGAGAACTCACGTACGGTCATCTCATTGGCCAATTGCCCCTGACTTTCGATCCAACCAGACTTCAGGAGAACCGTGTGGTCTGACTCTCCTTTTCTCTCCCTCGGATCATTTTTTGCTCTAGAAAAGTGCCTCCCTCAGGATGAAGATGTGAAAACATGATTATTTTCTTCTTCCATCTGGAAACATATGGGTGCGGAAGGCTTGTGGGATGGCATCAATGACCTAGATTGCGACCTTAATGACGGGCATCGTGTGAAGCTGTATAAGCGACTCTTGCCGAGATGCACACTGGAATGAGAAAGGTGCTTTTGGATTCCCCCAATATTCTTTTCTTACGAATCATTATCGATCTATTTGAGGTCCTACAGAGGACAGAAACGATGATAGGGAAGCTCAAGTCTCGGACCGCGCACCAATTTGATGCGTGTTGAGTATCTTATTTGTCCCCAATGCTGCCTGCCTGACCCCTTAGTACATGTTCAGTCAACAGGCCTGCCTGCGGTGGTTCCCACGACGTTTGCAGCCAAATGTGCCTTCGAACTTTATTTTCTGGCAACCAAGACCTTCTTCACCATCCACCTCGCCAAAGTGGCGGCCTCGCTGAGTCGTAGCTCCCTGTAGTTTGTTTAAGGAGCAACTCTTCGTTTCTCAATTGATACTCCTTTCGCTCCAGATTTGCAGTCCAAACTATTATTGAACAAATTGTCCTGGTGAGACTAAACCAGCATTATGGCGCAAAGTCCAGCTTTTTTGAAATGGACATTGTGTTGTGTAGAGTATGATAAATATATGCCCAAGAAAATTTTATTGAATAAGGTCAATCTCAATCTCGACATTCTCGGTAGGGGCTTCCCGGGTAAGGACATTGTTGGCCCAGGTGGAAATCCAAAGCAGATTGTCCGAGTGCAACTCCTCCACACGGACACTAATAGAGTAGACATTGCGCTCGTCAATCTCCTTGGGATCGTACAGGATACCAAAGGGGATAGGGAAAGGGATGGCCTCACCAGCGCCCAGAACGATGCTCTGCTCGCCAATGGTGACTGAGGGAACATCCATCAGGGAGACGTCCAACAACTGGATCAGGATCTTAGCATTGGGTCCGACTCCGTGGTTGGAAGAGGCAGGGACGGAGGCAGAAGCCTTGATCTGGCCGGTGAGGGTGTTTTTGGGAGTGATGGGGGTATCGGAGTACTTGGGAACGGGGTCAACCTCGACCTCGACACTGTTGGAGGGGTTGCCGTTTGTGATGACCGAGTGTCTCGAAGTGGAAACCCAAGTCAACTCACCCTCCTCACCACTCGAGAGACTGGGAGAGACATTGTACACTCTAACAGCGATAGTCAAGGACTGGTAGGGTCGAATGGCGTCGGCATTGTAGGTCAGGCTAAAGGGGATCGGGAACTTGAGGCTCTGGTCGTCGCCGGTCAGGATGACATCCTCGCTCAAGGTAGCCGAGTAGGTATCCATCAATGAAACATCGAGCAATTGGACGACAATGCGACTGTTGGAGCCAATCTCCAAGGCGGTCTCGCCGGGGTTAGCCTTGAGGTTGAGGGAGGGGACGACGGTGCCAGATATGCGGGCCATTTCTGTACAGGTGCTTGGTAGGGGTTGTTGGACTTTGGGGGTATAGGAGGCAAAGGTGAGGGTGAGGACGAGTAAGTAGGTCAGAGATAACAGACGAAGTAACAGTACGGCAGGCTTGCTTTTAAACATGGTGCGGCTGGTCATCGGGCGCTGAGCAGCGAGGGTGCGAGAAGGAATGAATCGAGGCGGAGATGGAGTGGAAGTGAATGTTTGTATTCAGGAGGACGTGAGATTGTTGTTCACCAATAAACCTTCGCGCGTCAGCCGTCGTTGTCGTCGTCGTGCTCGTATTGTTGTTGATTCTACGTCAGACTGGGAATATTGTCGTTTGCGGGCATCAGACTCGGATCATTGTTGATGAGGAGATCGAACAACTATTGGGTCCCCCATTCATCCTCTCCCGAAGGTGTGGAGTGCCAAATGCAAAGAAAAGAGACATACACAGCAACACTTGGCGGGGTGTATGGGAGTAGGGTGGCTTTTTGCGCCATTGTGTCACCAAGTAATATCACTTTCGTCTGGAGGGAAGGGGTTGTGCGTCAGGAACAAAGTTGTGTTGCTTGGGTCAGTAAGTGGTTTGTTGTCAATGGTCATAGACCATGAGGTGCTTTATTACAGCGATTAGAGCGCGAGATATGAAAATACGTATGAACAAATGAACTTTTAGAAGATCATGGCTGCTGCGAAAAAGACAGCAGCAGCAGTGGTAGCGGCAGCACTCTTGATAGACAAGGCACTTGCACTGCTGGTGGGCTTGGCCCCACCAGGCGACGTGGTCGAAGGAGTCGAGCCACCGTTGCCATTGGCGTTATCGACACACTTGGACTGATCGAACGAAGGAGCAGCAGTGACGAGGACAACGTCGGCGCACTGGTAGAGAGGACTGTCACCTCCGTTGTAGACGAGCTGGATGGTAGCATTGACGTTATTGGCAGCACCCTTGAAGGAGGAAAGATCCAGGGGAAGGCAGGACTGGAAGGGATGGGTGACTTGGATGGTGCCCGCGGGGGTCGACGAGGCAGTGGTAAAGTCAGCAGCCGTGGGGTTGTTGCCGTAGGCGATGTTGACCTGGACCGATGCGGTGGGGTGGTAGCTGGAGATCTGAACGAATCCCTTGGCTGCAGAACAGATAGGAAGCGGTTATTACGTTGTCAGTGCAGTTGGGATTACTTGGAGAGAGGTCAAGAGAATACAAACATACACAGGGGGAACTGGGTGCGGTTGCCAGCGGCGTTGTAGGCAGCTCCACCGCAGGGAGCGATGGGTTCGTCGTCATCGCTAAAGCCACGGGAGGGAGGGTAGTCGAGAGTGTAGTGGGCCATGGCAGCAGAGCTGCACAGGAGCATGGTGGCCAAAGTCAAGACTTTCATAGTTTTTTATGTGGTTAGTTGGAAGGAGAAGAGTGGAAGAAGGACAAGGGAGGTATAACTAGAAAGGAGGGGGAGAAGAAGGTAAGGAGCGAAGGAAGGAGAAACGACGTCCTTTTAAATGAAAAAAGAAAAACAAAAAAAAACGTCAAAAGGGCCGAGGTTGTCAATTGGACTGACAACCTTTTTTTTAGGGATTTGGTTGGGATGACAGGTTTGGAGTCGAGAATGACAGGCTAGGTTTATCCGGCAGAGAGATGTGTTTGGACGGTATTGTACTGTATCGTCATGTAAAGATGGCATATCAAGAAATAACGAACAACATAAACGAAAGGACTAAATCGACCCCGAGTCCATTTTTTTTTTTTGCTCTGAAGATCTGATTTGACAAACTCCTGTTGCACCGCGAGGGTACTCAGTCGTGCATTCATTAATCATCGAACGTCTGCCTCCACGCAAATCCAAGACATACACCAGTGGCTTTAATCAGAATTCAATCCCTGCTGCCGCTGCTGCTGCTGCTGGTGAAGGGCTCGATCGGATGCTGACGCTGGCTTCTGCGCGACAATGACATGATAATTAATGTACGCATGCTTCTCAACAGCCTCTTCAAAGATACTCCTCGTCAACTCACGATACTCTTCAGATCCTCCGTGGCCCTGTCGAACATAAATCGGCTCCAGCTCATTCACAAACTGACGCTGGTTCACCAGCATCGCCTGTCCTATAACCCCTCCCCATCCAAGAGGGATCGAAAACACCTTTACCGCCACATTCACAAACCCTGCACTCTCTAATAGATGTTGCATCTCGTGAATCACGTTCGGGTTCCGCCCCACTGCCTCAAATATCCGCACGCAGTACTCTCCCGCCAATTGACATAGGTCTCCACCACCTCGAAGATGCAGGTCGGGTTCCAGGATCTGTACCCAGCCGCCTCGCTTTAGCACTCTGAACAACTCAAGAACCGTCCGTTGCCATTCCGTCGACATTAAAACCACTGATTGCCGTCGTTGATAGACAAAGTCGAATTGATCGTTTGTAAATGGGAGTCGATTCAGAGGGACATCGGGTACAAATGTGCAATTTCGAGGGCGTAATGTCGGCCTAATGTTGACTCCGGTGAGAGCGGCCGTGGCAGATGGTGAGCCTCCCGTTGAACTGTTGGGCGAAGATGTGGTAGGTCCTGTCGAGCCCATTTGAGATTGATCGGCTCCGAGAAGGCCACGAGGGCGAAGGAGAGGGGTGCTTTTTTCTGCATTCGAAGTCGTAAAGACAATCTGTGGGCAGGCTACAAAGTCGGTCTCTGGCATCTCGCTCGCCATGTCCTAACAATGAAGCGGAGACATAAACAAAAGGTACCCCATTCAGTTTAGATGTACAATGCTTAGGTAAAGGGGAAAGCATCTAAAAATCATCCCAGCGCCAACCGAACGCAAAAAAATATATCCCCTTAGGTTGGAAATTAGCGCCGCCGGCATGTAATGTTCGCCCACAACAAGAAAACCAAAGAAAGGAAAAAAAAACCTTGTTCCCTTCCAATCTTGTTGACAATCATGTACAGCCACCCCTTTTCTTCCTTCTGTGCAACATGTAAAGAAAGCGAAGAAACACCCACTTACCACAGTCCAGTCGCCTGCACCGCAGCCATTCTCGAGTACTCTTTTGAAAGCAAGGTCGATCGGTGCATGAAAGTTTCCTCCCATAATGTCCTTCATGAGGTAGTGCTGGTCCGTTATTCTAATAAAAATAGCGCGAAAGAAGACAAAAGTGATACTTGAGCAATTGGTTTCTGATCACAAAAGTGCACTAAAGGGCTAAATGGTCAGCATGCAATATCTTTCTTTTCTTCACCTGTCGACATATCCTTTGGCAGCCTCGGCCTCCATTTCGTTAAGCAATTGACCATGCCGATAACTCCAAGCGTCGTTGTTCAACACCTCGTCATCCAATGCAGAAGAGGCCGGAGGCAGTTTCTTTTCGAGCCATGCAAAGCCTGCCTTGCCACGGATGAAGCTCAGCTTGGAGGGTCGAGTCTGGGGTGAAATGTCCCCTGCGGTTGAGAGGGAGGGCGCAGTGACCGAAGGGCCAAGCCGTGGCGAAGAAATACCAGTGTGCATCTGGTCGGAGCCTTTCGAGTGCGTTGATGAAGGATCGCCTTCGCTGCTGAGGTTGAACCTTCCAAATGCAGAGGTTGTCGGTTGAAATGAAGTTGTAGACTGCGAGGACGGGGCGCCATGGTGACCCAGCGAAGACATTGAAGCGTTGGAGATAGAGGTATTGAAGGCTGACTGGGGAGGAAGAGTGGGAGAGGTTGGGGTTGAGGAGTTGACACGGGCAGCGTTGGATTGTGAAGATGGTGCACGCTGGTGCTGTCCGTCAGGCGAAGAGACGACGATGTTGTTGGCGAATGAGGGTGACGACGGTGATGCTAATCCGGACCATGTTGAGGTGGCTGCCTGCTGCTGATATGGGTTGAGCGACTGCTGATGCTGTTGCTGCTGGAGTTGTCGAAGTTTCTTCTTTGCCTTTGCCTGTGCCTTTTCGTTCTGTTTGTTGATTTTCTTTTGTTGCTTTTGTTCCCACAAATCGTCGGCGGTTTTTGTCGATCCAGCCTTTTTCTCGCCCGTTGCGTCTGTCTTAGCCTCTGAATCGATCGACTCTTTGCTCTTGCTTCTTATGGAGCTCAGGAAGGATGATATGTTCGTCTTGGAGCTGACGGCGGACTCCGTCCTCGTTCCTCCGCCGCCCGGGGTCGGCTCGCCCGTAAGATCGGATTCATTCTGGTCAGAGTAGGAATAGGAGTGAAGGTCGTCGGGATTATCGGTAAGAGGGGTGTTAAGAGGGTAGGCGGCAATGGGGGTGATGGTGACACCTGCAAGGTCCTTTTGAGCGTGCTTGTGTTGGTGCCGACGATGTTTGTCCTTTTGTGATATGCTACTTTCAGTTGTGGATCGAGAAAGGACTTTGTTGAGTTTTGATGGCTGTGCTCCCATCTTCTGTCCTTTGGGCAATCCCGCGTGGAAGAGGAAAGGAAGGAAAAGGGCAAAAGGAAAGAAGGGGGTTAATGAGGGGTGAAAAGGGGTGAAGGAGGAGGGGAGAAAAATATCCAAGTGAGGAGATGAAGCAATAGCAGCAAATGAGATTATTGAAGATAAGTAGGATAGGCAGGTGCAGGTAGCAAAAGGATGGATGGGAGAAAGAATAAATGAAAAGGGTTAAGTGAAGAAGAAAATAAAAGAAGAAAAGAAAACAAGAAAGAAAGAATAGAGAGAGAGAGAGAGAGAGAGAGAGAGAGAGAGAGAGAGAGAGAGAGAGAGAGAGAGAGAGAGAGAGAGAGAGAGAGAGAGAGAGAGAGAGAGAGAGAGAGGGAGGGAGGGAGAGTTGGTTGTTTTGTGGTGAGATCCAATCCCAGTTAATCAACATTAAAAGGTGTGGCTACAAGACAAAGAGACAATTGAGACAATGGGGTCTAGAAGCCCCCTTCTCCTTCTTTCAGTTTTTGCCATGTGTGCAGGGTGTTGTACATGTACATGTGCATGTGTACTGGCTGGAAGGAGAGAGATAATCGTTCATTTCGCCACCCTTCTTTCAAAAGATGCTCTATCAGTCTGTCTTGTCCCATCGCTTTTTATTCCTTTGGCTTGCAGGCGTTGTTTTTGTTTTATCACTTCGAAGGTGTGCTCAAAAAAATGAGACGAATGCGCATCAACACTTTTCTTCTCCGCGGATTTCTTTTTTTTGGGTACCTGTCACGTGTACGTGTACTGGCAGTAGCTGCGATCAGCTTATCTTCCTTTTAAAGGCCTTGGCATTGGTTGACCACGTTCGACTTTCTTGGCTAACCTTCCACCTTACCTTCAGCTCTTGTCAGCTTCATTCATTCATTCATTGTATTCCTTTCACTTTTCTTTTCCTGCTTTCCCTGCATTTCCTGCTTTGCCTTATTTGCCTTCTTTTCCTGCTTTGTTTTGTTTGCCTTCTTTTCCTTTCGCTTCACTACTCACATTTCCCTCATTCCACCTTCAGAGCAAATTTTCTTTCTTTATATTACCAAGAAACGTCTTCATTGCACTCACAACTCTCACGTCGATAAACACACCCCACCGTCGTTATAGTAGGAGCGTGCACGACCAACTTAACACCCAACCTATCTATCTAAGTACAGCCGTCGCTATGGAAAGCGATCCACTAGTAGCCCAGATGGAGGATTTAGAGGTACAAAAAAACCCTTGCCTTGTTGTTGCTGTGTCTATCATTTTGTGCAGTACCATTGACACGTTGACGTTGCTCTTTTCTCCGCTCTCTTCCTCCAATAATAGCTGGAGCAGTCTACTCTCTTCGCCCAGCCAAAGATGCTCTTCAC
Source organism: Linnemannia elongata (assembly GCA_036320915.1). NCBI lineage: Eukaryota > Fungi > Mortierellomycota > Mortierellomycetes > Mortierellales > Mortierellaceae > Linnemannia > Linnemannia elongata. The sequence continues at coordinate 1,586,498 of JAXBDG010000015.1, forward strand.
TCGGCCCAAGGTCTTCGTCGAGACTTCAACCAACGGCAGGGAAGGAATGCCCGGCTTTATCTCCTTGATTGAAACGGTACGCAACACTTTCGCCTACCAAAAGTTGCCCCATCGCAAAAAAGTTGCCAAGCCAAGTCTCACACAAATCTTTTTCTCTTGGCGTTTTCGACATTTAATTGATGCTCTATCTATACAGACTACTGTGAAATAATAACTGATGCGTCATTGATCCCGCGTCCCTATACTAGGCCAAATGCGAGCACATCCTTTCATGGACACCTGAGGCTGCCATTCCTGGTCTTGACCAGGATTCATATGTTGACATCTCCAGCGAGGGAGAGCATGACTGTAAGTATTACGTCCGCCTCTTCACGCCATGACCGTCCTTACTTCATGGCGGACGACAACTCACACCCACGCTATCTCTTTCTTTTGCATCTAGCGTCGAGATTTGTTGCACCTCCTCGAACTCCTGAGGGAATTCGCAGCAGGTCTTTTCACCCGTCCGACTATGCTGTATCCGTACCCCTGCAGAGCATCTACTCATTACTTGTATATCCTCCACGTATCAAAGACCGTCAGGGATCGATCATCATCAACCTCATCGGAGGAGAGTCGTTGCCAGCCTTTTATTTCCACGATGATGGTCTCTCGAAGGGAAAGAGTCTTCCAGGAACCCCACCTACCTGGGGTGGTCAAGAGCTCTTGAACCATCTGGAGCAGTTGGTCGAGGTTGTCGGGAGCGCAATTGAACCTGGTGTCTACCTCGTGAACGCTTCTCGTGCGGACAAAATCAACCATGGAGCTGCGTCCCCATCTCTCCCAGGATCATCTCCTCCATCGTTGGGAGTACAGGATCATCCACTCAGAGAAGATTCGCTAACAAGAGAACACGAAAATTTGTACCCGGATATTTCGAGTATCAATCAACAAGCTTCCCCAGCTCTGGACACAGCGACAGCCACAGCGACAGTCACAGGACCTATTACAGTTGAAGGGATGCGTCGCCGAAAATCGTTCACTGAAAACGGTAGATCCAACAGTTCAGGAATTGGGCATCAACAGATTTCATCGGCGACAGAATCCCCCAATACCAGCTCTCCTGGTTCACTCTCTAGTCGACCACGAACACCTCTGCCATTCGAAAACCACATCGACCCCCTTGTCAATGTAAGTGATATGTGACTCATGACTCTCGCTGTCAAACGAGGTGCCTACTAATTCACTTCCGACACGACAGCTCATACAAAGGTATTATCTTTTTCCATCTTTTTAGACTGTTAAGGAGATGCGGTGGAACATTCTTGAAAGATTTTCACAGGTCGCCCGTTTCTCGCGGGATGCAGCCACCAACATTCTTGACCATCCTATCACTAAACAAATCTTGCCTCCGCACGTACAACAGCGCATTCAAGAGTCCGAAGCAGCCAAGCGAGTCATGGACGACTATGACTCTGCTCGGGTCTATTTGGCCAAATGGGCCGCCACGGTGGCAGACCAGAGTGACAAGGAGAGGCGGGAAGTACAGGAGATGGATAGACTTCGTCAAGGCCCATCAGGCACGGGAAGTCATCCATCACATGGCCGTAGCGGACGCCGTATCAATGACTACGAAGACGAGGAGGGTCCATTGGGAGCGTTCAATGTCCTTGATGTAAGGGCACTTAGTCGCATTACATGACGGTCATTTTAATACTCTTGATATAATTATGAGCACTTGTGCGCAGAACACCTGTTTTTCTTTCAACCTCTAACCCCTTTTTTTCTCCCGCCAAATTAGCTGGAGACCGAGTGCACAACGATCCATCACTCCAGAACAGATCCACTTTCTCCTATGGACTGGTTCTCATTCTTTGATGACCAGGGACGCCTCAAAGTCTCAGAGGCACATGTTCGGGAGGTTGTCTTCAGAGGCGGTATCGAGCATGATATCAGAATCGAGGTTTGGAAGTTCTTCCTAGGCATCTACCCCTGGGACTCGACCGAGGCTGAGCGTGTGGCTCTACGCGCATCCAAAGCGTGAGTCTTTGTACCACTTTCAGTTACAAGCCTATTCTTCCACACGGTATCAAATCTGACTCTTTCTTGCTGTATTCTCACATTCTTTTTTTAGTGAAGAGTATTACGCACTCAAGCGAGAGTGGTTCGACGATGCGTCCGTCCAGGAAGACGAAGCCTTCCAGGAGCAAAAGCTCCGCATTGAGAAAGACGTTCACCGCACCGATAGGACAATATCGTTCTTTGCCTCGGAAACGCTCCCCAACTTTGCAGGAGATTTCACTGGCGTCGGCTCAAACGAGAACTTGGAACTTCTCAAAGACATTCTGTTGACGTACAACGTATGGGCAGCAAAGTCACCCTCAGACCATGCACCATCAACCGACAAGACTTCAACCTCTCTGCCCTCAAATATCTTGGCAGCCGGAGCGACTTTAAACAGCCCTGTAGAACCCAATCTCTTGGAAGGCTACGTGCAAGGCATGTCGGACCTACTGGCCCCAGTTTTTGCTGTCATGGGAGACGAGGTGATGGGCTTCTGGGCCTTCGTCGGACTCATGGAAAAAACAAAGAAGAACTTCTACCGCGACCAGGTTGGAATGCAGAGTCAGCTCGAGACTCTCTGCAAGATGATTCAGGTCCTGGACCCCAAACTCTACAAGCACCTTGGTAAGTCTCCTATTGATATCCTTCGCCCTAACTCCCATGCATCAGTAGCAGGTCTAACATCGTATTACCCTTATTCCTTTTAGAGAAATGTGAGGCTTTGAACTTGTTCTTCTGCTTCCGTTGGCTCTTGATTTGGTTCAAGCGAGAGTTTGAGTGGGTGGACATCATGCGCCTCTGGGAAGTCCTCTTCTCTGATCACCTTTCCACGCAGTTCCAGCTCTTTGTGGCCATGGCTGTTCTTGACAAACACCGCGATGTCATGATTGACCATCTCCAGGGCTTTGACGAAATTCTCAAGGTAAATATAACAGAGATTGTGAAATGCTTTTGAAGCATGTGTCTGAACAGTTTGCTAATCTTGGCTGTGCCCACTTTTCCTATTCGACGCTTTTAGTACGTAAACGACTTGAGTATGACGATTGACCTTGAAGAGTCTCTCCAAAACGCTGAAATTCTCTACCATCGTCTTGAGCACGTTGCGGACAAAATTGATGCCAAAAGACAAGAAAAGACGATCACTTCCGACAATGGAGCGGAAGGTTCGCCAATGTTCCCACCCGCACTCAGAATACTGTTGAAGAAAACTCCCTCAAGCACTAGCACATGAAAGCGAAAATCAGTCAAATAAAAACGACTCTGCAAATGAACATGAGAGCAGTGCGCAGATGCCTGTCGTCCAGATAAGGAAAACGTGTATTTGTTAAAACGCCGATTGAGCGAATGACTGCGGCACGACTGCGGTCGTGCCAGCAAAATGCATAAGTAAAGAAGCGAGTTGAAGAAAAAAGAATTTCATTTTTACAGTACACAACTCCCATGTTACCAACCGACGACACCCTTCCCGAGAATCAGGGTTTGTCCCAAGAGGCATTCCAGCAACTCCTCACACAGTCCAAGAAATTCAAGGAACGCTCTCATAGCACATTCCAGAATGTCCATCTTTCAGAACTCATCCGCCTCTCGCAGAAACCGGGCGACATCGATACATCAACTTCCCTTTCCACTGAAGACCCAGATTTACTGACCGATGAAACACCAACAACACCGGTAGCAACTGTGTTGATCGGTGACTCCATGCTCGAGCGCCTCAAGACGACGGGCATATCCACAGGCCTAGCAAAGCTTTCTGGATCGTTCAACGTTGGATGTGGTGGCGACAAGATTGAAAACGTACTCTATCGTCTTGATCTCATGTACCCACTTCTCCAGAACTGCAGAGATATCAAGTTGTGGATAGTCATGGTCGGGACGAATAATCTCCGCAAGAAGGGTTTCCGCCCATCAGACGTAGCACTGTATCGCCTACTACTGCAGGCTCTTTTGAGGATTGCACCCCGCAGCAAGGTGCTCGCATGCGAGATGTTTCGGAGGAAGGACATTGAGGATCGGTATGTGGATGAGGCGAATCGGATGGTCAAGGAGATGATCAAGGCGATGAATGATACTCTTGGAGACACGAGGATTTTGTGGAGTGAGGCACCGGAGGATGTTACAAAGGAGATGTTTGAAGACCACGTGCATCTGGATGAGCTTGGGTATTCCAGGTGGGACGGACATCTCCTTCCGAGAGTGCAGGAGCTTTTATTGGAACCATGACCATTTTTCGACTCCACTGTGCGAAGTGATAACTACAACAGCTGGTCCACTTTCTTTAATCTTAATTAATGGCAGTAGTTGTCAGTCATATATATACTGTATATCTTCATTGGTAGAGAACCTCAGATTCTCTCTCACCTTTCCTCTCTTCCAAATGTACATATCACACTTTCGTTGCCGAGAACGTGTTGGGGAATGAGCATATTAAGAGGGTATGGGGATGACCTCCTTAGGTTGGTGGACGAGACTGGATGCACAACCTGGACGACCATTGATGCTCAAGATACATGGCATGGCGTTTTTGAAAACTTGGATATCACCTTGCAAATTACATTTTGGCTGTATATATCAGGATGGAAATTAACCCATGCAAACCATGTGCTCCTTGTTAACGAGGTAATCCATGCTGTATTCTATCCCCGATAATACTTTACAAATATTATCCGCAAGTGTTGTGCTTTAGAGTCTTGAATGTCTATAACCAGAAGTGTATGTTGCTTTGTAACCTTGACGGATAAAGGCGAGATGCGGGATACTCATGTTTATATCCTGCAAGTTTACGATGCCTACTACACCGATAACTTAGTGGGCGATAAAACATCTTGCATACATATTCTCTACAGTTGACAAGGAATGATAAATAAGAAGGTCGTCACCTTGTGATGTGGAACGTCGAAAAAGCTGCACTTTTCTTTTTAGGGTTTTTAAGTATATCTGGCTCATCTTGCCGGTTCCGTGTACCGACCTTTAGTCTCACTACTCTTTCAAGCAGGTAGGGGTTTTTAGGGTATTTAAGAACACTTGGTGCACCTTGCCAGTCATGTACACCCAACGACTTCCAGTTAGAAAGTCCTCCTTCGCGACTTCTATCCCCCCCGTTCTTTTCAGGCAGCTAGTGCTCTTAGCAACAAAACTATCACCTTGTGGTGTGAAACGTCGAAAATGAAGCACTTTTTATTTTAGGGTTTTTAGGCATCTTGCCGGTCCCATGCCTTCACGATCATCAGCCTCACCGCTCTTAGGCTTTCATTTTAGGGTAATTAAGTACACCTGGTGCATCATGCTGGTTCCATGTACCCTACGACCGCGACTCCGAATGTCCTCCTCATCGACCTTTAACCTCACCACTCTTTTCAGGCAGCTAAGTTTTTTTGAGTTTTCTTTTAAGGGTTTTTAAGTACACTTGGCGCATCTTGCTGGTTCCATGCACCTTTCGATGGTTGGTGCGAATGTCCTTCTTCGTGACCTTCAGTCTCATCGCGGTACACCATTTCTTCGCCTTCCCCTCAGTTCCTCTTCAGGCTCCTCTTTCTTCCTCTTCTTCTTCTCTACCCTTTCTACTCCACTTGTGTACCTATCTCCTGGATGAATGGATGGATGGATTATCGCCTAGTGACGTAGCGAACAACGTTTTTATTTAATAGTGAGAAGAGAGAAGGAAGGCAGCACTGGTCCCCATCTGATCTAAGTTTGTCTGTTGGTCGCTCTGCTGGCCGCACACCGACCGGTGCCTTGGCATATCCGCCAATCTGCCTAACTGCGGATAGGACTTTGTTATAAAGCCTCCGTGACGATAGAGTGCTGTCGATAAATGAAGACTGAAGAGATTTCTCTCATTTACATTAAAGTTATCTTCTTCCGTCCGGATCCAGGGGTGGGTAACAATAGTTACGCGGCACTGGACGCGCATGTTGTTCAGCGGATAAAACTCCTTTTCTCAAGGCGTGGAGTCAAAGTGCCTTTTACCACCGAGCCAGAGATTGCGAAAAAAGAGTGAGTTCTACCCATCTTCCAAATAGGAAAGTGAGGGCTAAGCTCGACTCCATCCATCGAGAAGCGCCTGCATTTCTTATTCCCAATTTTGGTCATATGGCATTTGCTTCTCTGATGGCTGGCGTCAAAGTCGGGGGTAGATATAGGACCTCGTAAAATATATTTCTGTCTGTGCTAGGTGGCCAATAAAATCCATAGCACCGTATGCTAGGGTCGGTCAGAGATAGGAAATGGCTGGAGGAGGCCAGTGGGCAATTGGTTGTTGTGCTTATTCCTTTGGCAAGACTCACAGGTGCGAACGCACGACTGGGAATCCTTGGCCATGGTAGGCTAATAGGATCGATACCGAAGGTGGCCGTAATTTTACTAAAGCCAAACTGCTCAGCTATATCAGAGATATGGGCATCATTAAAGATGCACGCCAGAAAAAGGTCTTGCATTTCACACAAAGCCATTAGCCAGGTGCTGCCAAAGCCCAGGATCCAACTGTACTGAGGTAGTGCTTAACTCCCAATGATTTGACCTGCGGGATGGTGCATCAAGAACGACATTTTCGATGCCCTTTTTTTACTTTAAGATGAAGTTGCATTCCTGCAGTCACCATGCCTGGCAATGTGTGAAATTGGGTTGGGTCGGCAAGTGCTGGAAATCGCGTGATCGGTGTATACCATGAAATGAGAGACGTCGAGGCTACAGAAGCGCTAGGTCCTGGGGGGGTGTACGACTGCTAGCAGCTGAGTTGAGAGATTCTGGGAAGTAAAGCCACGGTGCGGGACTCGCCATGCTGATAGGTTTGAAAGAGAACTGCGCCGCCGAGACTCCGGTGAGAAGGTCTGGGTCGAAATCAGAAAAGCTGATGCTTTCCCGATCGCCTCGTTGAGAGTCGTAAACGCCACTTCCTGTTCCTAGATCAAGAAAAAGGAACGCCTTCGCCTAAAAGAGCATTTAACGGTAGGGTGATCGAGGCAAAGTTAGTGATGTACTAGTGGTAGAACTGTGCAAAACCAACAAATTTCTGAACATCTTTCGGCTTCTGGGGCAAGGCCTCTCGCGGATGGCACGGACGAGACCGCCACTCGTAAGGATTCCGTCCTTGCTGATGATATGGCTGAGAAACTCTGTCTCCTGCTGCAAAGAGCACTTGCTAAGCTTGGCCGTTCTTACGCCGTTCCAACGGATTAGTGTCAGGACAGAGCGGAGGTGTTGGAGGTGTTCGGCCCCGGTGCGGGAGTAGATGAGAATATCATCCAACTTTTAAAAGGCAGGGATACAGGAGCCAGAGGTTTTGTATAGACGGGAGTGGTGGGTAAGAGGAGGTGGATAATATGGGTGGTGGTGCAAAGGAGAGGCAGGCGGTGTTTCGGGGGGGGGGGGGGGGGTGTAGTTTTCCAATGGCCGATGCTTACAACCCCCCCTTTGGTCCATTCAAGGTGTATTTGGATATGTCTCTTGGCTATGCAGTACTGTCTCTGAGCATCTCCCCTGGTATGTATTGGAACCCGCTTTTGCTGGTATCATAGGGAGTCATCCGGGACTAGTATAGATAGGTGCTTCAAGGTGTGTGAGAGTATGCTGCATAGATTACCATATGTTTTAAAAAGGCGGTACCGGGGATGGATGAGTTTAGGATAGAGGGGAGCGTACAGTAGTTCTAGGGAAAAGAAGTAGGCTCTGGGAGGTTGTGCTGCATGAAAGACCTCGAAGGGGGGGTTGTAGCTTTACTCTGGCTGAAGGGTCTCAACCCCCTGCCAAAGGATTTGCTCCTCTACCCTCTACTAGGGAGTCATCCGGGACTAGTATAGATAGGCGCTTCAAGGTGTGTGAGAGTATGCTGCATAGATTACCATATGTTTTAAAAAGGCGGTACCGGGGATGGATGAGTTTAGGATAGAGGGGAGCGTACAGTAGTTCTAGGTAAAAGAAGTAGGCTCTGGGAGGTTGTGCTGCATGAAAGACCTCGAAGGGGGGGTTGTAGCTTTACTCTGGCTGATGCCCTCAACCCCCCTTTGGTGTTATCCATTGCCGATGACCTACGGTATATGCATGATGTAAAGGTAACGAATGACAAATGCGGTATGGTAGACCAGGTAAGTACAGGATATACAAAACAAATATGTCAAGCGGCAACGTTCCTGAAAAACTTCAAGATTTGTTCAGGGCGATTATTCAGGAGGAGTGGACCTTCTTGGATGATCCCTGGCCAATGTACCCAAAAACTCGTAGGGCACACCGGTCTGAGTTCAAGGTCATCAAGGGTATGCGTCACATGAAATTAGCGGTTATGTCCAAGCTGGGGGCTGTTGCGGTGTACTTCTTCCTGACGGTCCTGTGGAGTAAAGTATACTTCCCCGGTCCGTATAAGGCACTTGAAAAGGGTATTGCCTTCTTATACTTTTTTGTCTCTGGAGAATCCATGGAGTCCATGTCGGTGTTCATGCCCCGGTCATCCTTCTACGAGATCTTCCGCACGTTCTTCAAGGAGGAAAGGAGCCTGTTCAACAAGGAAATGGCAAGGTGCTTCTCAACCATGTTTTCCACTCCAGAGATACGCATGCGATCGGCCAGATGGAGTAACCCAAAGATGTTCAAGCATGTAACACTGCTGCTGGATGGCCATGACACACGGGCAACCTACGGGGAGTTAAAGTCGGAGATGTACAGCTTTAAGTTCAGGAAGTCAGGCCTCCGCACACAAGTATGCATAGACGTCAACAACATGGTGGTCTTTGTGTCCAAGTCCGAGTCATGTAAGAAACACAACGATGGTACCATGCTGGTTGACATGGGTGTGGCCAAAAGGATTCATGAGGTGGACTGCATTGGCCTTGATGGTGGATACCCACAGCATATACCCAAGCTCCTGGAGAAAGAGGACACCCTGGATATTCGCAACTTTTGTTTTCCCATACGTAAGCGCAATGGAAAGCCCTTGGATGAGGATGAGGCTACCTTTAATACGATGTTCGGAGGATTCAGGTCTATGGTTGAAAATACCTTTGGTGAGCTCGGATCCACCTTTGCCAAGTTCAACCATAAAGACGCCATCCGTACCACCGACAAGAGGGAGGTTAACATGATGTTGCGGTTGTGCTTTCTGCTGCTAAATGTACGTAATATGTCCAACAACCTCAGCCTGGATATACTACCCCACCATATGGAATGGATAGAGGATGGATTCGACTATCCAACCACCAATAAGCCTGTCCTGCAGAACTCCGAGGTAGAGACTGTCCAAAATAGGCTACAGAATGGATCTGAACTACAGGAACTCCAGAACGCGTTCTTGGGAATGGACATGTCGGAGGATGACGAGGAACTGTAGGGCCTGATTTTTGTGGCAGCATGTACCAAGTTTTTAAAAACCTTACCTTACGTTACTCCTGGACCAGCTTACACTTCATGTCGTTCGTGCCTTTGGAGCGGACTATGCGTTCTGCAAGGAAGGTCATCTTTGGCACATGGTGGATTCTTACTTGGCCATTCGTTCCCCTATATTTTCCCCGCCACCTTTCCCACAGGTTACAGAGGGACTTACCGGCTCTAACTCTGGTCCCACAGTCCATAATTATATGCCAGTACAAAGTCCCGCGAAACTTCTTTAAGCCTGCTGCAGCAATGGTATATATGCGACCTGGCTCAAGCACATTGTAGCCGGTTCCAAAGGCGGATGAATGTATACTCTGCATATGCTTAACATACTGCCCATCATCGGATCTGCGCTCCACAAGGACAGCTAACGGTGCACTCTCCTTGTGGTGTCGCCTCTTTGGCCATCCAATGCGGATGTTGTCCACAGATACAATACCCATGTCGGCAAACTTATATACTTCGCGGTCGAACAGTGCGTATGAGGGGAACATACCCTTGGAACCACCTGGTACCAATGTTTTGGCCTTGCAGCCCGGCTCTCTCTCATACATCTTCTCCTTGGTGACCTCCACTGTACCATTCTCGCTAACTTTGGCCTCCACATAGTAGATGGGACGGTCGTTGAACGAGTAGTTGGCAACCAGGTGCATGGCAAGCGGTGCTGAAACTTTGGACCACATATAACCGTACTTCTTGCGGGTTGTAGAGTTCCACCAGTGGCAGTATGCAAAGACCTTGCTTCCAGGGATATACACCGCGACCATGGCCTTTATAAGCTCAGCACGTTCTATCCAGTGCTGTTCATAGCTGTAGTCAAACGTGGTGCAGCCGTCCAAAAGCCTACGCGCATCATCCATCCTATCTTGGTATACCGCCAAAGGGTGCAGCCTTGAGCCATAAAAGGTTAGCTCCAGCCGTGAAAGGCCATGATCCCTATGGCGCAATAGAGTCCTGGTGAACTTCTCATCTGGATTGGCAACTATATCCTCCATCCTTGAGCCGAGACTCTTTCGCACATCCGCGCTTTCGAGCATCTGGACCAGCTTGTTATAGACCTTGCACCTGATATTTTGGGCATTGTCTGCAGATGCAAACCAGGTCACACAGTGGTCACCCACCCGTCCGCGATCGTTGACTATCGTTGAAATGCCCTTAGCCTTCAAGTGCCTCTCCAAATAGGTCCGAGTTGATACATACCTGCAGTCATGGGTCATGTCGATGTCATGCAGGACAAGGTACCGCTTCCGAAGGATAGGCAGGATGGCAGCCATGGCCATTACCACCTTTTTGGCACGGCAGTGGTATAGAGACACCTTGATAGAGACAAATCCGGCAGAGTATGGTCCATTGCTGTGCTCTTGTGCATGTGCGGTTTGGATGTCAGCAGGGATATACTCTTCGTCCAACAGAGTGCCACTATGCAGCGACTTGATGGAATCGTAAGGTAGATCCGCCTTGCCAAATGCCTCACGTAAGTCAGCCATATATTTGCCAATGGACTTGCCCTTGACCTTTTCATCGGCATAGTTGACCGGAGCCCAAAAAACCATACTGTCACAGAACATCTTGGAGAACCGTGTGAACCCCTTGCGTTTGGTACCTCCAAGACGACCAAGGGGATGTACACATTTGCCAACGTCGGCAAGGTTGTGCGTGTACTTATTGAGGATCTCGTTGATGATAGCTTCCTTTGACCGTGACATGTTGTTAATAGATTCTTGCTTTTTAAAAACTCCCTTAGGTGGCCTTCAACTCAGTGCGCATAAGGTACTCACCAGCAGCTTCGTTGGTCAACAGTCCTTTCTCAGAGAGTTCACGTCGGATACCCTTGTATACCTTTTCCAACATCGAGTAGATAGTATGTGGACACCAGGTTTCACCAAAGTCAGGAGATTTAGCGCGGTGAATATCCACGAATGCATCAAGGTACACATACATACAGGTCTCTAAGCGATGGTCCGTAATAAATTCAGCGACGACATCCTGTTGCAAAGATTTATGTGTAAGCGGAATAGGCATTGTTGTTTTCTTTGGGGCACCTTGTCTACCATACCGCCGATTTGTCATTCGTTACCTTTACATCATGCATATACCGTAGGTCATCGGCAATGGATAACACCAAAGGGGGGTTGAGGGCATCAGCCAGAGTAAAGCTACAACCCCCCCTTCGAGGTCTTTCATGCAGCACAACCTCCCAGAGCCTACTTCTTTTACCTAGAACTACTGTACGCTCCCCTCTATCCTAAACTCATCCATCCCCGGTACCGCCTTTTTAAAACATATGGTAATCTATGCAGCATACTCTCACACACCTTGAAGCGCCTATCTATACTAGTCCCGGATGACTCCCTAGTAGAGGGTAGAGGAGCAAATCCTTTGGCAGGGGGTTGAGACCCTTCAGCCAGAGTAAAGCTACAACCCCCCCTTCGAGGTCTTTCATGCAGCACAACCTCCCAGAGCCTACTTCTTTTACCTAGAACTACTGTACGCTCCCCTCTATCCTAAACTCATCCATCCCCGGTACCGCCTTTTTAAAACATATGGTAATCTATGGGAATCGTCCAGGGTCCAAATGGTCGTATAACCCATTAATTATCCACAGATGTTGTATGAACTGGTGGGGATACAAAGGGTTGTAGATTTTAAAAAGACTGCAGGAATAAAACGTACACATCCATAATAGATGGTAATGTCCAGTTGTAATGGAAAAAGAAACGGTAACGAAACAGTCCTAACGTATTTCCATTTGTTCACGCTGGTTAAATCAAGGTGTAAAGGGGGGTTGAAGTTTCAGAACGGCCGATGGTCTGACCCCCCACCTACAGCCTTTTCCATTACACATACGCACTCTTGTAAAAACGTTCCACACCAGGCATTATCAAGGGTGTAATTGACGTTATCATGCATAGTTAAACCGCTGTCCTGCATAAATCATCACTCACCCATTCATCATGTCAACACGTTTAACTAAATCACGCCAGCAAGATGTTGTTGCTGATTTTATCTATGACAAAAAGCTGGAGATGTGCATGTTTGTCTACTTGGATGAATTCCTGGATTACCATCGCAAACTCTTTCCACAAGATGCCACAACATTCGGCACTGACGGTATAAAGAAATTACTTGAAGCATCGTATCAGGCCATCCGTGAGAAAATACGCGAAGATGGATTGCTCACTGAGAAGGCAGCTGGCGAATACATGCGTAGAAAGAAGTGAGAGGCCACATTGTGGCGTTTTTAAAAGCTAAATTACAGATTTAACAACTACAAAGGCAAATCATATATACCAATGCTCTCGCACGAGTCTCTCATCAACATTACGTTTAATCAGGTAGCACATTTGCTATCCGATGTTGGCGCGCTCAAGTCCGTACCAGAAGGCAGCGAGGAACAAACCGGGTTTGCCAAGTTTTCTAAGCTATTCTGTGACTCCATGATGTTTTGGGGCTTGTACAATTACGCCGATGACAGTACGAAAGGAACGGCGATTGGAAAGTACGTTGCTGAACTGCGTGATGCATTAAACCATACAAAGTTGGTCGTTGAGTCTGTAAAGTTAACCCACTCTGGCCAATTACGAGAGTGTGACGAAGATGTATACTTTTCGGAACAGATGCTTAGACGCTATAAAAGATCGTTTGATGGAAAAGTATTTACACCAGGATATATTGCCATAAAGGTGTCACTGGATTACTCCCGCGCAAAGAAAGTGGTACCCATTTTGGCCAATGTTTTGCCTCATTTACAAGAGAGTTTTATAGTATTGCACGACATAGATTTCGCCCATGATTGCAAGTACAATACAACTCGTGCAATCTTGCGGAAACTCCTTCGAGAAACCAATACGATGGAAGTTGTGGATGATCTACGCAAAGTTGGGCACCACTGCATTTCATGGAGGAACACGGCAGAGGACGCAAAAAATATCCGATACAAGGTGTATAACAAATTTGTACAGGTTATGGAGAGTGCCGAGGTGCGAAACAGTCTTGGTTCTCGCATGGAGGACTTGGTGGAGAAGGGAACCACATTTTCACAGCGCGTCAAACGATACAGGAAGTATGGCTATACTCGTGTTGAACTTACCTTTTACGGTCCGGCTTTGAGACCCCTCTGGGAATACCAGGATGAAATGGATGAGGTTAAAGCACTCCTACAAGATTGCCGCACATATAAATGTTCTTTCGAAGCACAATGGCAGGAACGAGCGAAATGCATTACGTCGATGGTGGCTGTACATTTTCCAAGGGAGCAACTGTTTGCATATTGCCATTGGTGGAATTCTGTTACCTCCAAGAAGTATGGATATATGTGGAGGAAGGTTGACCCTGCCATTGTCCCGTTATTGCTGGCTAACTACTCCTTTAACGATAGACCTATATACTACATAAGCGCAAGTGTAAGCGACGAAGGCAACGTAGAGATTGGCGATACAGTAACATATATGCGAGAGCCAGGATGTACTGCCATTACATTAGTTCCTGGTTCGCAAAAAGGCATGTTTCCATCCAGGGAAGCGTCGCCTAATGGTGCGCGTAAGTTTTGCAAAGTAGGAATTGTCGAAGTTGACAATATCTCGATTGCCTGGCCAAAACGTGGACATAGAAGTACTAGCAATCCACTGGCAGAAATCTTCGAGTATGATGACGAGGACGATGACACGAATGTACTACACCTGAAGGCCATTCATGTGTCGCTATATATGGCAGACTACCAAATCTTGGAACCTGACACAGAGTATACCATTGTGGCAGCTGGTTACAAGGAATATCGCGGTGAACATCGGTGGCATTTTATCACAGCGTGTGGATTAAAGGTACGCGCTGGAAAATCTTTGGGCAAAATTTGGAGACAATGGCGGGCAGAACATGTTGATGGTACACAGAGAGCTGGTAGTGTTGATGGTGTTCCGTTCATGACATTTCGTGCTGTGAGGAAATCTCGCTCACATGGCATAGACGATATCAAGTGCGAGCATGTTTGACAAGTTTTTAAAAATTTGTATAGATATATATGCATGAGTCTGTCTGTTCATAGACTGGCTACACTACTGTTATCGTCGTCTGCATTCGACATTTGTTCATCATCATCCGAGGCAACATCCAATCCCAAAAATTCTTCTTGCATTCTTTGCAATTCCAATCCACTTTCCAGTTTGTATTGTACTGTGACAGTTTGTGTTAATTCTGGAGCAAGTTGCCTCTCGCGCGGATAGTCTACTCCTTCATCCATCCACGCACGATGAGTTGGGATATCCTCGATGTCCAGTGCACGTACAAAGTTGCGAACATTTAATAAGAGGAGACAAAGGCGAAAAGCAAGATTAAATTCCGTTTTGCATGCTGTTCGTACAATCTCCTTGTTGTTAAACTTTTTAAATGTTTTCATGAGGTCACCAAACGTATCCTCTGACATGGATCGAAACCCACCAAACATGGCATTAAAATTAGTTTCCTCCTCGTGAAGTGGCTGCATGCGTTTCTTGCGGACGGGAAAACAAACGTTATGCTCTTCCAACTGTTCTTTCTCTAGAAGATCAGGTATTTGCAGTGTGTATCCACCATCAAGGGCAACACAGTCCATGCTGCCGATCTTTTTTCCAATGCCCATCTCTAGCAGCATTTTGCCATCGTTGTTATCACGGCATGGTGCTGATTTGGATACGAAGAGTACCATTCCATTGGCATCGATAGCCACTTGTGTTCTCAAACCTGATTTCTTGAGCTTAAACGAGTACATTGCGGCTTTATCCTCTCCGTATGATGCTCGAGAATCATGACCATCTAGCATGATTGTAACATGCTTAAACATTGGTGGATTTTTCCAGTTAGACGTTCGAATGCGAATCTCCAAAGACGAAAACATAGATGCAAAACAGCGTTTGATCTCCTTGTTAAACATCGCACGCTCCGCCTTGAGGAAGGTGCTGTATATGACATGGAAGGTGGACTTTGGCATGTATTGCGACATGGAATCCATAGTCTCCCCAGCGACGAAAAAGTACAGGAATGCAATGCCTTTCTCCAGCAAGTTAAATGGCCCAGGGAAATAATGCTTACCCCATATTTTAGTCAGGAAAAAAAACACCGGGATGGGACCAAGTCGCTTCATCAACACGGCTTTCATGTCCTGTATTCTCTTGATTTGCTTAAACTCTGAACGGTGAAACGTCTTGATCTTTGGGCACATTGGCCATGGTTCATCAAGGAATGCCCATTCATCCTCCAGTAGACCGTCAAACAGTCGTACAAGTTTTTTTGGCATGGGCTTGTCTCCAAATGTTGTCTCCATGATGTTAAAACTTATGCAGGACAGCAGTTTAACATGCATGATAACGTCAATTACACCCTTGATAATGCCTGGTGTGGAACGTTTTTACAAGAGTGCGTATGTGTAATGGAAAAGGCTGTAGGTGGGGGGTCAGACCATCGGCCGTTCTGAAACTTCAACCCCCCTTTACACCTTGATTTAACCAGCGTGAACAAATGGAAATACGTTAGGACTGTTTCGTTACCGTTTCTTTTTCCATTACAACTGGACATTACCATCTATTATGGATGTGTACATTTTATTCCTGCAGTCTTTTTAAAATCTACAACCCTTTGTATCCCCACCAGTTCATACAACATCTGTGGATAATTAATGGGTTATACGACCATTTGGACCCTGGACGATTCCCATATACACCTTTTTTACACAATGGTTGTAGTTTTAGCCGTACAATTACCCCCCACTGGAATCCATTACATACCATACTTTTTTTGTATTTCCACAAATGCTACCACTATTTTAGCATACATGTAGGTGGGGGGTGTACCCCCTCGGCCGTTCTGAAACTACACCCCCCCTTTACGCCTTGATTTAACTAGCGTGAACAAATGTAAACATGTCAGCACTCTTTCGTTACCATTTCTTTTTCCATTACAACTGGACATTATGGTCTATTATGGATGTCTACCTTTTATTCCTACAGTCTTTTTAAAATCTACAACCCTTTGTATCACCACCAGTTCATACAACATCTGTGGATATTTAATGGGTTATACGACCATTTGGACCCTGGACGATTCCCATATACACCTTTTTTACACAATGGTTGTAGTTTTAGCCGTACAATTACCCCCCACTGGAATCCATTACATACCATACTTTTTTTGTATTTCCACAAATGCTACCACTATTTTAGCATACATGTAGGTGGGGGGTGTACCCCCTCGGCCGTTCTGAAACTACACCCCCCCTTTACGCCTTGATTTAACTAGCGTGAACAAATGTAAACATGTCAGCACTCTTTCGTTACCATTTCTTTTTCCATTACAACTGGACATTATGGTCTATTATGGATGTCTACCTTTTATTCCTACAGTCTTTTTAAAATCTACAACCCTTTGTATCACCACCAGTTCATACAACATCTGTGGATATTTAATGGGTTATACGACCATTTGGACCCTGGACGATTCCCATATACACCTTTTTTACACAATGGTTGTAGTTTTAGCCGTACAATTACCCCCCACTGGAATCCATTACATACCATACTTTTTTTGTATTTCCACAAATGCTACCACTATTTTAGCATACATGTAGGTGGGGGGTGTACCCCCTCGGCCGTTCTGAAACTACACCCCCCCTTTACGCCTTGATTTAACTAGCGTGAACAAATGTAAACATGTCAGCACTCTTTCGTTACCATTTCTTTTTCCATTACAACTGGACATTATGGTCTATTATGGATGTCTACCTTTTATTCCTACAGTCTTTTTAAAATCTACAACCCTTTGTATCACCACCAGTTCATACAACATCTGTGGATATTTAATGGGTTATACGACCATTTGGACCCTGGACGATTCCCATATACACCTTTTTTACACAATGGTTGTAGTTTTAGCCGTACAATTACCCCCCACTGGAATCCATTACATACCATACTTTTTTTGTATTTCCACAAATGCTACCACTATTTTAGCATACATGTAGGTGGGGGGTGTACCCCCTCGGCCGTTCTGAAACTACACCCCCCCTTTACGCCTTGATTTAACTAGCGTGAACAAATGTAAACATGTCAGCACTCTTTCGTTACCATTTCTTTTTCCATTACAACTGGACATTATGGTCTATTATGGATGTCTACCTTTTATTCCTACAGTCTTTTTAAAATCTACAACCCTTTGTATCACCACCAGTTCATACAACATCTGTGGATATTTAATGGGTTATACGACCATTTGGACCCTGGACGATTCCCACCAGTTCATACAACATCTGAGGATAATTAATGGGTTATACGACCATTTGGACCCTGGACGATTCCCATATACACCTTTTTTACACAATGGTTGTAGTTTTAGCCGTACAATTACCCCCCACTGGAAAACATTACATACCATACTTTTTTTGTATTTCCACAAATGCTACCACTATTTTAGAATACATGTAGGTGGGGGGTGTACCCCCTCGGCCGTTCTGAAACTTCAACCCCCCTTTACACCTTGATTTAACCAGCGTGAACAAATGGAAATACGTTAGGACTGTTTCGTTACCGTTTCTTTTTCCATTACAACTGGACATTACCATCTATTATGGATGTGTACGTTTTATTCCTGCAGTCTTTTTAAAATCTACAACCCTTTGTATCCCCACCAGTTCATACAACATCTGTGGATAATTAATGGGTTATACGACCATTTGGACCCTGGACGATTCCCTATGCAGCATACTCTCACACACCTTGAAGCGCCTATCTATACTAGTCCCGGATGACTCCCATTGGGTATGTTGAAGGAAGGCCTCCACAACCCGCCATACCCAGAGCATTCAAGATGGGCCTATGATACCAGCAAAAGCTAGTTCCAATACATGTCAGGGGAGGTGCTCAGAGACTGCACTGCAGAGCCAAGAGACATCTCCAAATACACCTCGAATGACCAAAGGGGGGGTGTAAGCATCGGCCAGTGGAAAACTACACCCCCCCCAAACCACCATTTGCCTATCCTTTGCACCACCACCCATATAATCCACCTCCTCTTAGGCAATCGTCCACATCCCTAATACATGAGGAAGCACCATAGGAGTGGTCGATCGTGTATAATATCAGGCAACTTTTAAAAAGCATGGATACAGGAGGCAGAGGATTTGTATAGATGGTAGTGGTGGGTAAGAGGAGGTGGATAATATGGGTGGTGGTGCAAAGGATAGGCAAATGGTGGTTTGGGGGGGGGTGTAGTTTTCCACTGGCCGAGGGCGCACACCCCCCCTTGAGAGATTCCACCTATAACCCCCCACCTAGGCAATCGTCCACATCCCTAATACATGAGGAAGCACCATAGGAGTGGTCGATCGTGTATAATATCAGGCAACTTTTAAAAAGCATGGATACAGGAGGCAGAGGATTTGTATAGATGGTAGTGGTGGGTAAGAGGAGGTGGATAATATGGGTGGTGGTGCAAAGGATAGGCAAATGGTGGTTTGGGGGGGGGTGTAGTTTTCCACTGGCCGATGCTTACACCCCCCCTTTGGTCCATTCGAGGTGTATTTGGAGATGTCTCTTGGCTATGCAGTGCAGTCTCTGAGCACCTCCCCTGACATGTATTGGAACCCGCTTTTGCTGGTATCATAGGCCCATCTTGAATGCTCTGCGTTGGCGGGTTGTGGACGTCGCACTGGTAACCAATATATCATCATGCCTGTTTCCCATGAAAAGTCTTTCCAGCAGGATGTTGTCGCCGAATTTGTAGATGATCATCGTCTTGAGTACTGTATGTTTGTTTACCTCGATGCATTCCTCGATACCCATCACGCTAAGTATCCTGACCTTGTGGACAGATGGGATCCCTATGCTATGTATGAGATGTTAGAGCAGGTTTACAAAGGTATCCGCCTAGAGCTCCTAAAACGCGGACTTCTTACAAATAAGGTAGCTGGTGAGTATGTGATGAAACGATCCCAGTGAGCCATGGTTGGCCTGAGTGGTTTTTAAAAATTTGCCCAAACACACTTCAACCATGACAAGATCAAACGAGTCCATTATCAACGAGGTTTTTAAGAAGTACAGCGGTAATTTGGCTGACTTTGGTAGGCAGTCCTGTTCCCGCAGAGAGAGTAGACAGGGCTTTGCAAAGTTTTCCAAGATGTTTTGCGACAGCTTGGTTATGTGGGGACTCTACAATACCTTGTCTGAGGACACCAAGGGAGTAACCATTGGGAAGTACATGGCAGAGTTGCGTGAGCTTT